>CM056493.1:8146642-8746642 GCA_029783415.1 Anisodus acutangulus | reverse complement strand
TTTGATACTCCTCTCCATGTTTTTCTTGTCACGTCTCTTAAAAAGAATATTAAGTATAAAATATTTAATTAAATTATATTTAATTATTATTTGATCTCTCTTCATATTTATTGAATAAGGACAAAGGTGAAAACTAATAATTAATTACTCTCTTCTTTCACTTTTAATTATTCAATTTTGACTTTAAAAAAGGTGATATGAGTATTTTATCACAATATTCGTATTATATTTAGTCTTAGATCCTGAAAAATAATTTGGTGAATAAGTAATTAATGCTAAGGATAAATTATGAAAATACTTTCTCTCAATACATGTTAAAAGTACAACAAAATAATATGTTCAATATAATTTCATAAGTAAAGTCTAGAAAACATAACGTGCACGCAGATATTACTCCTACCTTGAGAGGCAGAAAGAATATTTCTGATAGATCTTATAAAGCAATAGCAATAGCAAAGTTGCTACTGAAGAGAGGAAGTATATCTTAATTTTTTAAAGTGATAATAATTTTAGATCAATTATTTTTAATAAACACGATAAATAAAATGAACCGAAGCAAGTACATTTTACTTTTGTAATTTATCTCCTCGACTCGTTGTAAATACCAAAAGTATACTACACATAGGGGTTCAAGCTTTAATTAACTGGAATTTATGCCGGTGTCATTTTTAATAATACTCATTTAGTTTCTGATCTTATTAATAAAAGTTCAACAGATTCAGATAAATTACTTCTTTTTCCTCCATTTTCTCCATTTTTTCTCCTCTTCTTCTCATTGTTTATCTGTAATTGTAATTGTGTGGATAATTTCCATTAAATCTTCACTATATATCTTTAATGGTTTAATTGGTTTGGTTGAAAAATTAAGAAATATCATTGTTAGTTTTTTTTATGAATTTGGAAAAACTTATTTAAGAAAATAAAGTGGGTCTAATAATCTTTGAAAGCTTAGGTCAAATCCAACAATTGGGTATTAGAAGGTTGTGTATCAAATTTGAAGTTATTTAGAATTGATTTGGATCAATTTTAAAGCAAAAAAGGTGTTGTTGAATTTCTACACAACAAGTTATGATAATTGTCTGGATTTTGACCATAAATATTGACTGATGCCAATATTCTGAATCACAAATAGTAATAAAATCTTGGCGATTCATTAGAAATTGTGTCTAATAACAAATAAAAGGATTATAGTTATGGTGAAAAGGTTATTTTTCATATCAAGCATCATAACTTGTTATTAAGACAACTCTTATCCAATATCAAATCAGAAATTTTGGCGACTCGCCACGATTTTTGTTTTCAATTTTGACGAAAGGTTATTTTTACATCATTCTAGTAATGATGTGAAAATTTAAAGGGTAACACCCAAATATCTTATTTGTGCAAATCACCATTTTAATTAACAAAAAAAAAGCATCTCTTTTAATTCAAGACATTCCTACTTCCTTTTAATGTGAAATGTATTATAACAAAAAGTAATTTAAGTTATATAAGTAGAAAATAACGTGTTTAACTTTTAAAAAATAATCAGTGAATTATTTTGTTAATTTGTTTACCCTCTTATATTTATACACGCAAAAGATGAGTTATCCCGGTATTATAGGTCTGGGATTATAATTTCAGGATTAAATCACACCTGGCCGGGGGGGGGGGATAAAATAATATCAAATTTGATGGGATAAGATAGGTTATTCTATATTAACTTTGGGATAAATTTTATGCTTTGTTTGGTTGAAGTATAATTTTATCCCTGGATAAATTTATACCTTCAACCAAACAATGTATAAAATTTATCCTAAAGTTAATTTCGGGATATCCCATCTTATCTCGCGTACCAAACAACCCCAAGATAGTATACTTCACATACGGGTTCAAGCTTTAATTAACAGGAATTTATGCCGGTGTCATTTTTAGTAATACTCGTTTAATTTCTGATCCTATTAATAAAAGTTCGACAGATTTAGATAAAATACTTCTTTTTCTTCCCTTTTCTCCATTTTTTCCTCCTCTTCTTCTCATTGTTTTTCTGTAATTGCAATTGTGTGGGTGATGTTCCATTAAATTTTCACTATATATCTTTAATGGTTTAATTGGTTTGGTTGAAACAAATTAAGAAATTTCATTGGTTTTTTTTTGGAGTTTGAAAAAACTTATTAAAGAAAATAAAGTGGGTTAATTAATTTTTTGAAAGCTTAGGTCAAATCTAACAATGATCAAACAATTAAATATTCTAAGGATGTATGTCAAATTTGGAGTTATCTAGAATTGATTTGATTCAATTAAAAAGTGTTGTTTAATTTCTACACAACAAGTTAGAATAATTGTATGAATTTTGATCACAAATATTGACTGATGCCAGATTGTCAGTATTTTGAACCACAAATAGTGGAACAATCTTGGGGATTTGTGTCCAATATGAAATAAAATTTTAGGGACTCGCACTGATTTGCTTCAAATTTATGGTGAAATTTTTTTTCTATCAATAACCATAATTTGTTAATAAGGCAACTCTTCCTGAATATCAAATAAAAAATTCTCGCAATTCCCTGAGATTTTGTTTTTCAATTTTGACTTTTTTTAAAGGTAACATCTGAATATCTTATGTGCAAATCACCATTTAATTAACAAAAAAACATCTATTTTAATTCAAGACATCCCTATCTCCTTTTTATGTGAAACGTATTACTATAACTAAAAATAATTTAAGTTATATTAATAGAAAATAATGTGTTTAACTTTTCAAAAAAAATCAATGACATAAAATTAGGGGTGGACCTATGTCCAATTTAGTGGTGCTCCAACACCCAGTAAACCTGATGCAGACTAGGTATAATTATATAAAGAATATAAGAAAATTTAGTATAAATACTCAAAATGTACCCTAGAAACTAAAAACACATCTAGATGCTTTAGTTTCAGATAAGGGTGGCTAGTGGGACGAAATGGGAGGGGGATGGGGTGGGTCGGGACCGAGACGGGCGGGATGGGGGTTAGGCGGACGAGAAGTGGTCTCGTCCCATCCCACATCCCGCTATCAGAGGGGATGGGATTTGGCGGGACGGGTCGGGTCGGGAAGGGGGATTTGGGAGACTTTTTTTATATTTAAACACTTAAATAATTGAACAAGATAGTGAAAAAACATCCCAAGGCTAATTTCCTCTTATATTATTTAATAGAAATGTGATTTTTTTTGTAATACAATTTCAAAATTGCAACTTTGTTTCGTAGTTCAAAAGTTGTAAATCACATAGTAAAATTGACATTAAAAAAATTACATATGCAACCATACTTTTTCTAATTTTATGACAATCTCTTGAGGATCTTCTGTTCGAATTGGAATTTGTTGGTCAAATTGCTCAACATCGCTTCCTGCTCCCTCGGATAAGATTTCGTAGTTCACCGCTTTAATCCAATCTCTAAATAAAACTGCAATCTCCAAATTGTCTCCCTACAATGAGTGTATGTGCTCTCCTATTTGAAACCTTTCACCACAAAAAGCGCTTTCAGAAGTTGTAGATGACGCTTGAATATTCAACACATCTCGGGCCATCTTTGATAGAGTCGAAAATGTCTTTTCATTCTCCCTCCAGTATGTCAGCAAGTCTTCACGTCCATTTTCATTAGCAATTGATTCGGACGGTACAACACCCTGCAAAACATAAACATCGAACTCGGTAATTTGTGAAGCACTTGTACCACTATACATTCTATTCGAAGGCCTTGAATACTTGAAGCAGAAACCACATATTTTTTATAAGGTTGAAGTGAAGTAGAAGAAGATGGTAGAGAAGCCGATTGATTATTTGCATTTTGCTCTTGGTAATACATATACATAGTTTTGCATTGTGTTTGTATGTTAGAGATAACATCTTCTTTAGTTGGTTCTACAGTTGGTTCCGTTGAAAGTATTTCTAGGCATTCATAAATCGTTTCAATAATGGCATTACAATTGTCTACTTTAATAGTAGGATTTAATACATCACTAATAAATAAATAGTGAGAATAGGAAAAAAAATTAAAATTTTACAAATATTTTTGTAATAGTTGGAGCTTAAGTTGGTTTTTTCATATATTCATTAAATAACAAAAATATTAGAGCTATATAAAATAACATAAATGAAATAGTAGGATAATAATTACCAAAAAATTTCTTAGTAGCTAGAAAAAAATTCTCTAAGAATACAATAAGTTCCAAAAATTTATCTTAATCATAATCTATAAACATATCCGAAGGATTTTGATTATGGGCGTTAAATAATAAAGTAAGGTCTTCTATACTCATGAGCAACAACTAATTGTCCATACAAAGAATTTCACCTAGTTGCAACTTCTTCTGGATTTTTCCTATAAGGTAATCCACAATCATGACATGTTTTTTATACTCTTTGCGTCTTTGTATTTTATTACCTTTAAAAATAAAGTTGATAGCAAATTGTAATTTATCAAGGATGTCTTTAAAAAGTTTTAGGTTATCCTTTACAACTAAGTTATAAATATGGCATGCACCATCTAACATAAAAAAATATCGGAAAAAGATGGAGTAAATCGAGTTTTTAAAATGTTTGCAACATAATCATTACAAGAATCATTATGTAACGTAATAGTCATAATTTTATCAGTAATTACATAATGTTCACTAATTTCATGAATATTTTTGAAATAAAAACTCTAGTGTGCCTTTCATCAATATATATATATATATGCTAGTATACGTTTTTGCATAGATCAATTGTGATCTATACAATGACATGTAATAGTTAGATAAATATTACAATTAGTACTACGGCCTATGTCAGAAGTGATAGCCACTTTGCCATTAAAATGATATAATGCATAACATAAAATATTGTTGATATTCATGCGCAAAACATCTCTTCTAACAGTTGATCTAGAAAAACCGTTAAAAACATGATTGTATATTTCTCGAATGTAATGAATAAAATCAGGAGAGTAAGGAGATGAAAAAAGGCAAATCATCCACAACAACTAATTTTGCTAATTTTTTTTATATTTGTGTTTATCATATTTCGAACCTATAACTCCCCCCTCATCGGGTTAATTCGACCATGTACTTGATCGGGGACACTATTTGAACTTTGTTCTGACTCAGAAGGCATTTGCACACCCCGTTTTTTCAACAAAGTATTGGTTATACATTGCTTTGTGAGAGTTTTCCACATGTCTCATTAAATATCTTGTCCACCTTGACCTTTTCCAGTTTTAAATTTATAAACTTCGCGATAAATAACTAGTTGATTAGGAATGTCCCTATCAAAAAAATCTCATGCAAGAGATTTTAATTTTCGTTATTTTTGGCATCTACTTATACTAGGGAGAATAGGAGGGATTTTAGTTCAGTTTCAGTTTCAGCCTAAGACTTAGTCTGAGCCTGAGGTGGAGTTGCACTAGTGGGTGTGTTATCTAAATTATCTTCTAATTTAATTTCTAAATCATAGTCTGGTTCAGATGCATAATATACCTCATGATCTAATGATATATTAATATTAACATTAAAAAGATCAGTTTCATCTACATGAGTGAAAATATCATAATTAAGATTACTAGAAGATGCACTATTACCCTTGTTACCCCTAATATCTCTATCAGAAAAATGTTCACCTCGTTCCATTAAAATTATGCAAATAAACAATTAAAGTCAAGAAAATTAAGTACAATAATTAAAATTAAGTAACAATAATAATTTAAATAAAAGAAGGAACGAGTATACCAAAGCCGACGTAACGTCGACGTGTAATCGAGGTTGAAAATTGAAACTTCGCTCGATGATCCTCAAGCTAGTTGCCAACTTCACTCTCAATTTTTGAACTTTGATAGAAATTAGCAAATAAAATATAATATTTAGTGTGTAATTTAGACTTGTAGAGAGAGAGAGAGAGAGAGATTAGAGAGATGGTAGGAATATTTGTGAGAAAAATGAAGAGGAAAATGAGATATTTATAGTTGAGAAATAGGGTTAATATGTAAATATACTAACTTAGAGGTTAAAAATAAATATTAAGGGGGTAAGGGGATTTATGGGGAGGGGGAGGGGAGGGGGGACAAAATGGCCAGATTACTAGCGGGTTGCCAGCAGCTAAGGTGAAAAATGGTCGTTTGTGCAACAACTAGTTTCTACAAATGGGGCGGGCCGGGGCGGGTCCGGTGGAGGGGACGGGTCGCGATCGGGATGGGCGGGACCAAACCTAGCCCGATTTCGAACTCGGTTACCGACAATCCCATCTCGTAATTTACCCGGCGGGATCTGGACGGGACGGGGCGGGATCGGAACGTCCCGACCCACTGAACAACCTTAGTTTCAAGTGGAAATTTGGATGGTTGGGGAACTTGGGTTCAAACCTCTGCTTAGAATTTTATTTTTATTAATCTTAATGAGGCATTCACGATCCTTAAATTCTAGGTCTGTCACTTATAAACTTTCAATTTTAATAACTACTTAACTCTATTTCGAACCTTAAAGTTTTTATTTTTACTTTTGACTAATATATAAATCTTGTTAAATTTAATACTCCTACTACAATATATAATAATTTTTGAAAGACGAATTCTTTTGTTAATTTTTTACCCTGTAATACCTATACACGCGAAATATGAGTATCATGCATGCTTTAGGGCCCTCACTCCACTTTCTCGCCTCCTTGACAGTTAGACGCACCTGAGGGTATTTACTCTCTGAAATGACATGGACCCACTTGCATGTTTGAGGTTAGAAATAGTAGTAGTAGAGTGCAACATAATTAAGAAAAGAAGAAGTAAATATAGTCAAATTTATCTTTATATTACCATACAAAAAATGATTAATTTTATCCTTTATTATATTTTCTGTTTAAAAGCATCTTGTCGTTATTAAGAGGTCGTTTCGTAGAAGGTATTAGAAAAATTAATGCATAAATTAGTTTTGCATATTATTAAATATTTTATTTGATACACTTTTTCAATCTACACTCTATTTGGTATTATCCTATCCATTTACTAATACATAGCAAATCATGATATTAGCAATACAAGAATTTCTAATATATGCATAAATATGATTAAATACACAATTGTCCATGATTTAACTAATCTTTTGATTAATTTTCTTCAAGTTTCATAGTAAATCTGTTTATTTAGGCCTTCTCTTTTTGCTTCTATTTTTTTAATCTTCCGCATAATAGAAATTGAAAAAAAATGTCCAAAATTGACGTTCTTGCAAATTTTCCATGACTAAAATTATACTCAGGTCATTTTCGTTTTTGGATTTCTCTTCAAGTTCTATTTCTATTTTTACTGGTATATTATCTCAGTGATAAAATTTTAAATCTATCTTATAAATGATTTTGCAAATTTAACAGTGTAATGAATTTCAGATAAGAAATTAAAATGTGTACAAAGCTAAAGAAAGTTGATGGTGTTTTTGTAAAGAAGCAATTCTTTTAAAAATTATGTAATGGGTTAATACACCAAATCAAATAGTGAATGAAAATAATAAAACATAATTAATATCAACATTACTAATGTCAATATTACTAATACACCATATTCAACATTATTCTTGTACACTACCAAATGACCCCTAAATGGCTTAAATATACCATTCTTCATTAAAGTTGTTCAAGATGAAATACTAATCCTACGTGTGCACTGACATTTTGGTGACATAGACACACGTAACATGTCACCTCAGCATTCCAAACCTATTTAACATGTTCCTCCTCCTCCTGTTCTGTGAGTAGCACCTCCAATCCTTCCATCTTCGTGCCACCAGCAACACCACCGCGACCACCGCCGTTTTCACTATTTCCACCTTCATTTAGACATGGACTATTCTCCGTTGTGCGGCCACCCTAATTTATTTACTATGGTTCAAATAATTTAATTGATAAATACAACTCCAAACAATACTTGTTTCCTCAAACTATTTTACGTAAACGTTATATTAGGATTAGATATGTTAAAATTGAAATAGTAACCCAATAATGGATACACCAATGTGCAAATTTTGATACCATACATGACTATTTTAACTTATACGGTAAAAAAAACTAAACGTATTTGTTTGAAAGACTACATCCGTTGCAACTTGTACCTCTAAAACGTTAGTATACTACTTTATCCGTTTCAATTTAAGTGTTTTACTTTTTTTTTGTCTATCCCAAAAAAAATGTCTCTTTCTATATTTAATAAGTTTTAAATTTAAAAGCAAGTTTAAGACCACAAGATTTAAAATACTCTATACATCTTTAATTTAAAACTACAAGATTTAAAAGTCTCTCTTTATTTTTTAAACTTCATATCAAGTTAAACTAATATAATTAAATTGAGACGGGTGAGTATTGTTTCATGATTATCATAATTTATATTCCAAGGTCGTACTATATCCATCATGTTGCGTTAAGTTGCAAATTCCAATCATGATTAGCTCAACTTATAATAGGATATGGTATGTTAAAAAGGCACTTTTAGTGGAAATCCAGGTGCTGGTCCTCCGGTATTGAACAATAAATAAAAATGATAAATTACCATTAAAGATCGTAATAAGATGATAAATAATTTTTTTATTTTTAATAAAAAAATTAAATTTAAATCATTAGAATATAGAATCTCCTTTAATAATGATTATTTCACCTCCAAAAATGAAAATTTCGATGTATATCCGGATAAATTAAATCTCCAAATAGATACTTTTTCATTCCAATTCATGTGATGGTATTTCACTATGTATGAACTTTAGAAAGAAGAAACATTATTAAAACTAATGATCTAAAATAAATAATAAATATTTGTCTAGTCATAAATCATCTCCTTATAGTTAAATGAGAAATTTAGAATTAAATTTTTACTCCCTTCTTTTCTTTTTATTTGGCTCATATTGACATGACAATCCTCGTAAAAAAGTGTTTTTTAGTTTTTTTTAAAATTATTACAAGGTTAGGAATCAAACCTTCGCCAACAAGATAAAAATTCAGGTAGTCAACCAACTGAGCTACTAAGATCGTCCAATATTTTTTGGGGTATGTTTTATACTTTGAAAATTAAATTTGATTACTAGTAGTTTATGTAGTTACTTACTGATAAAGATAATATTGAAAAATAATAAATCTCTCTTAAAAGTAAGAAAGAAATTTATTTTTAATATAAAAACAAGTAAAATATCATTTTAAAACTAAATAAAAGAATATATCTTAATTGGATGTAGGAAATACTGAACAGGGAGAAATTGAAATGATATATGACCAAAACAAAAATGATATGACTTGGATTTTTGCTTTTCTTCTTTTGGGGGTTCTTTTTGGTTTGGGGGTGGGGTTGGGGAGTGGGTCATGTAAGTTGACAGCTGGATAGGGGTAATGTATAGTTGGGGGAGGGGGTATCAAAGGAAGATGTGCTGGATTGAACAGGGAAAGTCACTTGAGTCGGCTCATTCACAATCATCACCTAAAAAATCTCCCGAATAAAGGGGGTGGTGGGGTTGCTGACAGTTTTACCAAGGGGTCTTTGGTTTGAACTTTGAAGTACAATAGGAAAAGGTAGTCACGGTAAAAAAAAATCATATCCTTTATAAATCTAATTCCTTTATTACTTATTTTTTAAGAATTTACCATATTATCTTACATGGATACAATATTGGACAACTACTAATTTTAGTGTACGCGCCTACCTTATTGACAATTTTAACATACCAAAAAAATTGAATTTCGCTATGAACTTCGTCATTAATTTTTCGCTAAATTGCTCGTAGTTAAGATTATTTTTGAATTTGTTACTAATCCATGCTAATTCATATTTCTTTAGTCGTGAAATAACGTTGTTAATATTGAGTTTGGTGTTGTGACATTCTACCCAACATATCGTTCTAAGTACTAATTTGAATTTAAGAAATGTTGGAACAAATGTCACAACATTCGGACCAACATTTTATGAAAAATAGTTTTGCCTTATTTCACGGAATGAAGCAATATTCGTGGGATTATCACTACGAAGTAAAAGTGACTTGGCAAGATAAATATGAGTTGATGAAAAACGTGGGAAGAATAAGTCAAAGTCGTTGCTATACTTGAGGAACAAGTCCAAGAAGTTAGAGTATTTTGCTCTATGATCTTCTCCAACAAACCCTATCAGAGGCCCACCTTTTCCTCAACCTCCACAACCAATCGAGGAGCTTTTCAAGGAAGACTATCTACTATAAATAGAGAGGCTACAAGGGTGAATCGATATTCAAAAACAGATTGAAAAAATATCAAGAGAGCTCTTGAGAATTCATCTCAGAAAACTGGATCACAAGTGTTGCATGAGCGTGTCAACAACATTTTGTCCAACATTATAATTGTTGCTTAGATTCTAGATTTGTTATGTATTGAAGCAATTGTAATGAGATGTTGTCTATGTCTATTTATGTAGAATTTTCAGGCAGAAGTCATCTGCGACTTCAACGTTTAATTCCTTTCATTTTATCTTGTAAAATTGTAAATAAAGAAATTTGTATTTTTGTATATAATAAATATACAATACTTCGGTCATTGACCGTCATAGGTTATATAACCTATGTAAATTTTAAACATTTGTGTTCTTTAAATTTTCGTTGCATTTACTCCTTAAAGTTTATGTTTTATCGAAGTGTTGTCACTGGTGCCGGATGACATTGTCGCCGACATTCGAAAACTGAATTGACATTCAAGTTAGCTTATTTTCAGTTTGTTTTTATTGTTTCATAGCATACCCGGACCTATCAAGTGGTATCAGAGCCGACACTTAACACAATAAGTGTTTGGTCCTGTTATTTAAAGTTATGGATCCAGAAAATCCGATTATTGGTAGACTTTCCATTTTAGATGGTTCAAACTATGCCTATTGGAAGATTCGTCTACGTTCTCACATCAAATCAATTGATGTTAGGGCATGAAGATCTATAACCAATGGGTATGTTGTTCCAATGTTACCGCCGGATGAGGAATGAGACATTCTTGTTAAACCTGAATCTGAATGGATGGCGGAAGAAATCAATAATGCTAGCTTTAACGAAAAGGCCTTAAATGCAATTTTTGAATGGGTTGACCTATACATGTTCAAACTCATTCAAAACTGCCCCATGGCTAAGGATGCATATGATACTTTACAAATTTATTGTGAAGGTAACTCAAGTGTTCGTCGAACAAAGCTACGCATGCTCATGAGCAAATATGAACGTTTAAGCTTGGAAGAAGCGGATGATATTAAATCTTATTTTGAAAAGTTGATTGACATCTCAAATGAATGTCAAGTGCTTGGTGAACCTTTAACCAACACTCAACTCGTTGAAAAGACTCTCCGTTCTCTTCCTGAAAAGTTTAATTTAAAGATTCGTGCCATTGAAGAAGCTCATAATCTTGTCACAATGGACCTTCACACCTTGATGAGCATTCTCAAACCCTATGAGATGAACATTGAGAATCAAAGGGAAATATATAAAAGTAAGAATGTGGCACTTCAAGTTCAATCCTCGGAGAATCAAATCAAAGAAGATGATGAGAATCTTGAAGAAATTGGTGAAGATGTTAATGTTGCCTTACTCACTCGAAAATACAATTCGATGGTGAGGAAGTTCAACAATGAGAGAAATCAATCTAAATCTAAATAACATCAAAACCAAGGCTTCAATCAAAAGCCCATCAAGTTCCTTCCAAGTACTAAAAAAGAAAGTCCACTAAGAAGAATCAATTCAAATTGTACTAAATTTGATCCCAAACAACTCGAGTCTGTACAATGTCATGCATGCTCGGTTTGGGGTCATTATGCTAATGAATGTGTAAACACACTTAGGAAATTTGGTAAGAATCTGTGGGTCTCGCTTAGTGATGACGAAGGAGAAGAGGAAGAAGATCAATAAGTCGAATCATAAGCAATCTCGCCCTTTGTTCTGAGCAGTCTGCATGCGATAATGAAGGCGTAAATGCGTAATGTTGCCTCAGATGTCACGACATTTCAGGCAACATCTGCAACAACATTTGCATCCCTAGCAACATCCGAAAGGTACATATTCTTTAATTATCCTGATGTTAATTGCTTTAGGGGTTTTATTTCTAGTGGTGAGGCTGAGTGTATGGATCAAGTTGAATGCAAAGATGACATGATTAATGAATTACAAAGTATTTGTAAAGTCTTAATCATAGAATCCAAACAACTTGACAAAAAGGTAAAATCTTTAATTCATGAGAATGAAGATCTAAAAGGCACAATAACCCGATTAGAGGTTGCACTTACCAAAAAGGATACAGAGTTTGGTAAGATTCGTGCAAAATTGGATCTAGCCGAAGCAACCTTCCGCAAACTCAACACCGGGACTTCGAAGTTGAATGAGATACTCAGCCTTAGTAAACAATCATATGCAGGTATTAGGTACGTAAACTCTCTTAAAACCTTGTGCACTAATCTCTTTGATACAAATGGGAAAATGTGCTTTGTTAAAGAAAAAAAGTAATAAATAATAGGTTCTCATATATGTCAAAGAATATGAAGTTTGTTTGTCATTACTGTAACTCCCCAGGACACTTAAAACCATACTGTTTCAAACTTCAAGATTCTGTGAGCAAAATGTTGCCTAAAAGGTTGTCCAACATTTCGGATAACATTCGAAATAACATTTCTGAGCCGAAAAGTAAAAAAATGTTTTAAAAGAGTTTGGATTCCCAAAAAGGATGTAACTTGTAATCTTGCGATAACTGCTTAAAGAACTAACATTTCAGGTTCTTGGTACTTTGATAGTGGTTGTTCTCGTCACATGACAGGTACAAAAGATTTTCTAAAGAACTATGAGTCACTCAACGGAGGTAACGTAACTTATGGAGGTGGCAGTAAAAGCAAAATAATTGAAAAACGGATTTTGGATGTTCCTGGATTTCCAGCTTTAAGAAATGTATTACACGTTGAGGTTTAATGGCTAATTTGATTAGCATTAGTCAACTGTGTGATGACAATCTTGAGGTAAAGTTTAATAAGAATGCATGTGAAGTTACAAATGAAGCTAATGAATGTGTCATGACAGGTACTAGAACAGGTGATAATTGCTATCTTGTTACAAGAAAAGAAACATGCAATAATGTCAAGATCGATGACACAACATTATGGCATCAAAAGTTGGGGCATGTCAACTACAGCATCTTAGAAAAATTGGTCTCATATGAAGTGGTTAGAGGCTTACCCAATCTTAGTCATAAAAGGTAAAACTGTATGTGAAGATTGTCTGAAAGGTAAACAAACCCGTGTCTCTCATAATATTATCCAACACGAAGGACAACATTCAGGCACGTCTCACTATTTTCAATTAATGCATATGGATCTAACGGGTGCAATTGAGGTACACAGTTTAGGAGGCATGCGGTATTCCTATGTGATAGTAGATGATTTTTCTAGATACTCATGCATATATTTTTTGAAAGAAAAATCACAAACTTTTGACATTTTTAAAAATATTTACACTCTAGAATTAGGAACTTGTTTTATTTTCCTATTTTTCGGATTAGATCCGACCATGGAAAAGAATTTGAAAACAGCTCCTTCACAATTTTTGTGAGAAAAAATGAAGTTTTCATGAGTTTTTCGCTCCCAAAACTCCTCAACAGAATGGGGTAGCAGAAAGAAAGAATAGAACATTGCAAGAAATGGCTAGAGTTATGCTTAGTTCTAAAAAATTGTCAAAATATTTTTGGGCTGAAGCCTTAAATACTGCTTGTCACATCACTAATAGAGTCTATTTAAGATCTGGAACAAAGATGACACCCTATGAGATTATAAATGGAAAGAAACCTAACTTACGTTACTTTCATATTTTTGGGTGTATTTGTTACATTTTAAATGATAGAGATCATTTGGCAAAGTTGGACTCTAAGAGTGACAAAAGGTTTTTTGTTGGCTATTCACAAAATAGTCATGCTTATCGAGTATACGATCTAAGGACAAGAACTGTACAAGAGTCTATAAATGTTATTTTTGATGATTTTTCTACTCCTACAAGAAATACAACTGAAAATAACACTATAGTTTTAGTGAAAAATGTGCAGGCTGCTGAAGAATCAGATGTTGTCCCAAATGTTGTCACATCTAAAACAACATCTGAACCTGAACTAGAGACCACAGAGGGTGTGGATGAGGAGTCTAATGTTGATTTGCTAGATCAAGTACGAAGGTACCCCTCATCAAGGATTAGGAAGAATCATCCAATAGTCCAGGTGATAGGGGGAGTTTTTGAAGAAATTAGAACAAGAGGGAAAGAACCACTCAATTACAGAGATATGGTAAGGTATGTGTGTATGTATACCATTTACCAAGAGGTTAGTCTTTCTTGTTTTATACCTACTTTAGAACCAAAAAATATTTTGAAGCACTCAAAGATAATTTTTGGATTCAAGCAATGCAAGAAGAACTTGAACAATTTTCTCAAAATGAAGTCTGGGACTTAGTTTCTGGTCCAAATAATACAAATGTAATTGGAACTAAGTGGATTTATAAAAATAAATCAGATGAATCGGGAACAGTTATGAGAAACAAAGCTCGTCTAGTTGCACAAGGCTATACTTAAGTTGAAGGAATCGATTATGACGAGACCTTACTTGCTATTGGTTGCTACCTGAAAATTACTTTACACCAAATGGATGTAAAATGTGCATTCTTAAATGTCTATCTAGAACAACAAAAAGGATTTGAAGATCCTCACAATCCACACTATGTGTACAAGCTCAAAAAGGCTTTGTATGGATTGAAACAAGCTCCTCGTGCATGGTATGATCGTTTAACTAACTTTCTTCTTGAATTTTATTTTAACAGTGGTGAAGCTGATCGTACTTTATTCATTAAACATCATGGTATAGATATTATTATTGCTCAAATCGACGTGGATGACATAGTCTTTGGCTCGACCTCACAGTCATATCTAAAGTCATTTGTTGAATCTATGTCATTGACATTTGAGATGAACATGATTGGGGAACTAACTTTTTGCTTAGGGTTGCAGAATAAGCAAAGTGAAGATGGAATCTCCATCTCCCAGAGCAAATATGCCAAGAATCTAGTCAAGAGATTTCGGTTGGAAAATGCTAAACAGAGGAAAACTCCAATGAGATCTTCGCAGAAGGTATGTAAGGATAATGTTGGTGAAAATATCGACCAACTTTGTATCGATCTATGATAGGTAGTCGTCTATATTTTACTGCTAGTCGCCAGATCTTATGTTTAGTGTTTGTGTTTGTGCTCGATTCCAAACTTATCCCAAAATTTCCCACTTAAATACCGTAAAACGTGTCATTAGATATGTTGCGGGCATATGTGAGTTGGAAATTTGGTATTCCAAAGACATTAATCTTAATTTAATAGGGTATAGTGACTCGGATTGGGCTGGTGATGTGGATGATATGAAGAGTACAAGTGGAGGATGTTTTTATCTTGGCAATAACCTTGTTTCATGATATAGTCGTAAACAAAACCGTGTCTCACTTTCAACTGCTGAATCTGAATATGTAGCAGCTGAAAGTTGTTGCTCACAATTAATATGGCTAAGACACATGTTAGACGACTATGAATTTTCTAGCAACATTTTGATTTTGTACTGTGATAATTTAAGTGCTATAAATATTTTCAAAAACCCAGTTCAGCACTCACGTACAAAACATATTGATATAAGACATCACTTTTTAAGAGATTTAGTCAAAAAACAGCTAGTTCAAATTGAACATGTTGACACTCTTCATCAACTAGTTGACATTTTTTCAAAAGCTTTGGACCATGAGAGATTTTCTAGTTTGAAGAAATCTCTTGGTCTTTATAATCTCTAAAAAAACATTTTTGGTGAAAGTCAGATGAAACATTATCCAACATTTCAGGTGATATTTACCTATGTAATATCATAAACTGATTATTATTGTTGAACAGTGCATTAATTTTGGTCATACAAGCATGATCCTTCAATAAGAATATGATCTCAAAGTGATACCGTTCTCTGCGATGATATATATAAAATCATGTATATCATAAAATGGGAGTATCAAAATAAGGCAAAGCCTTAACAAATGATTGACAACTGTGCAAAATGGGCAAAGTCCTTGAAAAGATACTGTTCTATTCTATAGGAGTATCGAATGCTTTAAAAGAAATTGTGAGAATGCTAAGTAAGTATTCTTATTTTTTACACGAAGAATTCTTTTGTATGTGTTTTATGGTTAGACAAAGGACACGATGGGAAAATGTTACATTGGTCCAGTGATCAAACTCATAAAATATGTATAAAACGTGTCTTGATTTATTTCCAATACGAAAAATTCTTGAAGGATCAAAATACTTGTGTCGTCCAAAATGTTGTCAACATTGATGTTGACATTTTCAGATTATGATATTTGGGATGTTCTTAACTGATTCCAGAAAAATTAGATTTTCTCCCTATTTTTATGCCTTGTTTTAATAGAAATTTCAAAACTTTAAAATGACAAGATTAAATTTCTACCGTGATGCTTATCAATTTATCCCAAAATTTTAGGTGTTAGTTATCAAATAAACCTTTAAACTCCTAAAACTAAGGATTTTGTTTTGCTTAGAAAAATTGTGCCATGTATTTAAATACTCCTCTTATTTGCTATTTTCTTTTCATCTCTGATTTTCCCAAAAAATCACATCACAACCTCGGTAAAACCCTTGCCTAACCGATGGAACCTTCATCATTTCAAACCCCATCGTTTTGCAAAAACCCTCTAAATCCTCTCAAAACTCACCGATGGAAACCTCCCCAATGTCAACACCTATGTCGACCAACACACCCAGCAACACTCCCATGAGCACCAATCCATCTCAACAACCAGACAAATCCTCTTCTTCTTCACACCTGCATGAAAATAAGTGTATTGACATAGTTCTCAGAGGTAATGAGGAACCTCTTGATATCAGTTATCGAGGATGACAATAATCCCATAGATGTAGATGCTACATCAGATTATTCGATCCTAGGTAAAAAAAACCAAGTTCCTCCTCCTTCCCTACTCGTAGATCGAGTAGAATGTTCGAAAGAACAGTCCATCATGAGCCTATCACCAAGAAGTCCATATTTGAAACTACTATACATGCTTGCTCAAGCAGTGACACTGAAGATATGGACTTTTAGCTGTCCTCTGAAGAAACTGAAGAAGAACCTACTGCCTCTGTTCCTCAAAGTGTGTCTCAAGACGAGGAAATCCATAATGATACCCCACTGACGAGATTTTGTCCCAGGGGAATTCCCAGTCGTGTTAAAACAGATGCTGCCTAAAATGTTGTCGATGAAGCCACAACATCTCAAGCAACATTTCAATAGACTTCAGAAGAGACACCAACACCATCCTCCTCCAACAAAACCGCTTTTGAGGTAAATATTTTTTCAAAAAAGTTCTATTCCAAAGCTAAATTTGATAAATGGGATTGATTTAAGAATAGAGTTATCAGGGCTGAAAAAGTGTTAGACATAGCTTCGTGTTTAGAATATGGTTTGGTTGAGTTCCTCAATGATAGAAAACTACTCAAATTTGTAATTGAGAAAGAACCATTCATTAATGAAGTAATTAGGCTATTTTATGCGAACTTGAATTCTGATATAGAAGATGTCTCCTCAAAGAAATTTGAGAAGGTATACCTCTATAACAAAATTTATTGATTTACACTCTTAATTATTAATCAATGTTTGGGAATTGAGCCTGAAGAAAGGAGTAGCACTACAGAAAGAGCAACAGAGAATAGGGATGAGATGATCAAATACCTCATTGGAGGTATAATGGACAAATGGATCCCTCGATGCCCTGCTTCTAAGTTAACTGCATTATTCTCCACCCTTCATAAGATTGTCATTCACAATTGACTCCCTTCACTAAATGAGTCAATTGTAACAACTGATCAAGCCTAAATGTTGTTCAAAATTGGAAAAAGATTAAAAGTTGACTTAGGAAATATGATTTTCTATCAAGTAGTCAATTTAGCAGAGAAAGAGTCAACTTTAATCCTTCATTTCCCCTCTCTGATCTACCAAATCCTAACTACCCAAGGCTTTGAGCCGAGAGAGGATATTTTAGGGAAAGCTCATGAGGTATATTCAATTAACAAGACAATTTTCAAAAGCAAAGATAGAGTCATTGACCTTCCATGGAAAAAGAAAGCTGACAGTGAGAATGTTGTCAGGAATGTTACACACATTCAGGACAACACTAGTTCTGGACAGTCACCTCTGACAATTGAATGATTAGTTGCTCAAGTAGTCAAACTCAACCAACAAATATCAGAGGTTGATGCTGCCAGAGATGCACTGATTCAGGCCAGAGACAAGTTCTTGTTGTTGCTTTCTTCCCAAAAAGGGGGAGATGATTCTGTGCAGGGGGATTAAAGGGCTGAAAGTTCCGAAGGCAATGCTGCTACTGAAGAAACTGTTGTTGCTGCTATGCAGAGAGAAGAGGCTGTTGGAAGGAAAGTCTTGCTGACGAGACTGAGGTTGAAGGCCAAAGCTGAAGCTGCTATGTAGAGGGTCGAAACTGAAGCTGAAGCTACTACTAATGCATGATAAGCTAGGGGGAGCAAGCTGATTTGCTATCTGACTGAGTTGTTTTGCTGAACAATGATCTTATTTGGCTATTTTAATTGGTTGAAGTGTTAACTGATTGATTGTTGAGACATTGATTTGAAAATTGACATTTGGGTATTTTCTTTTGTATATTGGATGATATGTATACTAATGTATGTGCTAATATTGTGTTTAATTTTATGTCTTGGAATACACTGGTATACATATGTTTTGATTGTCTATTATCACAGGTTGATGGGGAGTATAACTAGAATCATAGATGTTGGGATCTCATACTACATAACATCCTTTTCTTTTTCTCTACCGAAGTTTCATTCCCAAGCATTCTGAAAAATTAAAGTATAAATCAGAGAGTCTAGTTAGATCGGTTATGGTCTATTAGATCAACTATGTTTGGATTGGTTGAATCACGTAAATCTCTTTTATGTCCTAATAGTGTTCAACCTATTGGAAATTAGCCTTTGGCGGGAGTTGCGACCGACCAACTTTAACGGCTTAAACACTAGTGTTACGTATGTTGGAGAATCCGGTTCTTCACACATGCATGATGTACTAAGTACGTAGATAACCGTAGGGCCAAGAATCGTCAAATTTCATTGAGAAATGAAAGAGATATTGGTTCACGAAGTGAGGTGTTTGAAGCATGGAAAGTGTGGTGTTGTGTTCAATTCTCCCTCATCGGTAGAGGAAGAAAGAATTGTTGTGTATATAAGACTTGAAATTGGTTTGGGGTTTGGGACCCCAAGGGGTATCCCATGTGTTTAAAGGAGGGAGGACCTAGATGTGCTTCGGTTCGAGGAAAGACCACACGTGCGACGCCGCCGCCCGCCCGTCCGGTCCGGTTCCGGTTCCGGTTCCGGGTTCCGGGTTCTCGGGTTCTCGGGTTCACGGGTCACGGGTCACGGGTCACGGGTCGTGGGCTGTGGGCTGTGGGCCTTCTGATATTATCTTTTTGGGCCAGAAAACTTTGCCAGAAGTACAGTTTGATCCCAGAAGTTTCAGAAGTACAGTTTGGACCAGAATTTTTTCAGATGTACAGTTTGGTCCCTGAAGTTTCAAAGATGTACAATTTGGTCCCCGAAGTTTTCCGAAAGACAGAATTTTTGACGGTCAGAACAGAAACGCCAAGCACTCAATTCAGCCATTTATTTTGGCTGAATTATTCCTCCTATAATGGCCAAATCCGTTGGTCTTTTCACCATTTATTTTGATGACTTTACTACCTCCATAATGGCCATTATTTGGCCAATAATGGCTGTTATGGAGGCAGTTAAACAACCCTCCCTCACCTATATAAACACCCCTACACCATTTTTGAGAAGCACAGAAAATATACTTGATATATACACGAAAATACACAGGCAAAACAGTTTTTCTTCCTACATCTTCCTTGCATCATTTCTTGCTCAATATTCTTCAAGGTAGCTCTTGAGTTTCCTTTGCTCAAGTGTTCCATTGCTGTTTTATCTTGGGAGACGAATTGTCCAGGACGTATAAAGGATACATACGGGGCAATATTGTCTTAAGGACAGAGTGCCACACTCGACTCAGCAAGCAAACAAAGCGATTTTGATTTTGATTTTAGTTTCTAGTTCATCTTTGTAATTTTTGGATTTCTAGTTGAATTGTAATTTCAATTCTTACTTTAGCAGTTACTTGTAATTCCCGTTTACTGCAACCTTTGTAATAGACCAACACAACCTTCCAGAACCAATATGAATTATAATTCATGTAATAATAATAATAAATAATAATTTTATTATTAATTATTATCATCATCATCATTATCATTAGACGAAGTTTTCTCAGAAATTTTCACATTTCAAACTGTTCATATAATGTAAAATTCTAGAAAGAAAAATAAATGTATACGCTTGAAGGGGATTAAATTTTCAGCAAACATTATATTTGAATATAAGAGTTACTAACTATTCATGATTTGTTTCGGGGCATTTCATGGATACCAGCCCTTTGATTTCCTTATATGCCTTATCATTGTGGTCCCCCAGATTCTAGCTCAAATTCCTCTTCTTCTTTTTTTGTACTTTTATATCTTTATAGCGTAATAAAATCTTATTATTTCTTAGTGAATTATGAGAGTTCTCAAATATAACGTATTTAATAAACTGCATTGGCAAAAGAATTCTAGGCTCACTTGGATAGCCTATTATTTAGGATGAGAATCTCGATAATATAAAAATCCTTAATGTTTGGAGTTTCTATAAAGTTGAAATAAAGAAAGCTTTAATAGTCAAAATTTTGATTCATTTTAAAATCCTAATTATTAATTTATAATTTTGTCTAATGTGATTTTTTAAAAAAAATATAAAAAAGGCAACTGATATTTCGCTAATGTCAATGGTTAAGGAGAAAGAAGGAAGACATAAAATAGAACATACGAATATAACCAAATACGAAAAAGTAAAAATTTACCCTAGATAATTACACTGCCTACACATCCTGTAACTACTCTTTAATATAATCCTCCACACGATATGAACAATCTCTTCACGTCAAACATGCATTTTCGGATCAGATGGTTGAGAAGACGAACCAACATTGTTACTTTGAGCCGGTTGTTTGTCAATATCATTAGCAACTTATGGGTCAAGCTTTACATTTAAAAATTTTGAAATTCCAAATCATACTTTTTTTTGGATAATTTGAGATTTAAAATCATGATATGAAGTTGAAATTGAAATTTTATGCAAAACACATAAACAAACGCTAATTTAAAATCATGAAATGTATTAGCGAATATTCTCAGAATATTCTCCGTATATTTTGTAATTATGATAGATGTATATTTAAGGTAACTTAGGATTCTAATTGTATTAGGAATCAACCTTTGTAAGGTAAGTTAGGATTCATACCATATTAGGAATCAACCTTGTACAACTATATATATTGTGAATAATTAAAGGAATCCCGAAGGGAAATTATTCTATCTTTCATGGTATCAAGAGCCTAAAACCTAAATCCCTTCTCTTCCTCATTCTCGGCCGAAATCAGCATTTTTCTTCTGATTTCACAGAAAAAAAATAAATTCTTATGGTTTCTTCCCTTTCTCGGCCAAACCAGAAAATTCCCTTCCCTCAGCAGGCGGCAACCATGTCTTCCCCCACAAATTCCGGTTCATCCACTGGCACACTTGACAACCCCTCTCAACGTTCAATATCTTCTTTTCATCCGGCATTCGCCGTTACCAACATCAAGAATTTTATCCTTATAATTCTTGACCAAAAAGACTGTCAATATTCCATGTGGATGGAACTATTCTACATTCATGCATGTGCATACAATGTGCTCGATCATATTGACGAATCTGTTCCTCGTCCCACCGATGTTACAGACTCAATCTGGCGTCGTCTTGACGCCATCGTCAAACAATGGATCTACGACACCATCTCCAAAGACTTGTTGTGCACTATCATGAAAACAGGTGTTACGGTACGTGAACTTTGGGTCCGGCTAGAAGAAATCTTTCAGGACAATAAAAATACTCGGGCCGTATATTTGGAAGAGCAATTCAATAATATCCGCCTCGAGAATTTTAACAACATGTCCGAATATTGTAAGCAACTGAAACTCATAACCGATCAACTATCCAACGTCGGAACTTCTGTTCCAGAAACCAAGATGGTGTTTCAACTTGTTGCGGGTTTACCAAAAGGTGAATATGACACACTCGCAACAATGATTCAACAAGCCGACCCTCTCCCAAGTTTCAACAAGGCACGCTCACAACTATTGTTGGATGAAACTAGACGTGCTAAACAAGAGGAACACAATCAAAAGGCCTTAGCCGTTGACGGGATGACAACACCTGCGGCCAACAACAACCAAAGAATGCAGAAGAGTCCAAAGAAGAAGAAGAAGAGTCCAAAGAAGAAGAAGAAGCAGTCCAAAGAAGAAAGCGGCGGAGGTCGCGCGAGGTCGTGGCGCGGAGGTCGCAACAACAAAGGCAAGGCGCGAAAGTGGCCAACGCAACCAGCAGAGCGCCAGAATTGGAACCAAAGAAGCAGCAGGGCACAACCAAGAAGAATAATCGCAGCGGCAAGAAGAAAGAATCGCAAAGAAGAAGCACTGCACGCAGGGCCCAGCCCAGCGATCGTGGTCGATCGGCCTCTTGGGCCGTGCCCCAACCACCAGGCAAAGCCAACCAACAGGCAGCGTGCCCACTGGCCGCAGCGGCAAGAAGAAGAAGACATCACCGGCCCCGACTGCTTTGGGCCAGGCCTACACCACCGTGAACCTTCAACAACCCGACGACAATTGGTACATGAACACCGGAGCCACATCTCACCTCACCCGGTCGTCAGGTAACCTATCTCAACTACGTCGGTTAAAGTGTCCTCAATTTATTACTGTCGGCAATGGTCATCGCATTTCAATTGAAGGTTACGGTAACACACACACCGAACATCCACACCCACATTTCTCCCTAAACCACGTCCTATACACACCTAACATCATTAAAAACTTAATCTCTGTTAGAAAATTCACTAGCAATAATTATGTGTCTGTCGAATTTGACCCTTTTGGTTTTTCTGTGAAAGAACTCAATACGGGGAAAATTCTTACACGCTGCAATAATGTGGGAGACCTCTACCCATTCACTCAATATTCTGTTGTCAGACCGCAAGCACCTCTATCCCTTGCGGCGATCTCTCCCTCAATTTGGCACAACAGACTCGGACACCCCGGGGACCCAGTTTTTACTTTTCTTAGGACTTCTAAGCGTATTCAATGTAATAATGGAAAAATTGCCCAACACTGTTTTTCTTGTCCACTAGGCAAACATACTCGTCTTCCCTTTATGTCATCAAACAGTGTTACTTTTTCTCCATTTGATATTGTTCATGCTGATTTGTGGACATCTCCGATTGCTAGCTCTTTGGGTCATAAATTCTATCTAGTATTCTTGGATGATTTTTCACATTTTGTCTGGATTTACCCACTGAAATTCAAATCTAAAGTTTTTGCAAAATTCCCCGAGTTTCAAAAATTCATTAAGACACAATTTGAAAAACCTATTAAATCATTCCAATGTGATAATGGACGTGAATTTAATAACTCGGCATTTCACAATTTCTGTTCTAAACAAGGCATGGTTTTTCATTTTTCTTGTCCCTATACTTCTTCCCAAAACGGAAAGGCTGAAAGAATTATACGTACCATCAATAGCATGGTCCGCACACTTCTGTTTCATGCCTGCCTACCACCGCCTTTTTGGGTCTATGCTGTCAAAATGGTAGAATCCCTTCTAAATATTTTACCAACTAGCACACTCCAAAACAAAACCCCTACAGAAATCTTATACCGTAGGCAGCCATCATATGATCACCTACGTATTTTTGGATGCTTATGCTACCCCAATATAGCCTCCACTGCACCCCACAAACTTGCCCCTCGCGCTCTTCCATGTGTCTTCCTTGGTCTATCTCTTAATCATCGGGGCTACTTGTGCTATGACATTGCTACTCGCAAAATCATCGTCTTCCGTCACGTCACCTTTGACGAGAAACCCTTTCCTTTTTCAAATCTCCGGAAATTTCAGACCACCGATTACATCTTTCTCGATGAACCAAGTCTGTCCCCGGTCATCCAAAATCTATACCAACAGCACCCACTGCTTCCGGACAGCCTCGCCACCGTCCCAAGACCACCCCACCAGCCTCCCTGCCACCCCTACAAATGCCAAATCACCGCACCACCCCGACACTGCTGCTCCATCCGGGTACGTAACTAGTGGACCAAAGAACCTCACAGCCCCGACCCACCACCACTGCCCTCATATCGCATGGAGACTCGTGCACAACACGGGATCTTCAAACCCAAGGTTCAATTCAATCTCTCCACACAAACCTTATCACCCATTCCAAAAAATCCAAAACTAGTAAAACTGGACCCAAATTGGAATGCGGCCATGTGCGAGGAATTTAACGCTTTAACCAAGTAGAACACTTGGGATTTGGTACCTAGACCAGCTGGTGTGAATGTTATCCGGTGTATGTGGCTATTTCGTCACAAGTTCAGAGACAATGGTGACTTAGAGAGGTATAAGGCAAGACTAGTTGCCAATGACACTAATCAACAGGAGGGTATTGATTGTGGTGAGACATTCAGTCCGGTTGTTAAACCGGCCACTATTCGGATTATTCTCAGTATTGCTATGGGCATGCATTGGCCGATTCATCAGCTTGATGTCAAGAATGCGTTTCTTCATGGGAATTTGAAAGAGACTGTGTACATGCATCAGCCTCCTGGCTTTGTTCATCCCAGCGACTCATGATTTGTGTGTTGTCTTAGGAAGTCATTGTATGGATTGAAACAGGCACCCCGCGCTTGGTATGATTGGTTCGCCAGGTATCTTCTGCAGATTGGTTTTGTATGTAGCATGTGTGATATATCTCTCTTCACTTTTCACCGAGGTAGCAGCACTGCATATTTGCTATTATATGTCGATGACATTGTTCTTACTGCCTCATCTGACGGGTTGAAGAATGAAATCATTGCTCTACTCAAAACTGAATTTGTTATGACTGACTTGGGCAAGCTAAGTTATTTTTTGGGTATATCGGTGACAAGATCTGCAGCCACTATGTTCCTGTGTCAGCGTAAGTATGCAGAAGAGATAGTGTACAGGGCCAAGATGGAAAATTGTAAAATTATGCCAACTCCGGTGGACTCAAAATCCAAGCTTAGCGCCAATGACGGTGCGCCAGTTTCTGATCCCACTCTATATCGGAGTCTAGCAGGTGCTCTTTAGTATCTTACATTCACTAGGCCTGATATTGCATATGCCGTTCAGCAGGTTTGTTTGTTCATGCATGATCCCCGAGAGTCCCATTTTGCCGCCCTCAAATGTATTATCAGATATGTTAAGGGCACACTAGACTTTGGTTTACATCTATACACCTCTGCCCCAACCAAGTTGCTAGCCTACACGGATGCAGATTGGGCAGGATGCCCCGACACACGTCGCTCCACCTCAGGGTACTGTGTATTTCTTGGGGATAATCTTATCTCATGGTCCGCCAAGCGGCAGGCCACGCTATCCCGTTCGAGTGCTGAAGCAGAATATCGCGGAGTTGCTAATGTCGTCGCTGAGATCTGTTGGCTCCGAAATCTTCTTTTGACGCTCCAATGTCCATTACGCAAGGCGTCTATAGTCTATTGTGACAACATATCTGCTATCTATATGTCTCATAATCCAGTCCAACATCAGCGGACTAAGCATATTGAGATGGATATCCACTTTGTGCGAGAGAAGGTTGCTCGTGGTCAGATCAAAATTTTACATGTGTCTTCCTCTTATCAGTATGCAGACATTTTCACAAAGGGACTACCGCGACAGCTCTTCACCGACTTCCGATCTAGCCTTAGCATTTGGCCTCCTCCCGCTCCGTCTGAGGGGGAGTATTTGCGAATATTCTCCGTATATTTTGTAATTATGATAGATGTATATTTAAGGTAACTTAGGATTCTAATTGTATTAGGAATCAATCTTTGTAAGGTAAGTTAAGATTCGTACCATATTAGGAATCAACCTTGTACAGCTATATTTATTGTGAATAATGAAAGGAATTCCGAAGAAAAATTATTCTATCTTTCAAAATGAAATCACATATCGAAACGACTACTTACTTATCATATATAATGCATCATAATAAAATATAGGATTTCGCTGGAATGAAATAGTAGAGGTTTCAAGTCGGGCAGATTGTTACTATTACAAGCCGAAATATGTCTAACAAAAGTAGTTCATAATTTATCTGTTATATAAGCGTCAAGAACAAGCAAAGGAGGAACTGTTAGATGGACTACGTCCACAAAAATTTGACCAATAATAAGTCAGCGATCCTATTCTGCTCCTTGTACGTTTGTCTAAGTGTAGGATGTTCATTCTGTCTCTTCAGTGACCTCCATTCACATAAAATGAGATTAAACATTAGGTTTCCATTCTCAAGAATTGTGTAAAACCTAATTTTCCTGTTTATATATCATTCTCTCCAACTTAATTTGTTGCCAACAACATTGAAAAGACCAAATTTGGTGAAACATGTGAAGGATGAAAAGGAATTTAAACTCATCCAATTAGAATAAAATAAACATCATTATTATCATATGAGTTGAGATTTTAGCTTTAAAACACTGTTAGGTAAATATAGCTATCGAATTGCCACGAATCCTTAGATACCTACCTAAGAAGTCCATTGTAGTGGACCCATAATAACGAACATTACCTATTTTCTAATTATGTGTTTCGTCTAACTACTATGTATCACTGATAATTTATTCCAAAAGGATAAAGAAGAACATCGGCTTTTGGATATTTTGAAAAGTGAAAACAAATTTGGAAAAAGTGGGTGTGGATTTAATTTTTAAATACTCTTTTTCAATTTCTACTTGAAATACTCTTTTAAGAAAAACAATTAACTTTTGTATTCTTGTTGTGTCAAACATTAATCTCAGATAAAATTAAGATAAATCCAAGTGTTAATATATGTTGTGTATTTATTGATGATCTGAATTGCTATATTATCCTTTTTTTTAAAGATTTTTAAAAGAATGGATCTTGGGCCTAACTCAACTCCAAAAACTAGCTTGTAGGGTGAGGATTGTCCAAGTCCATATAAGGAGTTCATGTTCCCATTCCATTTTCGATGTGGGATTCTTAATACTCCCCGCACGCCCAGACCTCGTTAACTGGATCGTGGACAATATAATTTGGGGGCCAACATCGGTGAACGAAGAATTGGAATGGGCCTGACTCTGATACCATGTAAAAAATGAATCTTGGGCCTAACTCAACTCCAAAAGCTAGCTTGTAGGGTGAGGATTGTCCAAGTTCATATAAGGAGTCCATGTTCCCGTTCCATTTTCGACGTGGGTCTCTTAGCACAGTCTTACATAAATCTTTTTATAGCCTTAATCATAAAAGTATTTGCTTAAATTATTATTTATCCACCTCTTGTATCTCACTTAAATTAACACTCTACAACTAATTATTGAAGCAATAAGGATAGACATATGAAAAAAAGAGTAAGAAATGACTTGTTATATTTATAAATATCAAATTTAATTTGTCAAAAGAACTAATATTTGAGATTAGATAGAGAATTAACTAAAATAAAACACAAAAATATTGGCCAAAACAAAGTTGAAGAAGCACCCAAGGGTGTGACCTAGTGATCAATAAATTGATTGAATCATGAGGTCTCATGTCCAAATTTTTAGCGAAGGCAAAAGTGATAGGTAATCTTCTCATCTGTCCAAGCTTTGGTGGACAGAGTAATCGGTACATGTATTGGTGAAAGGTAACAATTGCCTCGTGAAATTGATCAATGTGCGCAAATTGAACGAATATAAAAAAAGTTAAAGAAAAAACGAGGCCATAATAAAGCGTCCCCAATTTCCCCCCAAAAGAAAGCGTATATAACTTCATTAATGACATCATTTATCCAAAGGAATTTAAAACCATATATACTATACGGAGGATTTTTGAGACAACGAGATCTAAAAATTAGCTTAAAAATGCATCAATTTTCAACTATCGACTCATTAACTCTAAAAATTAATTACTTGATAAAAGCTAGTATCATTTTCTTTGTGACAACCAGGGAATGTAGACATAGATATAGACGTATTTTGCTTTGGCTGATTTTGCAGTTTTGTGTTTGGCTCATCGGATCTTATGGTAGAAAAAATGGTAGGCCTTAATCAACTATTCAAGTTATATTATGTTGGATATGTAAAGTAATATGGGAAGTAAATAAATATTACAAGTGTTCGAAAGGATAAACAAACAATCCAATATTCAGAACTGCCGCAAAGTTGTTGAGTCTTGAATCTTGATAACCTGAAATCAAGAAACACTAAATCTGAATTGTTACAACGGTGGCTGAGTCGAGAAATGACTCTCTGTCTTTAAGACAAGATTGCCCCGTATATATGCTTTTACGTTAACGGGCAATAGTCTCCCAAGATAAAACAACAACTAATCAACACTACAAAGCAAATAGGTTGATTCTGACAGAGAAAACAAACCCGAAACAACTTACTGAAGAATAGAAAAGGAAGGAAGAGTTTTATGTTTTTGACACTATTTTTGCTCACGTTTTTTGACAGAATCTGTGTTGTTCTATCTTCTGTTTGTCTCTGTTTTGTATATAGTGTAGTCTCGTTTTTCTGTCCACCCACAATTGAGCCAAAAAGCTCCAATATATAGCATAAGGGGAGGGACTCCAACTGCCAAGTAATGGCTGATTATGGCCATTGAATGATGGAGTTAATCAGCCAAGTAATGGTTGTTTATGACCATTGAAGGAGGGAGTTAATCAGTCAAGTAATGGGCTATTTATGGAGGGAGTTAATCAGTCAAGTAATGGGCTGTTTATGGAGGGAGTTAATCAACCAAGTAATGGCTGGTTAATATGCAATAATGCCCCCAAAAATCAACTCAAACGGTAGGCTTTCTGCCTTCCGTCGTTCCCAATTTCATCTTTCCAGAAACTCCAGGGACCAAACTGTAAATAGTAAACAATTTGGGGTCTATCAGAAGACCCACAACCCACGACCCGTGACCAGACGGGCGGGCGGGCGGCGGCGGCGCGCGTGTGGGCTTAGCCTTGAATCCAATCACATCTAGGTCCTCCCTCCTTCAAACACATGGGTTACCCCTTTGGGTCCCAAACCCTTAGCCAATTTTGAGACTTATAAAGAGAGCAATTCTTCCTTTTCCCACCGATGTGGTAGATTTGTCCCACACCATATTTTCATGCCTCAAACACCTTACTTCGTGGACTAATATCTCTTTCATTTCTCAATGAAATTTGACGATTCTTGGCCCTACGGTCATCTACTCACTTAGTAGATTATGCACGTGTGAAGAGACAAAGTCTCCAACATGCGGAACCCTAGTGTTTAATTCATTAAATATGGGTGGACACACCTCCCCATCAAAGGCAAATTTCCAACAAAACATTCAACTTTTTTTCCCTTAGTGGTCTATTTTGCTTTTATTTGAACATATCCAAACCTAAATCATGATGCCATAATATTAATAGCAAAATACATCGATTGTACCTTGAATTATACCCGAAATATCAAATTAACACTCAAACTAATGGGGTGATCTATTACTCCCTACACGTTTAAAAAGTGAATTTACCCCTCCCCTAACAGATGATGTGGCAGTGAAAGTGTAAGCACTTTCTCTGTAGAGCGTAAAAAGCAGGAAAAATGCTAAAAACTGACTAAATTATCCATGTATCATCTTTTAATTAGTTATTATACAATAAATTACATTTAATTGAAAAAAAATATTTTTTATAACTTTTTAGACTTATTTTTCCCTTTTTTCTCTCTTTCTTTCTTATCACTATACTTATATGACCACCATTGTTGCTACAATCACACCTCCCCATTCATGGTCATTTCCTTCTCCTCCATCCCCATTACTTTCTTTTCTACCACTTGATTAAAGGTTGTAATTATTTTTTGTCTAGTAATCTTTCATCTTTCTGAAGTCAACCAAAATGATAAGTAATAAAAAATCAATGATTTGAAAAGATCATAAAAATAAAATACAACACTATTAACAATTTCATTGCTGCCGTGTGACCAGTAGGTCTTTGGTTCAAGTCGTGAAAATAGCCTCTTGCAGAAATATGAGGTAAGACTGCGTAAAATAGATCATGTGGTCCGGCCCTTTCCCGAACCCCGCGCATAGCGGAACTTAATGCACCGGACTGCCCTTTTTTATTGCTAGGGGGGAAATGAGAGAGCAATGGCGGCGTGCTAGGGGGGGAGGAGAGAGCAATATCAGAAGAAGTCCCACGTCCCGTGACCCGTGACCCGAGCCCGGACGGGACGGCGCGCGTGTGGGCTTAGCCTTGAACCCAAGCACATCTAGGTCCTCCCTCCTTTAAACACATGGGTTACCCCTTGGGGTCCCAAACCCTTAGCCAATTTTGAGACTTATAAAGAGAGCAATTCTTCATTTTCCTACCGATGTGGTAGATTTGTCCAACACCATATTTCCATGCCTCAAACACCTTACTTCGTGGACCAATATCTCTTTCATTTCTCAACGAAATTTGACGATTCTTGGCCCTACGGTCATCTATTCACTTAGTAGATTATGCACGTGTGAAGAGATAAAGCCTCCAACATGCGGAACCCTAGTGTTTAATTCATTAAATATGGGTGGACGCACCTCTCCACCAAAGGCAAATTTCCAACATATTATACTACTATATGTTTCACTTTTTTCATTATTTTGTAGACACTAAGGATAACATAGATTTACAATTATTTCTTTTCCAACTCTACAGACAAGATGACACGAAAATTGTTCGTCAATCCGCTAACTCTAACTAAATAAATAATCATCATATTATCCTAATTTAATATAATTGCTTATTTTAAAGCCCGATTTGGACTTATTCCTCACCTAATTAAACTTCCTAATCATGTATTTCTAATATAATAGGATAAAGAAAAGTATTTTTTTGGTGAAAGAGGAAGATGTGATGGCTATGGCGGTAGGCATGTGAACCCATACAAGTTTTTCAACTAATATGTATTATCATATGAAAGCAACAAGGGGATGTTTATGTTTCCGTAAGTTTGTGGTTGACCAACTAACACTATCCCACGTAGGGATAAATCTTGTAGTGGGGTGTTTTAGTTTTGGTAGAGGGGAGAAGCAACACGATATTTTTGAAAACGTTGATTAGAGATATGGATAAGCAATTTTTTTTTCTTGAGATATATTTGTGTGTTTGGTATGGCAGTAAATATTTTTCTAAAAAATAAGTCATTTTGTGTGTTTTGGCACAGAACATATTTTTTACCAAGAAGGAAATATCATTTTTGTCACTAGTAAATCGCGGGATGTGCATGAATGACCAGAGTTTGAAAACAGAGCAACTGATATCACATACAAGGTTCTACCCCAGAAGAGAGCAAATTGTTCCCACCAGGATTCGAACCCACGCTGCAGACCTCCAGTTGAATTTTAAGTTTCTTTTACCTTTTCTTTTTGGAGGGTTTTGTGTGGGGGAGGGCGAGATTTGAGTAAAAGTTTGTTGGCATCTATATTCATACCAAATTAATAGAGACGCACAATGTGTTTGCACTGCCGAATTTATCTAGAAAAAATGGTTTACCTGAATCAATGGTGACCCGATTAAACTCGGTATAATATGTATATAATTTTTATAATATATCTAATATTAATTGAAGAAATCTATAATCAAATGAAACTGAGTGAAGCACTGGGTAAACACTATCTTTAATTCTTTAAGGCAAAAGGATAAAATGAGACTAAATCTGCCTGTGTGTGTTTGTACGTAAAATGGTCATGTGCAAATCTCATTCTAATTGACACTAAAGCTAGTAAAATGGTAAAACATAAATTGCTCATCCGTTTGAAGCTGTGATAAATATTTGGTTCAAAATTGATGCAAATAAGTTAGTATCACTAGTTTAATTAAATTCCACATATATCATTACATAAATGCGTTAAGATGAGTACTTTTAATCTTAGAAAGACAATTGAGGTCCAATAGATGGAAGACGAAATATTTTTAACCCGAAAATGAAAGTTAAGGACAATTGAAGCCCAATAGATTAAAGAAAGACAAATTTAAGCCATTTCGAATATGTTATATGTATTTTGATCCTTCTCCATATTGTGTAATTACGTTGATCACTCTACTTGAGATATAATATCGGAGGGAAATTGATTCCTTGATTAATTTCATTACAATGGTAAAATATATATACAATCATAAGATGCTAGTCTTATAGAAGACTTATCTAATTTACTTAAATTGTAATTACAATCATCCTAACTAATGAGACTACACTCCTAAATTACATATATTACAATATCAATCATAGTCATGAATAATGAAGATTAGAGATAATTATGGGATTGCCCCATAATTATTCTAACAGTCCCCCGTAGTCTTAGCGGGAGGTTCACGGATATTGAGATTGTCCCTGAAATCATCAAAAAGTACGCGAGGAAGATCTTTTGTGAAGATGTCTGCAATCTGATAGCAGGACGGAACATGGAGACCACAGACTTGTCCACGGGCAACCTTTTTTCGGACAAATAAGATATCCATTTCAATGTGTTTTGTGCGCTGATGCTGAACATGATTGTCGGATAAGTATATCGCACTCACATTGTCACAATAGACCACCGTTGCATTTTCAATCGGATAATGTAACTCTAACAGAAGATTACGGAGCCAACATGATTCAGCAATCACATTGGCTACCCCTTGGTATTCTGCCTCAGCGCTTGACCGAGACAAAGTTGGCTGGCGTTGGGATGACCATGAAATTAGATTATCTCCCAAAAACACACAATAACCCGAGGTGGAACGTCGTGTGTCCAGACATCCACCCCAATTCGCATCTATATAAGATGAGAGATTCGAGATGAAGAATTTATACCAATGCAGTCTAAAATGAATAGTACTCTTGATGTACCGCAGAATCCTCTTGGGAGCCTCCATATGTGCCTCTTTCAAATCATGCATATGTAAACACACTTGCTGAACGACATAAAAGATATCATGTCTCGTGAAAGTGAGGTACTGCAAGGCCCCTGCTAGATTGCGGTAGTGTGCTGGATCACTGTATGGAGTCCCTGCAGCGGTACGCAATTTGGCTTTTGTATCCATCGGAGTGTGTGATGGTTTACATGAGGACATACCTGTTTTTTCAATGATCTCCTTGGCGTATTTCTTTTGACTTAGAAACAAACCACCTGCATATTGAGTTACAACAATGCCCAAAAAATAATTTAAAGGACCCAAATCCTTCATCACAAATTATGTTGCGAGAAGGGACATAATAAATCGGCGAAGTGATGTAGATGAGGCAATGAGAATGATGTCATCTACATATAGAAGGATATACGCCATGTCACTTCCCTTCTTATAAATGAATAATGATTGATCAAACTTGATGTGTGAGAAACTAAGTGTGGATACAAAACCTGCAAATATGTTATACTATGCCCGTGGAGCCTGTTTCAAGCCACATAAGGAATTTTTCAGCAGGCAAACATAATCCGGATGTGTAGAGTCTCGGAAACTCAACGGCTGGTGCATGTAAACTGTCTCTTGTAGATGGCCATGCAAGAATGTATTTTTGACATCTAACTGATAAATGGTCCAGGATTTTGATAGTGCCAGACTAAGAATAGTCCGGATAGTTGTTGTCTTAACCACCGGACTGAACGTTTCACCACAATCCACTCCAACCTGCTGAGACCTGTCATCACCAACAATACGGGCTTTGTATCTCGCCAAAGGAGCAATCAAAAATCTTTTTATGGCAGAAACCCACATAGACCTAATAATGTTCACATTAGATGGACGAGGCACTAGTTCCACGTCTTATTTTTGATAAGAGCATTAATTTCGTCTAACATGACAACTTTCCAATTCGGGCTAATAGGACTGCTTTAGGATTTTTTGGTAGAGGTAATGGTTGAACCGAAGATAGTAAGTTAAACTGACGTTTGGGCCGGAAAATCCCGTGCATGACACGGTTTCAATGGTCCGAGGCTGTACCATTATCGGTTGGGTAGTAGGGGTCTCGGGTATGGCATTGGGCCAAAAAGTGGTATTTTGGCCCAAGTTTGAAAGTGTTTGAGAGTGGGTTGCAATTGGGTTATTGGGTTGTGTTAATGTATGGGTTATTGGGTTGTGTTAATGTACGGGTTATTGGGTTGGCTTGGTTTACGGGTGAGGGAGCAGTGGGCTCTCCCACTTGGGCCTGGTTGCCACTGAAAATGGACTGGGCTGAGACCATCGGTAACAAGATTGTGGCCTCCGAACGGTGGACTGGTCCAGTCTCATTTTGTGGTTGGGTCAGGACATTTTGGGAGTTTTGTTGGGTAGGTCCCACATGTTTTTGGGTATTAAGATGATGGTGTAAAATGGGATGTATTCTGTTTTTCAAAAATCATATGAAGGTGAGGATGCCACATGAGACTTAGCAAATGGGAATGTAGACTCATAAAAACTAAATAACGAGAGATAATGATTTTCTCGTTCGTCATATCATAACACTTATATCCCTTATGATTTTGTGGGTATCCTAAAAACACACAAGGAGTCGAACGAGCTTGCAATTTATTAATGGTAGTGGATGGAAACAAAGGATAACACAAACACCCTTAAATGTGTAAAAGATGGTAGACGATGATACAACATTTGTGTAGGGGACACATTGGAGAGCAGTTTAGTAGGAAAAATATTTAAAAGACATGTGGTCATTTGAAGTGCATGATGCCAAAAATTTGGTGGTGTGGATGAATGCACAAGGAGAGTGCGAATCATATTGTTAATTGTTCGAATTTTTCTTTCAGCTTTCCATTTTGTGGTGATGTATCTGAACACGAAAGATGCAAAGACATCCCATTTTGGTGACAAAAATTATTAAATGAGGCATTTATGAATTTTTTCCCATTGTCACATTGAAGACATTTAATGGATTTGTCAAATTGAGTTTTGATAAAAACACTAAATTATTTTAAAATGGTGTATGTTTGTGATTTATGTCCTAAGGGAAAAATCCACAGAAAATTCGAATAATCATCTAGAATTAGCATATAGTATTTATGACATGCAGAACTCAAAACTGATGATGTCCACAAATCACAATGCAAAAGATCAAATGACATAAAGGTATGAGAAGTAGATGATGCAAAAGGAAACTTAACATGTTTACCAAACACACAAGTTTGGTAAAAAAAAGAGTCCAAAAGTTTGTTACAAGAAAAATAAATTATTCTTAATAAGGTTATTAAAAACCGATGCTCCTGGGTGTCCCAACCGATTGCCCCATAATTATTCTAACAATATCGTCCTCCTTTCCTTCCCACCTTGTTATTAATGTGCAGAGCAAAGTAGATTAAAGGATTTTAGATCGGTACTGAATTTCAAATAAAATTTCAGTTTTGTCTTTGGGGACTCGGGTTTGACTTTTGAATTGACTTTTTGGGTCGGGGTTGTAATTATAGTAATACGGGTGTCTACAGACTCGTTTACTTATGAATAACGCATATTTGATATATTGAAAACATTCCGAGGCTTTGAAGAAAGTAAAAATAATAATGAGGACAAATTTAAGCAATTTCGAATATATATGTTGGGGCATTTTGACCCTCTGAAATTTTATGTATACGTGTGTGGTTTCTGAGTAATATTTGTGCCTAAAAGTAAATTTCATTTCCATATTCTTGAATTATCTGGTCAAAGTACTTTACTCATTTTGTCTTGTTGTATACAAAACACAACCTATTTTTGGAGTAAATTCGACCATAACCTACTGGAACCACTCAACATCTTGTAGACAAATAGAACAAACAGGCTTTGCCAATTGCCAACTATATCTAGGATTCCTTGTTAATTAAAAATAGAATTATTTTCAAATTAATAATCGTTAGAATAACTTTTCGAGTATGTATTCTCTCATTAGAATAATATTACTTGAAGGAGTTGAACTAATTTCATGTGATAATTAAATAATTGGTATTTGATTGGCACAGGTCTGGCTACTTAGTCTTGGATGGATTGGTTTGGATGTGATCAAGATCAAGAACAAATAGATAAGAATCCCAATGTATTTTTTATGTTGGAATATTGATATTTATATATAACCCCCAGTTATTGACATTTTTTGAATAAAAAATTATGTTTAGCAAATTGATATTGTATAGCCATATTCAATTATAAGTGAGAACATAATAAGACATTCAATATTCTCTTCCTAATTTCACGGACATATTCTCCTATAAATAATAAGAATAAATTGAATGATTAATATGAACCAATAGGGTTCCCTCCAGAAACTATAACAAGCTCAATAATCAGGCCAACACACTTTAACCCGAATAAGCGATATATGTACATCAATAACATGTAACTGGAATTACAAAGGAATTTACGAACTGAAAAGTAAATTGCTAAGTACGAACATAGAAGGAAGAACTCAGATAGAAGAATGGGATGAGAAGCAAAACTCAAAGAAAGGGGGAGGGAATACAAATACTTTATCGTAATCGCATAATTTCTTTTTAGTAACCCCTCATCCTTTTTAATAATAGTGAAACTTACATAAATGACTATAGTTTAGGAATTTTAAATTTGTTATAGCTATAGTTTCAATATTTATCGGACGTAGCTACAGTCTCGCTGTATTCATAAACGGCCTCGTTGTATTCATAAAATGACCTCGCTGTATAAAACGAGTAAAAATCTGCTCAGTAAAGTGTATTCAAAACTGAAAAATCTACTTCAGAATACAAATACAACAAAAAATTGAATACAGAAAATAAAATACACTCCAATACACTTGATTTTACACACAAAAAATTATGAATACACTCAAAAACTGAATACAAGAAATAAAATACATAACAAAAAATTGAATTTTACACTAGAAAAAATGAATACACTCTAAAAATACTTCAAATTCACTGTATTCATTTGTATACACTCAAAAAATAAATACAAGAAATAAAATACATAACAAAAAATTAAATTTTACACTAGAAAAAATGAATACACTCTAAAATACACTTTAAAATTACTGTATTCATTTGTATACAAATAGACCTCCTTTGAAATACAGGCGAATAAAGTGTATTTTCCGATCAGATCTGAACAATAAACTGTATTTCTGGTCAAATCTAGACAATAAAGTGTATTTTTTGCTATTAATGTCGGTTTGCCAATGGTTTCGCGGCTGCTCCGGTTCATCGGAGCTAAAAGCTCCTCACCGGAGCAGTGAAGATGAAGAGAGAGGAGGTGAGGAACAGCAGTGACAGAGGTGTAGCGTTGGTTCCTCCAGCGTCGTAAATTCGCCGGAGAAGATGAACAATGAAGAGAGCAGTAGTATGGGTTTCGCCGGAGCTCCGGTGGCGATTCGTGGTGTCAGACAGTGACAGAGGGGAAGAGAGAGGGAAAATGAGAGAGTTGAGGGAGAAGAGAGAGAGGGGTTGAGAAAAAAAATGATACAGTGAATGTATTCGAGATATTAGTTACCATGTGTAATTGAAATACAATATTTAATTATGGAATATAATTAATATAAAATATAGCTACTAAATATAATTATGTATTAATAGTTAGTTATGCCATGTAAATTTTTTTAATATTGCTAATTGGATTGGACTCAAAATAAAATTCTTCAATATACTCGGTCCAATAATCTCAACTGGACTTATTTACCACTTCTAGTCCATAGCCTTTATGGAGTCATCATGATTTACAACAGAACCTTTAAAATCTATCTCTACATAGTTTATATGAAACACTTTTTTTAGTCGGTACAAAAAAAGAATGACATATTTTTTTATTTGACAATAATTTAATTTTAAAGTTTTCTATTTTTTACACTTAACGAGATGATTTATAACAATAAAAATATATTTGACTTATTTTAAGACCACAAGATTTCAAATTCTTCGTTTATTTCTTAAATTTCGTACTTAGTCAAACTACGTCAAAACGAAAGGAGTAATTAACACATTCATTGTTCCAAATAAATATAGAAAATAAAAAGTTTTATTTTCAAGAAAAGTCGACGAGGGAGATTGCGATTCAGCCATTGAAGAACTCATAACAAATCTGCTAATCAAGCGTCAATTTCTTTAGGTAAAAATTTAAAAGATGACACTCTAAGATCCTAGTTGTACTTATCATCCCTTTTAACCAGATTATCTGGCAATTGTCGATGGGCCAAAATTATTGGTTGCAAATATGGGCCTTCTAGTAAAGATTTGGGCCTTTCCATCTAAGATTCTCTTGAGTCTTCACTACATAGTACATACTTGTATCACAAATAGACAACACGACAAGGAAATGATCATAATGAATTATGTAAATCACTTTATCTAAAATGCAAATGGGATTAGAGCATTTTTATTTATTAAATTGCAAAATGTCCTCGTCAACTGTGTCTCTTCTTTTTATTTTTATTTTTTGGACCTAATATATTGGTACCCCCTCTATCCATTTTTACTTGTCACATCTTAAAAGCCAAAAATAGAATGATAATTTTACTATATCACCACTAATTATTGCTAAGTAACATAATTATTAGAATGTGTACAATATTATTTAGCCATATTTAGTCTTATGTAATTATGGTAAATATATGATCCCTATTGTATAATGATTCCACATTGTATACCCTATATATATTTTGTATTAATGAGAAAGGCTCCCCAGTGCCTTCACCGATCCCCATCCTCGTCACTATCCCCAACACCAAGATGCATCCCCACCAACCACCGACAACCACCCTCGCACACCTGGACTACCACCAAACAACCCAAATCCGGATCCCCAACCCCCACCGACATCGTACCCTACCCACCACCGACATCGTACCCCACCCACCACCGACATCGTACCCCACCCTATCGTCCTACGCCAGTCCTAATTTACCGAGATCGACGATAACACCCAACACCACCACTGCTCTCATACTCGCCCACCCCAGAAAGATGACAACCTATACACCAGCCACTGTAAACAGTCACGAGTAACCCACCCCACCCCAACACCAAATTCTGACACCCTGCAGCGAACCGAACCCGACCCCTAACAAAAATAGTGCACTCGACCCGATACCCAGCATCAATACCCAGTCCACACCCTCACACCGTATGGAAACCCGTGCACAACATGAGATTTTCAAACCCAAAGTCCAATTTAACATGTCTGCACAAACCATTTCCCCAATTCCCAAAAGCCTAAAATTAGCCAAACTAGACCAAAATTGAAATGCGGCCATGTGTGAGGAGTTTAATGCTTTAACGAAATAACATACTTGGGATTTGGTTCCTCGACCGAAGTGGGTGAATGTGATCAGGTACATATGGATTTTTCGTCACAAGTACAAAGACAATGGTGACTTAGAAAGATAAAAGACAAGACTTGTGGCAAATGGTACTAATCAGCAGAAGGGCATTGATTATGGGGAGACATTCAGTTCGGTTGTTAAACCAGCCACTATTCATACAGTCGTGAGCATTTCTATGGTTTAAGCATTGGTCAATTCATCAGCTCGACATAAAAAATGCCTTTTTACATGGGGATTTAAAGGAAACTGTTTACATGCACCAGCCGTCCAGTTTTGTCCATCCAGCTACCCATCAGCATGTATGTCGTATCCATAAGTCACTTTATGGCTTGAAACAGGCCCCTAGAGCGTGGTATGATCGCTTTGCACAGTATATCATGCATATTGGATTTGTATGCAGCAAATGTGATAATTCTCTATTTATTTTTCATAGAAGTAGTAGCAGTGCATATTTATTATTGTATGTGGATGATATTGTGCTTACTGCCTCATCTGAGTTATTAAAAAATGAGATCATTGCATTGCTCAAAACAAATTTTGCTATGACTGACTTGGGGAAGTTAAGCTATTTTTAGGGATTTCAGTGACTATATCTGTAGATATTATGTTTCTTTGTCAGCGTAAGTATGAAGAGGAGATTGTGTACATCGCTAAAATGGTAAATTGCAAAATCATGTCTACTCTAGTTGACTCTAAATCAAATCTTAGTGCTTTGGATGGTGATCTAGTGTCAGATCCCACTCTCTATCGGAGTCTTTCAGGTGCACTACAGTACCTTACTTTCACTAGACCTGATATTGCTTATGATGTTCAACATGTATGCTTATTCATGCATGCTCCCAAGGAGCCTCATTATACCGCCCTTAAACGTATCATTTGATATGCTGAGGGCACACTTGATATGGACTGCATCCATACCCCTCAGCACCGACCAGGTTGTAGTCATATATGGATGCTGATTGGGCAGGCTGTCCGGACACGCGACGATCCACCTCAGGCTATTGTGTATTCTTGGAGGATAATCTCATTTCTTGGTTTGCCAAGAGACATGCCACATTATCCCGTTCAAGTGCAGAAGCATATTACATATGTGTTGCTAGTGTTGTTGCTGAGATCTGTTGGCTCCGAAACCTTCTTTTGGAGCTTCAGTGTTCGTTGCGTAAGGCGTCTTTGGTTTATTGTGACAACATATCCGCCATCTATCTATTGCATAATCCGGTTTAGCATCAGTGAACCAAGTATAAGATGGACATCCACTTTGTTCGTGAGAAGGTTGCACTCGGTCATGTTAAGGTATTTCATGTGCCTTCCTCTTATCAGCATGCAGATATATTCATAAAAGGCCTTCCTAGACAACTATTTCTTGATTTCAGATCCAGTCTTAGCGTCCGGTCTCCTCCCGCTCAGACTGAGGGGTGTATTAGAATGTGTACAATATTATTTAGCCATATTTAGTCTTATGTAATTATGGTAAATATAGAATTCCTATTGTATAATGATTTCATATTGTATACCCTATTTATATTTTGTATTAATGAGAAAGACTCACAAGGGAGATTAATACAATTATACACTAATGATTGAAATAAATAACACTTTAAAAGTTGTGCAACCATTATTTTTTTTTGAACTTGTCAACCCAATAATAAATAATAAATGTAAAATAGGTATGAAATGATAAATTATCTCTTGATTTTCTAAAGTGAACAAGTAAAATTGAATAATTATTTTTAATATAGTGGACAAGTTAAACCGGACGGATGGAGTGCTTTTTAATGACAGACGATAGTGATAAATAGCATTAAAAACAAACCTTTATACCTGCATTAATACAATATCATATTGTATGAATGAATCGTGTCGTTCAACGGTTTTAGTGAAAAAGAGAGTTCGTTCGTAACTAAACTTAGATCTACAACATCTAAAAACAGTAGCCACGAGACTATTAAAATAAACTTGTTTATGTTCGATCAGTGATACGAGCTTTCAGAATAAAATTGTTTCATTTTGAGTCTTATCATGATTTAATTTGAAGATTTCGATTATTCAAAGGAATTTTAAAAAGAGCTTATGAGAATGTTTAAATCCAATGTTTTATCCGTTTGAAAGATCTTAAACGATAGTAAAAAATCTTCTCTTCAAGTACTTTTGTTTGCCACATCCTTCCAAGCTGGATGTCTCTGAATAGGGGCGAATGAAGGGTTGTGAGAGGAGCTCATATTTTCTAATGCGAAATATAAATTTATATTTCGTATATAAAAGTTATTAAAGTTATATTTTTTTTATTTTAATTTATGTGATATATTTTTTTAATTCGTCCAAAGAATAATACATTTCTTTATTTTATAATAATTTAATTCTAACATTTATCTTTTACGCTTAACGAGATTATCTATAACCATACAAATATCTTTGACTTGTTTTAGCTCATAATATTAAAATTTTTTCCTTTTCCGTGTCGAGTCAATATATATCACATAAAGTAAAACGGATGGAATAATAAATAGTAAGTGAGAATTAATTTCAAAAATATAATGGATCCAATTATAAAAATTATTCAAAGAAATTATCCAATGAGCAGGTTGAATAGTAGATTTTTAGTAAAAATCTTCTTTTTCAAGAACTTTCTTTTATCTCTTCCTTCCAAGCTGGATGATTCTGAATAGAGGCGAATGAAGCGTTGTAATAACAGGTTCATCTGAAGTCAATATTTTTTATGCGAAATATAAATTTATATATAAATTGATATATAAATTTATATATAAATTTAAACTATAAAAAATAATAGTTGAGAATTCATAATTTAAGAATATAAAGAACCCAATTACGAACATTACTCGAAGGGACTTTTAAAAAAACTAATAGAATTTATATATTCAATGTTTTGTTAGATTGAAAGATCTTAAATAAGATATTTTTGAATATTGATTTATTATTAAAAAATCTTCTCTTTCAAGAACTTTCTTTTGTCACTTCCTACTTCCTAGTTCCTTCCAAGCTGGATGGCTCTGGATAAAGTGGAATGAAATATTGCTGTATCAGATTCATTTAAATTTAATATTTTAAGTTAAAACATAAATTTATATATGAAAAAATATTATAATATTAATATTTTATTTCAACTCATAATTTAAAAAATATAATGAATTTAGTGATAAAAATTTAAAAATTAAATTTATAAAATTTAAATATTAGATCCAACTTGAGACTCTAGATTTGTAGGGCCACATTTCTCCACAGTAAGCAGTCATATCTAATCCGTTACTCCTAACGTGGCAACTTTGTATTCACTCCACTTCACATGCAAACTACTATTTAGATAACTCTTTTGGGCCCCACTTTATAGCTGACGTGTTGCTCCACCTCAGATAAACCCATACACAAAAGTACCACGTCATACCAAAAAGTTAAATGCCACTTTTGTCTTTCTAGAAAAGTAGATAACAAGAAGAACTTCATGAAAAGTAAGTTCAAAGATGATCATGAATGATAAGATACATATTCCTGTGACTCTCCTCCATATACACCCTTACCCTTAGTCCTTTTTTTTCTCTCTTTTTCTAAAATAAATTTCTGAGTTTTTTTTGCTGATAATTCAAGAAAGTTGACTTCTTGCAGACATTAATCACAGGTTCATTACTTTACTTAAATTTCTTTTCTAAGTACTATGGTTACTATATTTAGGTGTCTAGGCAATAATTGTGTTAGGAAATTGCATTGAAGAAACAGTTGATGTTTCTACTAAGTGTACTGTTTTGACTAAATATTCGGTGTAATCCCACGAGTGAGATCTGAACTGTTTTGACTAACATATACTGGAATTTTGTTCTTGCTTTCAATGCTTTACTAGTGCTTCTTGTGATTTTCATTGAGGATTTTCCTTGAAATCTTTTGAATGTTTGTTAGGATGATAAACTAGCAGAGAGTTATATTGCTCGGACTCTTAAAATACGTTATCGGGCACATGTCGGATCCTTCAAAAGTAATGCATTTTTTTGGGATCCGATACAGGTGTGCAGGGGCGGATCCACCGTTACGGTTTCGGTTCATTTGAACCAGTACTTTCGATCCGTTACGGTTTCGGTTCACCAGTACTTTTGATGTGGAACATAAATTTATGTGCAAAAATTTCTAACAAATAGTAAATATTTACTATGAACCCATAACTTTAAAAAATTAATGGGTTCAATTTAAAAAAACTTTTAAAGTTGAACCCATAAAATTTAAATTTTGGATCCGTCTCGGCAGGTAGACAACATATTTGGGGAGTCCAAGCAACACAACTGGAGAGTGAATTGTTTGATTATGTATAAAGGGGTTGCTGATTGGTGCTTTGTGAAAGTGTGAATTGTTTAGTTATGCATAATATGTGTTCCACTACCAGATTCTGGTCAAGGGAATTAGGTATAAGTCTCTAGGAGTTTGGTATACTTACACATTATGGATTTCCATTCATCACTGGGAGCTTTTATTTGATAACAACAGAAAACTAACCAAGATTTAGCTTATGTTCTTGCACTGATTTCTTCCTGCAATTGTCATCTAGCATAGAGGCAGATCCAGGATTTACATTTAATGGGTTCAATTTTTAAGATTCTTAGTAGTACTCATTACACTGTTAAATTATGGGTTCAGATCTTATATTTCTTGCTATTTTGGTAGGTTTATATATATATATATATATATATATATATATACTCCTGGTTGAAAGTTATGAGTTCAAATGAATTTGTAGCCAAAAGACTACATCCGTCCCTAATCTTTCATAAAAGTATCTTACAATTTTGGTGATTTTAGAAGAAATTTTCCTAAAACTATATTGTGGCTTAGATGTGCAGAACAACAATTTCGAGGGTCGTGTTGATTTGTAAAGATGGAAATGGAGAAAACATGTGAATTTTGCATGTTATTGAAGCCAGTGGTGTATTGTGAGGCTGATGCAGCACACCTTTGTCTTTCCTGTGATGCTAAGGTTCATTCAGCTAATGCCCTCTCTAACCGGCATCCTCGTACCCTTGTCTGTGAGCCCTGTGGATACAACCTTGCTTATATTCGATGTTCGGATCATCAAATGTTCATGTGTCGTGACTGTGACCGCCACCATCATGACATCTCTTCTCAACACCAGAGAAAAGTGATCACTAGTTATATGGGGTCTCCTTCTGCCAAGGATTTGGCAGCATTATGGGGTTTTGGCTTGAAAGATTTGGAAAATACTACTCCACCAGATCAGTTCATCTCAACATCGAATGGAAAAGTAAATGGAGGCAAGGTCACTCTGAAATTTGTTAAACGCTCGCACTCGTCAGCTGGAGGCTCTGCAGAATCAGAAGTGGGATCAACTAGTAACCACACTAAGGTTAGATAGTATTCCCTTCGTCCCAATTTTATGTGAAGGTGTTTGATTGGACACAGTGTTTAAGAATGAATAAAAGACTTTTGAAATTTGTGGTCTAAAACAAGTCATTGATATTTGTGTGCCTATAAATCATATCATTAAGAGTAAAAGGGGATGTTTAAAATTAAATTGTTACTAAATATAGAAAGATGTCATTCTTTTGAGGACTGACAAAAAATGAAAGAGTGTCACATAAATTGGGGCAGAAGGAGTAGTAATCAAATACCTATGGTTATGCAGCTTTTTCCTGAAATCCTGAGTTGACATGTTAGAGAATTTATCATTTTTTTGTTTCTTAACTATATTATCTAATAGAAAGTTGATGATTTCTGGTGAAGTGCTTTTCGGGATGGTCCTGAATACTAGTATCTCTACATGACGAGGGGTGTCAAGCATGAGATAGGCATACTTATTTAGAGATGTGTTCACATCTTGGCTCAGTCTGTTTGAAGTAGGGAATATGAATTTAATTAATGAGGATGACTATGTCAACTGACTAATGACCAGTATTATTTGTCGTATTTTGATGATAGAAGGGGTGATTTTAAGCAGTTATCTAATTAACAACGGTTACGCTGTGTGGTCTCTCCTTTAAGGGATAAATCCTTGTAGATTGTAGCAACAAGTCACCTTACCGTATAACTCCTTAAACTCATGTCTCTCTTACTGTATCATGTTTAGTGATTGTCAAAGATCAATTAATTTGTGACTAGCCAATGGTTAATATGGTCAACTTAAAGAGTAAAGTCCTCCTACTTTCTTCTTAGTTAATTTCCTTGAAGTATATCAGGTTCTTTATTATTGTTCTTCCCGAGTCACTTATGGCATACTTTCCGCTATGGTTACTTGCTGCATTGCTTTAGGCATTGCGTAAACGGAGGGAGAACACTTCTCTTATTCTACAGCAGATTCTTGACTTGGAAAAGCTTCAGCTGACTGAGGGCAGTACCAATATAACAAGTGGAGAAAGTCAAAATAATGTTTCTTCATCGAAGCATGGTGCATCATGGGATATGCATAACAAATATGATCGCTTGCAGAAGTCACTTGATCTTGGCCCTGAACTTCAGGATTGGGGAAGTACGCATGAAAGTCCAGTTGCTGAATCTTTTCCATTATCGTTGCCAGATGGAGATTCGTTCTGGGAATGTAAAAGTCCGGTTCAGAGTAGTCAGGTCTGTTGCTATTCTCTATAGTTCTCTCCCTTATCCCACTTCACACATTTAAAGTTTTATTTGCATGCCCCATGAAACACTCGTAGCTGATATATTAGATGTTGAATTCCCTTTGACTTCTTTGCATGCTTACTTTTGTTATTTTTTGAATCTATTATGGGCTGCAACAATTAATATTGAAATCGAAGAATTTTTGGGACAATTTTCTGTTTATATATATCTCTTAACTGAATTACAATGCAAAATGAAATAAGGAAAATACTGTAATTAAAAGATAGAGAAGTTCCACAGCTCAACAATGCACCTGCGATTGAAAGAGAAGGAGAATTTGGATTAGGGGAGAAGAAGGAGAAGAGAAAAAGACAGCAGAAGAGAGAGTGACTGAGAGAGAAAGGAATCGCGAGGAAGAAGAGAAAATACCAATATTCAGTTATGATTCCTCTCTCCTCTGACATGGTTGTTATACACCTTTTCATTAGCTGATCTCCACCCTTGAACTTCATTTAATTAGAAACGATCATAGCCCTCCACGTGTATTAATTTTTGGCACTCCACTCTTTTATTCTAATTACTCATCAGCTCGTAACAGAATCCCCTTGGTGGAAATCCTGTCTCCGTCATTATCTCGTAGAAGGAACATTGGGACCTACATATTTCATTTAGGGGACGCTGGGACAGTGTCTACAAATACCAGATGCAACATAGGACTAACTGATAATCCAACTTGCGTCATATGCAGAAATTCTTCTTCACAATGTCTAGATGAAAAAATTAATTTCACATAACTTGGAAATTTTAAGAAGCATAAAAGCAAGGCCGCACGTTTCAGTTGCTGCTATACTGGCAAGAACCTTCTTTATCTTACAGAGTGCAATTATCTGTAGAAGATGAATTTACATGTGCTGTTAAAACTCTTTAACATTCAGTCATCAACTTAATTAGAGAAGTTAAGTTGAAATGTTGAATATTACATGTTCCCTTTTTGTTCATGTTAAATTTTTAGGGTCCACAAAGTAGGACTTATATATAACCTCGGAGATGAGGATGCTAAGATGGCTGTGTGGGCATACAAGGAGGGATAGAATTAGAAATGATGATATCCGGGACATAGTGTGAGTGGCCTCGGTGGAGGATAAGATGCGGGAAGCGAGGTTGAGATGGTTCGGGCACGTGCAGAGAAGAGACACAAATGCCCCAGTGCGGAGGTGTGCGAGGTTGGCTATGGATGGGTAAAAGAGGGGTAGAGGTAGCCGAAGAAGTATTGGGGAGGGGTGATTAGATGGGATATGACGCAGGTGCAACTCACTGAGGACATGACCTTAGATAGGGGGTTATGGAGGACACGGATTAGAGTAGAAGGGTAGTAGGTAGTCTAGCGTAGTCCTACCTACGCTTACAAACTGATAGTTGTAGTGTTATTATTGCAGGCCGGCTTAGCTTATCATACTAGTAGGCACAATATTGCTTTATAGTCCTCTATCGTTTGATGTATGCTGCTATGTGTATTTTGTTTGTCTTATTTACCTGCATTAGTTATTGCTTCTTTTTCAGAATTCGCTATCATGGCTTAGTCGCTTTGTTTGTCTTACTTTGCTTGTGCTTTGTCTTGAGCTGAGGGTCTCTCGGAAATAGCCGCTCTACCTACCAAGGTAGAGGTAAGGTTTGAGTACACTCTACCCTCCCCAGACCCCACGTTGTGGGATTTCACTGGGTATGTTGTTGTTGTTGTTGAAATCCTTTTTTCCACTCTAGAACTGTAAACCTGAATGATTACTCAACAAAAGATTCAACTATGCTCAGCTGCAGCATATATAAAAGCATGCCAGGTTATTGAAAGATTTAGCACAGAAAAATGTCTATACTGTTCCATAACACAAATAAAACTTCTCCTTTCCTAGTTTACTTGACCGATTTCCATTTTATTTTTGTTCTATTTACTTTCCAAGTGACATAAATATTACTATGAGGACATACTTTGGCCTTGATATATTTTCTTTATATCAAAATTACTGAATTTTCACCAGTTACAAGTAACATTAAAAAGTTTAGGCTGAGGTTTAGTAGTTTAATAAATAAATTTTCTTTTGGTAGCACCATGGACTGTCATCTATCTTAGCATTGAAGTTGAGGTAACTTTAGAAAGAAACTCTTAGAAAGGCCAAATCACTATATGTGTGTTTCTTCTCCTCTTCCCCTTATGGGAGTATAGTGGCAGAGAAAATCTTTACTTCTCTTCTCCATTCTGATTATTAGACATGCAAATTGATGAAGGATTAGAACTAAGATGCAAATATATATAGTTAATGAAATTATTTATAAAGTATTAGCTTGATCATTATATGAATTCTGCAGTTTTGGCCTCAAAATCTGCAAGACTTGGGAGCTTATGCTGAACTAGAATGTTTCGATAATTCCAATATGCCTGATGTTGATTTGACCTTCCAAAACTTTGAAGAACTCTTCGATGAGGAGCAGGATCTGAACAACACACTGCTTGAGGAGGATATGACATGCTCGTCTATGGAGAATGATTCATCGATTGATAGATCAGATTACAGCTATGTCAAGAGGGTTGAGGTCTGCATAATTTTGCCTTAGAATGTTATGCTTACAGTATCTCGGTACTGTTTTGTTCTCACTTGCGGTAACATCTGGTTTTCTCGTAAATCATTCACACGGAACTCAAATGTCCCTTTTGAAATTTTGTTATTCTTTCATCATCAACTATTGTTCTATCTCGAACGGTGGATTATTTTAGCTTTAGACAACAAGTTTGTGTGTCTACGGGACAATCTAAAGCTTATTATATTGGAGACTTGTAAACACTTAATCTGATGGTTTTCTAACATTTTTCTCTAATGTGCTAATTAAGCCTAGATGGAAATTCTTGCTTAAGCTTCTTCATCATCAAGGAGGGGATATACATTATTTATCTTATTCCTTTTCGGAAGTTTACATAAGCACAAAACTTAGTGTTACAGAAACCCTGAGTCACATTTTGGGGCACAAAGGGTCAGAGTCTAACCCAACCGGTGACCATATTTAACATCTGTTTTACCTTGCAAATGTGGTGAAATTTTAATCATGTTATTAGAAGTTTCTTTTACTGATGACAGGAATTATCAACAGCTTCATTGGTCCGTACAGGACAGTCAACTCACTTTGGCCAAGGCCACGGTGAGCACATTCCCACAATCAAGGATTGTCCTCCGCCAATTAGAACAAACTTTTCATTGTTGTCCTTCTCAGCATCAAGGCTGAGCAGTCAAAGCAGTGGTAATGAGTATGTGGATTCACCCGCTGCCAATGAGCAGGAGGTTTCATGTAATTCACATGATTCTCAGAGTTCACACAGAGAAAAAAAGAAGGCTCGGCTGTAAGTACAAGTCTCTTTCTTGGTGTTATAATAGTCAATTTGTTGTATGGTAGCTCTGTTACTGCATGTTTTAGTTCTGTAATCAGGTATGAGAAACAAGCTCGGAATACACCTCGAAGAGCTAGGACTAACTTAAAAAAGCAGCCAATAAGAGGGGGGGTCCTGAAGGCGCACAATTATGAATCGAATGCAATTACTATGTCCTGAAGCTTAGTTTCCCTGGTTGAATGTGTGAGACCTGTGTACATACCATCAAGCATCACTCAGTAACTCAAGAATATCTTTCCGAACATCTGTTGTATGTCACTTCTGTTAATTCTTTCTTCTTTACCTTGTGTAAAGCCTAATTTTGTATTCTCACCGAAAATGGGATAGATTTTATCCTGGCTTTTATGTTTTTGGTTACTTTCTCTTAAAGACATCTTGAAAGCATTAGTGCCAATTGCCAAGTAATTACTTTCATTTCCCTTCTTTCTCTTATGCTCTTTAGAAGCAACACAATGGAGACAAATTTCTGCTCCTTTGTCCTATTTCTTTTTGATGAGCCAAACTAAAGTTGTGTGTCAATTGTCATTCCACGCCAAAATTTGCAAGCTATCCTTAACACTAACTGAGTAAAAGACCGTGTGTATCATGGTTCTATTTGGACTCAACAAAATGTAATTCATGTATAATTGTAATTATGTTATTAGTCTTGTACTAGAAAAATGTATTAGTTGTCACGCGCCTTTTGACGTTTGTATTCAAACACTTTGTCTAGTCAATTTCGAGATGTGTTTTGATAAATAGTTGGTGATAATTTAAGTAAGAAATTCATAAAAAAATAATATCTTAAGTGTATTTTTAACTATTATCTCTATTATATATTTATTTACTGCATAAATAATTTTACAAGTACAACGCTTGAACAACTAGATCGTGAACCAAATCACCCTTAACTATGGTCTCATTTTCATTTTATTTGTTAGTGTGGCATTACAGTTTTCAAAGTGTATGTCCACACATTTATACGAGTGGACATGTGCTTGAAACGGCTCAAATGTGAACGGCGGAATTTATACGAATGAGGGCCTCGAGGCCTCATGCGCCGCTATATGTCGACTTATCTCTAGACAATTCACTGCACACTTGTTACATTTGGATTACACTTTTCTTTGGATTGTGTTTTTGTATTTTTCCTACGAGACATTAAACGTCGATTAGGCCCTTGATTATCTAATCATTGTTTTTATTTATAACCAATTTGAAGAAAATAAGAAATGTGAGACAACTCGTTTTATAGTTTTCACAAAATAGCACATGGGACAAGAGAAACCAACTCTAAAGATGACATCGTTATAATATTGACAATCTCATAAAGATAAAATTTTAATGAATTGTTATCTACTAATTTATCTTTTATGAAATTGATCATCTTTGATGGTATAAAAATAGGAGGAGCTTAGCATGTTTGAAAATATAGGAGGACGTTGGTTTGTCGATATTAATGTCAATATAACATATTGGCCGGGGTTATTAGTAGACGTTTTTGCCTGGATTACCCTTCAAATGCATTGGTCATTAATTTTTGTTTCTCATATTTGTGGTCTTTAATTTTTGTTTCTATTACGTATTTAATAAAAAAATTCAGATCTACTTCGCTCGGCATATGTTCTATAACAATTTAATCTTTGAAAACTAAACTTTTGTTTTTCTCGGCCCAAGTTTTGTAGGAATTAAGTTATGCGGCATAAGTTGTATAATATTTTTCAGATTATGTTGAGTGTTGAAAGTTTTGCCTTTTTCGGCATAACTTTTGTGGATATTATGATACATATGCCGAAGCTAAATGTAAATTTTGTCGAGCGAAATCTAAACTTATGCTTTTTTTTTCAGATTATGTTGAGTGTTGAAAGTTTTGCCTTGTCCGGCATAACCTGTGAGATGTTATGATACATATGCCGAAGCTAAATGTATACTTTGCCGAGCAAACTCTAAGTTATACCGCGCCAAAAGTGCTGAATGACAAAAATTAAAGACCACAAATTTTAGGGGCATAAATTAAAGACCACCCCAAAACATGAGCAATTGTTCGAATGGCCCCAATTAGTAGAGGCGATAAAATTAGCTCATGAAAACATGACCTATCCAATCCGTCTAAGTTTGGGCAGGTGATAGATCCGCTCATTTATTGCTCAGTCGATTTTGACCCGACCAATTTAGCCCATCTAAGAATTGGGTTGATACTCAATTTGACCCATGAGAAACCTTGTCAAACTATTTTTGAAAAGATAGCACTTTATTTGATATATTATATATATAAAAAAGTTTTATTAGTATTTAAAAATTATAGAAGAACAAATAAAGAAATTAAAACATAGTAATAATTAGATGAGTTGGGTTATAAACTACTTTTTAGCTTATTCTAGCCGATCTATTTCAGGACAAGTAACTTTTGAGCGAGTCATTAACTCAACTCATTTTAACCTGTTCAAATTCGACCCAACCCACCCATTTGACTACCCCAAGTTATTATCATTACTATGCCTTCATACTCATACAAGTTAGTGTAAGTTTATTTTAAGATGTGTTTGGAGATCCTCGACCAAATAAGTATTTTCTAGATAGCAGAATAACTCGATATTGTAGATTTTCCTCCTATTTTATTGTACTTAGATTATTACAACTCATTTAATTTACTAGCTAAACACTTATGTGTAATGGCTCCCTCATTCACTAAAAAAGTTGACAATTGAAATGCATTCATTTGAATTTTGAATATCCAAGATTTTCACCACAATGAATTCATTTTTTTATATATTAGTGATGTAACGAATGAGGTAGGCGTAGAAGTGAGATTTGATACACAGGTTATTTTAAGAGATAAAGTTTTAAGTATTTGGGGTCTTTAATCCAGAGAAATGGAAAATCGATGATATTGTATATCGTATCGGTGCGGTGTAGGGGTGAGCACGGGTACAGGGTACCCAGATACCCGATCAGTCGACACTAATTGGTAGGTTCCGTGTAGATATATTATAATAACGGGTAGGTTCCGGGGAGTAAAATTAGGAACCGATTAATGTCGGGTCCTGTTCCGGTTTCGGCAAATAGAGTCAGGATACCCGGACCCGGAACCGATACCCGAAACCTATAAAATATTAAATATTTTTACTTTTTTAATTTTATTATTTTTTAGTTAATAAAAAAAGGAAAAAAAAGGCCATACTAAAGTACACCATTTAAGGGGGGGACCAAATGCAGAACAATCACTTTCACCATCAAGAAATAAATTAAATAATACAAAGTGACAATCATAAGCAGAGAAAAAGCCAAAAGCGGTAGAAAACTGAAAAATTGAATTTTTTAAAACTATGTACTCCTTTAAGTTATTGAAAAAGAACGTTGAAACGAAAATCAAAGAAAATCTTTGAAACATTCTTGGGATATTTGCTCCGAAAGGATTCTTTATGGATTTTGTAGCACTGGTTTTCAGTACGAGTTTATTCCTAAACCAAAGCTGTTATATGAAGGCATTATTTTGCACAAAGAAACACCGATTTTGGGTACCCGGGAACCTACCCGGAATCGCAGGGTCCGGGTAGGTTCTGGGTAGTAAATTTAGGAACCGATCTTTTACTGGGTAGGGTCCGGATAGTTCAAAAAAGTTAGAGTACCCGGACCCGCTCACCCCTAGTGCGGAGTGGACGAAATAGAGGCTCGCCTCATAGTCTTGTGTGATTTGGGGTAGGACCTTGTAGGTGATATCAGTTGCTCTGTTTTCAAACCATGATCATTCAGTCACATCCCGCGATTTACTGATAGTACTGCTGAGGGACTAGGACTACTATCTCCAGGAATAGTCTGGCGTAAGCCGGGAAGCTGGATATCAAAAAAAAAAGATACTACTAAAACTTAAAGGTAAGTTCTACAAAGTGGTGGTTAGGTCGATTGTATTGTATAGGGCGGAGTGTTGACCAATTAAAATTTTTTATGTGCAGAAGATAAGAGTTGCGGAATGAGAATGCTAAGGTAGACGTGTGGGCAACCAAGAGAGATAAAATTAGGAATGAAGAGATCCGGATAAGGTGGGTCAAGTATCCTCTATGGTGGACAAGATGAGGGAAGCGAGACTGAGATGGTTTGGACATGTGAAGAGGAGATGCACATATGTCCCGATTATAAGGTATGAGAGGTCGGCAGTGGTGAGTGTAAGGAGAGGTAGATGTAGGCCAAAGAAATATTGGGGAAAGATAATTAGATAGGACATGACACATCTTCAGCTTATCGATGACATGATCTTAGATAGGAGAATATGAATGTCATGAATTAGGGTAGAATGTTATATGGAAGTTGAGTGTTGCCTTGCTCTCCTACAGGATAAGCTTGGTGAATAGTGGATAGCTAGTACGTGTTAGCATTATTATCATAGTTTCTTGACACAATCTCTATTACTATTTGTTGTTTCTTTGTAATACTTTCTCTATTATTTGTTTTGCCTTATTTACTTTTGTATTGTCTTTCTCATAGTGTCTTGTTATAATTATATATTGCTTGAGTCGATGGTCTTTTGAAAAATAACTAGTCTCTCTATCTTCACGAGGTAGGATAAAATATGCGTACATTTATATTCCCATATCTCACCTCGAGGAATACCGAGTTTGTTGTTGTTGTTGATATCTTAGCTTTACCTTTAAACTTTTTGCCGTGATGCTGCAAACGTCAATACAAGAGTCTAGTTTTGTCTTCTTTTTGTTGACAACTTTATATGACTACTAATTCTAGCATTTCCCATCTTTCCTCGTGTGTTATGATTGCTCTATTATTCACTCACTTCACAATAGTAAAAAAACTTTTCTTAAGATATTTTCCCATTATACAATCAATTTCTCTGTAGTGAAAAAAAATGTTAGTCAATTTCTTTTTTTTAAAAAAGAACCTCTGGATTTAGTTAGTATAATTAACGCTGAAAATGAAAGGTATGATGGATAGGCAAAATCAATGTTGCAAGGAAATTATTACTTAACTGGGGTTGAGATTTTCTCAAAAGAATAGTTTAATTTGAAGTAAAAAAAGCCACAAGTCCAGTTATAAATTCACTAGTTTAAATCTCAATATTCTTTCTAAAGATACGCATCTCATCTAAAATCATAAATTGTTAGACAAAGCAGACTCCATCCCTTTTTTATTGGCAAGCACATGAAAAATCATTTTGTAATGGATGCCGGTTAAATTTGATCCTAGGACCCCTACCTGCGCTGGTATCATGTTAAGTACGACCATCTCATTTAAAAACTTAAGCTGTTGGAGATATCACATTTTTATTTACTTAATTATATTATCAACAATTATTCTTATTACTGTTACCATTATTGTTATTATTCCCTCCGGATAAAAAAGGATGTCCACTTAGCCTTTATTTTTTGAGTAAAAAAGAGTGTCCACTTATCAAATCAAAGAAAAATTAACCTTACTTTTTATATTTGTCTTTACTAAGTGTTAGATGACTAAATTCAATACTTATTTAATTAGAAATATTTTAGTCAAATCACTTATTTTTGCGTAAGTCAAAATTTTCTTAAGGAGTGTACAAATGGACACTCTTTTTTATTTAAATGGAGTATTGTTATTATTATAATAATAATTATTATTATAAATAAAAAAGTAGAGATACACAGAGTCGATCTCAACTTATTGGATTGAGGTATATATATAGTACTTCTTTCTCTCCCCTATGGTCATCATTTTCATTTTTCATGTTACCTACGTGAATATAAAAAGAAGAAAAAGTTAAAAGTTGGTTTATTTCCGTTTATTATATATATATAAAGCATATTTTTCACTTTATGATGCACAATGGTCGCAATAATGATGTCAAAAAGATTGTGAAAATGTAGTAGGAGCAGGTGGCTAGGGCCTAGGGTCAAATTTCATATAATGAAGTGGAGCATTAAGTATATATAATGGAGAAAAAATAGTGATGTGTTTACATTACAAAGTCAAAATAGAAAAAATAAGGATGTGTTTACATTACAAATTCAAAATAGCCTCCAAGGCTTTTCAATTTTTAAAGTAATGGGGCCATTATTGTCTTCTATCATTAGTTTAACATGTACTCCATACTTCCCATTAATTTCCACATTCCAAAGTCATTCAAGTAAAGAGAATGAAACTCGAATAGATTCATAATTCTATCATTTGAGGCTAAGTATTTGTATGTTGCATTATTGCTTAGTCACTATTGCTAGCCTTAAAATTGCGTTTCATGGGATGCGGCAGGGCAATGTTTTTTTTCAAATTCTGCGTGAACGATAAAATACTTTTGCATTGGATTATCTTTTTAAACCTTTCAAGTGGTCTAAATAAAAAATGTAGTAGCTAAAAGATAATACATACCAAGTTCAACGTTTTCATCTTAATTTGATGTTATACATTTTTTGAGAGACCATGGAAGTAGCGTTTTGACTGCCATGGAAGTAGCGTTTTGACTGTCTTAATTATTATTTTTCAAATAATATTAAAGGACTTCCAAATACAATAAACAATTATTTGTAAAAAATTAATAATATAAACACATGTTTGGAAATAAAAAAGAAGCTTAAATTACTTTTACCTAATAACTAACTGAATATAACTGTATCTTTTTACTTAAAGTATAACAATAAACAAATGCCTCCATCAATGATATACTTAATTAGGCCTTTGTTTTGTAATTATATATGCAAACTTGAATCCTCACAAATATAATAGAGCCTGTCTTGAGTTTGTACGATCTTCACTTGTTTAATAGAATGCAAACTATAAATATTGAGTTTTAACCAAACTGAGTATTTTCCGAACATCTACTTTAATATCCTACTTTTTCTTTACATTTTACATTATTTTTGGCATGAGAAAGATTACATGTTCAACAAGAACGACCATTAGATATGGATGAATATTTTTTTAAAAAGATTTAACCATCATCAAATAAAATATTTTAAATTGTCAATTCTAGCTAGAATTGACAAACCTGGCTCCATAAGTAAAGAAACACTTTGACACTTCAAACTCAAAATTTCCAAATAAATGGGCGCATGCTACGATCTTGTTCTCTTTTTAATTTTATTTATCACTTTACTCTTTTTTCCCAAGTCAAGAATGGACTTGTCTAAGACAAATCTGTTGAAAATTTACTAAATATAAAAATAAGTATATCCATTAATTTATGATTCGAATTATTGGGCCCGCACGTCGGAAACGTCGTTTCCACACACGTGCACACGTAGTGCCAAGTATCGCAAATTTCATTAGTGAAAGAAATATTGGTACGTATGTAATTCGTTTGAGACATAGAATTATGGACGGTTATTGGCCAAATGACAAAGTATTCCACGTTGGTAAATGAAGGAAGAAGTGTACAAAGTGTAAAATGAAATGAGTCGGAAATCGCCGCGGAGCAGTGAAGGGCCGCGACGCCACACCGTCGGAGCCGCGGCGCAAAATGGTTGGTCAACTACTGGAGCCGCGGCACTGATTCACAGCGCCGCGGCGCTTCAGAGGCAGAATGCTGCGACGGAAAGTTGAAAAAATCTGACGTTTGGGCTAGTTTTGGAGCATTGATTCTCCATTACTTGCCACATGAATTCAACCATTATTTGGTTGAATGTAACCCCTCAATCGAGTGCAATTACATGGCTATTGAAGGCCATTAGTTGGCTAGTTGAGGGGTCTTCTACTTATACTATAAATTGAGGCCTTTGGCTCAATTGAAAGACATTACACTCAACACTTAGAGAATTCTCCAGATTTTCTAATTTCATATTCTTCCTCTCTAGTAAAGTCAATATACTCAAAGTTCTTCAAGAGTAACACTTGAGAGTTTTCTTTGCTCACTTGTTAAAGTTGTTGTTGTATCTTGGGAGACTATTGCTCAATACCGTAAAAGGAGATATACGGGGCAATCTTATCTTAAAGACAGAGTACCATCACTCGACTCAGCAAATCACAAAAGCAGTTTGTAAAGTTTTGATTTTCAGTTTTATTGTAATAGTTTGTTTATCCTTTCTACTATTGTAATAGTTATTTACTTCCCGTTTCCTACAACAATTGTATCCAAACAAAATCTTGCACAACTTTAACAATCCTACTACGTAAAGTAGCAAAGTGATAAAACCTTCCAATTCTAAGAGTTCGATCTTACGATGCCGACAAAGGAAGAAGGTGGATACTACTTTGATTCCGATTCATGCGGAGGAAGACTGATTTAGAAGGGTATGCATTCTCGTCCGCCCTTACACAAGGCCCCCAAGAAAAAAGGAAAGGGAACGAACAACTGAAAGTATACCGTGATATACACGGTATACACGACATAAACAATGCCTTGTGTATACAGTGTATATCACAGAAACACAAAGCAATTTGGACAATACTCGTCCGTGATATACCTGCCTAGTATATCACGGTTTTGAGCTAGTTTTGGTAATATGTTTTTATATATAATTAGCATTGTACACTTACCATAATTGTAAAATTATTGTACCAATAGAATAGGATTTTGGGAGTAGAATAGGAATATGATTTTCCATATTATGGAAATTGTAAATTGTATATATACTCATTCATTAAGAAAATAATCAAGGGATTATTTCTTTCATGGTATCAGAGGTCTAGGAGGAAAATACTTCCGCTCCTCTCCAACTTTCTTCTCAGTTTCCGACATCCTTCTCGGCCGAGACTGCATTGGAATATGTGCCCTTCTCGGATTTCGTGTCAAATTTTACCTCATCTTTTCCCAAATTTTCTTCCCAATCCCTTTGGTCTTTCGTTATGTCGACATGAAAGAACCTGCTTTATCATGCCCTTATTATTTCTAATATCAAGAAGCACATCCCTATTGTTCTTGAGATGGAAAACGTCCAATATGCGACATGGGCAGAATTGTTCAAAATTCACGCAATCTCTCATCAAGTTCTCCATCACATAATTCCTCCCACTATCCCTCCTCCCACGGAGGATCCTCAGTTATGGATTACTATTGATGCTACCGTCCTTCAGTGGATTTACTTAACTATTTCTATCGACCTCTTACAGACGACCATTGAACCAGACACTACGGCTATAACTACCTGTAATAGATTGCGTGATATATTCCAGGATAACCAACATTCCCCTACTGTCACCCTTGAGCAGGAATTTTCCCAAGTCAGTATGGAAGATTTCCCGAATGTTTCAGCTTATTGTAAATGACTCAAGGAATTAGCAGACCATCTTTGTAACGTCGGAGCTCCTATTACCAATAATCGTCTCATTCTACAAATAATTGCAGGCCTATTTGAGGCCTATAATGGCGCTGGGACTATCCTCCGTCAAAGTAATCCACTTCCACCATTTTATCAAGCTCGTTCAATACTCACATTAGAAGAAGCCGGCTTGGCAAAAATGGCAGCTACCGACGCTAGTCCCATGGTGATGATGCCGTCATCGACTAATTCTCAAGGTTTTTTTGATAATTTGGGCAAAAACCATACTCACGGTGGAGGCAAGAAGAATCAAAAAAATAATGGCAAAAATTGCGGTGGCAATCGTGGTAGTACCGACGGTGGTGGGGGAGGCCAAAATAGTGGCGGCGGGCCTCAGCACGGTGGCAGTGGGCCGCAACCCAACTGGTCCCACCCTTGGGCCCCTGGCAGTGGGGCTGGGCCAGTGGCCCAATAACCCCTATTTTCCAGCTTCAGCGTACCCCGGGCAGTGGGGCTCTCAGCAGCCCTTCATGACCATTTTTCACAGTTAGTGGGTTTAGGAACACTACTGGGCCTGGACAGCAAGGAGGTCTGCTTGGGCTTCAGCCCCCACATGCTTACTATGCTACAGGTCCTAATCCGATCCTGACTCCGACAGATATTGAGGCCGCTATGCATACACTGGGATTAAATCCTCTAGATGTGAATTGGTACATGGACACCGGTGCTACTTCTCACATGACGTCCGACCAAGGTATTCTCTCGTCTTATTCTAATTTGAGCAAAAATTGTGGCATGATTGTTGGTAATGGCAACTGAATTCCAATTCGTGGTTACGGTCATACAACTTTGTCTCCCCCCATCCACCTCTTGTCTTGAAAAATGTCATTCATGCCCCTAACTTAATTAAAATTTGGTGTTTGTCCGTAAATTCACCACTGATAATTGGGTTTCTGTTAATTTTGATCCTTTTGGGTTTTATGTGAAGGATTTCAAGATGGGGATACCTCTCATGAGATGTAATAGTAGGGGAGATATTTATCCTATCACACCCGCATCCAGTCTCTCGAGTCAAGCCTTGTCATCTACTTTTGCAGCTCTAACTCCCTCCTTATGACATGTACGTTTGGGTCATCATGGGTCGTCCATTGTTTCTTCTTTGCATAAAAATAATTTTATTTCTTGTAAGGGTACGCGTAGTACTCTAATCTGTCATTCCTGTCATTTAGGAAAACATGTTAGATTACCATTTGTAGCCTCTACTTCTCGTACTCTAATGCCTTTTGATATTATTCATAGCGATTTATGGACCTCTCCCGTTCTCATTTATGTGGGCCATCATTATTATGTTCTATTTTTTGATGATTATTCTAATTCTTTATGGACCTTTCCGTTAGCGAAAAAATCACAAGTTTTTTCCACATTCTTAAAATTTAGAGCATTCATCCGTACACAATTCGAACGAGATATCAAAAATATTCAATGTGATAATGGCAGAGAATATGATAATGAGTTATTTCGGGATTTTTGTGCTACTAATGGCATAGTTTTTCATTTCTCTTGTCCTCATACATCCTCAAAATTTGGAAAGCCGAATGAAAAATTCGTACCATTAATAATATTATCCTAACTTTATTGGTCCATGCTTCCGTACCCCCTTCCTTTTGGCATCATGGTCTACAAATGACTACTTATCTTCTTAACATACTTCCTACCAAAAGATTGACATATTCATCACCTCTTAAAGTCCTCTATAATAAGAATCCTTCATATTCACATCTTAGGGTCTTTGGGTGCTTATGTTATCTACTATTTCCGTCAACTACAATTAACAAACTTCAAGTCCGTTCTACCGCTTGTGTGTTTTTGGGTTATACCTCCAATCATCGTGGTTACAAATATTTTGATTTATCATCTAATAAAATCATAATTAGTAGCTGTGTTATTTTTTATGAAACCCAATTTTCGTTTGCTAAAGTAAGTAGTCCTGGTCCTAGTTCGTACCATTTTTTAGATGATGAGATCTCCCCGTATATTATCCGCAATTTATTGGACTTGTCACGCACCCATAATCCGCCATCGGGCCCATTGCCCGCTGGACCTACTGTTCCATCACATATGCCAGTAGGCCAGACATTCGGCCCAATACCGGTCTCTGCATCGCTCCAAAGGGGTCCACCCCACTTCCCCGCTTCGTCCCGGTCGGGCTTTGTTGGGGCCAAGAGCCCACTACCCGCCGCCAATCCGTCATCCATCCGATTTTTTCCCAAAATCCACCCAATTCTCCCCCGAGTCACAGACCGGTCACTCGTAGTCAACGGGGTATTTTTAAACCAAAAAGACATTTTAATCTTAATTTTAATGTTCTTAAATCCCCCTACCCCGTAACTCAGTGTCTGCCTTAAAAAGACCCGAATTGGAAATGGCTATGAATGACGAATATGATGCTCTTATTGAAAATAAGACGTGGGGGTTGGTGCCCCGTCCTTCTGGTGTTAATATTATTCGGTCTATGTGGATTTTTACTCATAAAGATAATTCTGATGGTTCTTTTGCGCGACATAAGACTCTTCTTGTAGGTGATGATAAAATTCAACAGGTTGGCGTGGATTGTGGTGAGATATTTAGTCTGGTGGTCAAATCGGCCACTAATCACACTGTTCTCAGTCTGTCTCTTTCAAAGGCATGACCCATTCATCAATTGGCTGTGAAGAATGTTTTCTTACATGATGATATTAAAGAAACCGTTAACATGCATTAGCCCTTGGGTTTTCAAGACCCCAAATATCCTTATCATGTCTTTTTATTGAAGAAGTCCTTGTACGGGCTTGGTATAAAAGATTTGTCGACTATGTTTCGTCTATTGGGTTTTCTCACATTAGGTCTGATAATTCATTGTTCATTTATCGTCGTGGTACTTCCCTAGCTTATAATCTGTTATATGTGGATGATATTATCTTGACTGCCTCTTCTGATGCGTTGCGCAAGTCTATCGTGACACTGCTCAGTTCTGAGTTTGCTATGAAATACTTGGGGCCCTTGAGTTACTTCTTGGGGATTGTTGTCACTCATCATGCAGGTGGGTTATTCTTATCACAACGAAAGTATGCCACTGAGATCATTGAGCGCGTTGGTATGTCGTCGTGTAAGTATACTTCCACTCCAGTTGATACTAAGCCCAAGCTGGGTGATGCGGCTGGCTCACTTTACGAGGATCCCACCCACTATCGGAGACTTGCTGGAGCACTTCAGTGTCTTACTTTTATGAGACCGGATATTAGGTATGCCATTTAGCATGTGTGCTTGTTTATGCATAATCCCAGGGTTGAGAACATGAATGCACTCAAACGCATTATTCGATACCTCCAGGGAATACTTGACTATGGCTTACATTTATATCCATCATCGACGTCTACACTTGTCTCTTATACAGATGTTGATTGGGGTGGTTGTCCAGATACCAGATGCTCCACGTCCGGTTATTGCATGTTTCTTGGTGATAACTTGGTCTCGTGGTCTGCAAAGCGCCAGTCTACATTATCACGTTCTAGTGCATAGGCCGAGTATCGAGGAGTAGCCAATGTGGTATCTGAATCATGTTGGTTACGTAATCTTCTTCTAGAGCTTCATTTTCCATTCAGAAAGCTACCTTGGTTTATTGTGATAATATTAGTGTCGTCTATCTTTTTGGTAATCCTGTTCAACATCAACGCACTAAACATATCGAGATGGATATCCACTTCGTTCGAGAAAAGGTAGCTCGTGGACAAGTACGCGTCTTACATGTCCCTTTTATGTACCAAATTGCCGACATCTTTACTAAGGGACTTCCCTCAGTTCTGTTTGAAGATTTTAGGGACAGTCTCAACGTACGACAACCGCCCGCTATGACTGCGGGGGTGTGAAAGTATACCGTGATATATAATGCCTTGTGTATATTGCGTAAACACAGCAATTTGGACAATATTCGTCCGTGATACACCTGCCTAGTATATCACGGGTTTGAGTTAGTTTTGGTAATATGTTTTTATATATAATTAGCATTGTACACTTACCATAATTGTAGAATTATTGTATTAATAGAATAGGATTTTGGGAGTAGAATAGGAATAGGATTTTCCATATTATGAAAATTGTAAATTGTATATATACTCATACATTAATGAAAATAATCAAGGGATTATTTTTTTCTACAACCTTTCATTTTCGGGTTTATGGATTGGATTCAGTCGTTTAATTTAATGATATTATTAGAAAAAAGCTTAAGGTAATTTACAGTATTAAATATTCTTATAATATGACTCAGATATGTCTCTTACATTTTAAAATTAAGTACTTACACCTTTTGTGCTATATGGAAATTCTACATAAACATAATGAATCAGTTATAAATACACTCCCTACATTTCAAAAACAGATACGTAGACCTCCTACATTTCAAAAACAGATACTTAAGGTGATATACATGGTTTTGTATATCGTGTATATTACGGTTTCAATTATGGAAAAACTTCCTTTTGAAACCGTTATATACATGGTATACAAAATCGTGTATATCACGGTATGTTATTACACCCCCGCAATCATAGCGAGCCCAACAGTGAGAATCTGTTTCGAAACAGATTTGTCCATCCGTAATAGGGATCACATTGGTGGGAATATAGGCCGATACGTCTGCAGCTATATCAGGGAATTTTTGCTCTTGGTCTGCTAACTCCATAAAGGGCTGGTGGGTGGGGGTAGAGCCTCTAGCGCCAATGTCGGAAAGCGACTCTGGAACACCATCCCTTCCGGAAGAGCGAGTTGGGCGAGAGCGGCCTTCATACGCTGAGACTGTCTCTAAAATCTTCAAAAAGGACCGAGGGAAGACCATTTATAAAGATGTCTGCATTTTGATACGTGGAAGGGACATGGCAGACGTATACTTGTCCATGATCTACCTTGTCGCGAACAAAGTGAATATCTATCTCGATGTGTTTAGTGCGCTGGTGTTGAACCGGATTACCAGAAAGGTAGACAACACTATTATTATCATAATAAACCAAGGTAGCTTTCTGAATAGGACAATGAAACTCTAAAAGAATATTATGTAGCCAATAGGATTCAGAGACCATATCGGCTACCCCTTGATACTCGGCCTCGGCACTAGAGCGTGATAATGTAGACTGACGCTTTGCAGACCAGGAGACCAAGTTATTACCAAGAAATATATAATAGCCAGACGTGGAGCGTCTGGTATCTGGACAGCCACCCCAGTCAACATCTATATATGAGACGAGTGTAGATGTTGATGAAGGATAAAATGTAAGACATCGTCAAGTGTCCCCTGGATGTATCAAATAATTCATTTGAGCGCATTCATGTGCTCAACCCTGGGATAATGCATCAACAAACACACCTGCTGTACGACATACATAATATTTGATCTCGTGAAAGTAAGATACTGAAGAGCCCCTGCAAGACTGCAATAGTGGGTCGAATCCTCGTATAGTGAGCCAGCCGTAGTACCCAACTTGGGTTTAGTATCAACGGGAGTGGAAATAGACTTACACGAGGACATACCAGCTCGCTCAGTAATCTCAGCGGCATACTTCCGTTGTGATAAGAATAGCCCAACTGTATGACGAGTAACAACAATCCCAAAAAAGTAACTCAAGGGCCCCAAGTCTTTCATAGCAAACTCAGAACTAAGCATTGTCATGATAAACTTGCGCAAAGCATCATAAGAGGCAGTCAAGATAATATTATCCACATATAATAGTATATAAGATAGGAAAGCACCACAACGATATATGAACAACGAATTATCAGACCTGTTGTGTGAAAACCCAATAGATGAAACATAGTCTGCAAATCTCTTATATCAAGCCAGTGGGGCTTGCTTAAGCCCATATAAGGACTTCTTCAATAAACAAACATGATGAAGATATTTGGGGTCACGAAAACCCAAGAGTTGATGCATGTAAACGGTCTCCTTAAGATCACCATGTAAGAAAGCATTCTTCACATCTAACTGATGAATGAGCCAAGCTTTCGAAAGAGCCAGACTGAGAACAGTGCGAATGGTAGCCGGTTTGACCACCGGACTAAACGTTTTACCACAATCCACGCCAACCTGTTGAGTCTTACCATCACCTACAAGACGAGCCTTATGCCTCGCAAAAGAACCATCAGAATTATCCTTATGAGTAAAAATCCATATAGGCCGAATAATATTAACACCAGAAGGATGGGGTACCAACTCCCACGTCTTATTTTCAATAAGAGCATCATATTCATCGTTCATAGCCAATTTCCAATTCGGGTCATTTAATACAGACACTGGGTTACGGGGTAGGGGGATTTAAGAATATTAGAATTTAGATTAAAATATTTTTTTGTTTAAAAATACCCCATTGACTATGAGTGATCGGTATGTGACTCGGGGGAGAATTGGGTAGATTTTGGGACAAAACGGAGGTGTGACGGACTGGCCAGCAAGCAGTAGGCCTGTTGGCCCAACACTGGAAGCCGAAACAAGAGTTGGACCTATAGCACAAGTAAGGGCAGAACTGGGCTGAATATTTGGCCCAGTTGCTGGATCCGAGACAGTAGAACTGGGCAGAGGACCCGAAACAGTGGAAGGAGGTCCAGCGGGCAGTGATCCGCTGGCGAATTTTAGGTGCGGGATAGATCCGAAAAATGGTGGATAATATACAGAGAGACGACATCGTCCAAAAAATTATACGAACTAGGCACAGGACTACTCACGTTAGCAAACGGAAATTGAGTTTCATAAAAAATAACATGGCGACTAATGATGATTTTATTAGATGATAAATCAAAATATTTGTAACCACGATGATTAGATGGATCACCCAAAAACACGTAAGGGGTATAACGGGCCTGAAGTTTTTTAATTGTGGTGGACGGAAATAATGGATAACAAAAGCACCCAAAGACCCAAAGATGTGAATACGAAGGAGTCTTATTATATAAGATTTGAAGAGGGGATGAATATGTCAAACCTTTGGTAGGAAGTATGTTAAGAAGATATGTAGCAATTTGTAGAGCATGATGCCAAAAGGATGGGGGTATGGAAGCATGGGCCAATAAAGTTTGGACAATATTATTAATGATATGAATTTTGTGTTCGGCTTTCCCATTTTGTGAGGACGTATGAGGACAAGAGAAACGAAAATTTATTCCATTATTACCACAAATATCCCGAAATAACCCACTACCATATTCTTTGCCATTATCACATTAAATATTTTTTATTTCCCGTTCGAACTGGGTACGGATGAATGCTCTAAATTTTAAGAAAGTGGAAAACGTTTGAGATTTTTTCGCTAACGGAAAAGTCCATAAAAAATTAGAATAATCATCCAAAAATAGAACATAATAACGATGGCCCAAAAAACTGAGAACAAGAGATGTCCATAAATCACTATGAATAATATCAAATGACATTAAAGTACGAGAAGTAGAGTCTACAAACGGTAGTCGAACAAGTTTTCCTAGCAGACAAGATTGACAAATTGGAGTACAACGCGTACCCTTACAAGAAATAAAATTGTTTTTATGAAAGGAAGAAACAATAGACGACCCAGGGTGACCCAAACGTGCATGCCATAAGGAAGGAGCGAGAGATGCAAAAGTAGATGGCAAGGTTTGACTCGAGAGCCCGGATGTGGGCGTGATAGGATAAAAATCTCCTCTATTATCACATCTCACGAGAGGAATCCCATCTTGAAATCATTTACAGAAAATCCAAAAGGATCAAAATCAACAGAAATCCAATTATCAGTGGCGAATTACAGACAGACACAATTTTTTAAATTAAGTTAGGGACATGAAGAGCATTTTTCAAGACAAGAGGTGGATGGGGGGGGACAAAGTTTTATGACCGTAACCACGAATTGGAATTGAATTGCCATTACCAACAATTATGCCATGATTGTTGCTCAAATTGGAATAAGACGAGAGAGTACCTTGGTCGGACGTCATGTGAGTAGTGGCGCCGGTGTCCATGTACCAATTTGCGTCCGGAGGATTTAATCCAAATGTGTGCATCGAGGCTTCAATGTCGGTAGGGGTACGGCTCGTTGCATAGTGGGCCTGCGGAGGCCGGGGCCCAAAGACACCCGCTTGCTGCCCAGCCCATAACTGCCTATCGGGTACCACTGTTGACCGAAAAAACTGGGCATGTTGTTGTTGGGAGTTTGGGCCTAATGTCCCGGGAAAGCAGTCTGTGGGTAATAGGGGTTGTTGAGCCCAGGCCCACTAGCCCAGTTCCATGGTCATGGGCCCTAAGGTCGCGGGGCTGGTTTATGCCCATCGCCTGAGGCCCATCACACCCCCCGTTATTGCCACCTCTGTTTTCACCAGGGGTTTTACCATTATTTTTGCAATTCTGACCTTTTTTTCTGCCATCGTTGTTGTGGTTTTGGTTGGAATTATTAGAGACGGAGGGAGAAAAGTTAGACTCGGTCACCATGACGATAGAAGGGGCCCAGTGGCTGCTTTCTTAGCCAAGTCTGCTTCTTCAAGTATGAGCATGGAATGGGCCTGATAAAACTGCAGAAGAGGACTGCTCTGACGAAGAAGCGTACAGACGTCATTATAGGCCTGCAACCATTTGAAGGACAAGACGATCGTTGGTAACGGGCGCACCAACGTTACGGAGTTGGTCTGCCAATTCTTTCAACCTTTTGCAGTATGCTGAAACGTTAGGGAAGTCTTCCATATTGACGTGGGAGAATTCCTGCTCAAGGGTAACAACACATGAATTTTGATTATCTTGGAATAGATCACGCACTCTATTCCAAGCATCCATCGCCGTAACGTCTGGTTCTATAATCGTTTGCAACAGGTCGGTAGAGATAGTGGAGTAAATTCACTGAAGAATGGTAGCATCAAGGGTCGTCCACAATTTAAGATCATCCTCGGGTTTAGGAACCTCCATATCAGCAGGGGCCGAGATAATTATGTGATGGAGGACTTGATGTGAGCGTGCGTGAATTTTGAACAATTCGGCCCACATCGCGTATTGGACGTTTGCTATTTCAAGAATGATAGGGATGTGGTTCTTGATGTTAGAAACAGTAAGGGCAGGGTGAAACGTGTTCTTAGCCATCACAATCAACGCAAGACGTGACATAGGGATTTGGAAGAAAAAATGAGAAAAGAGAAGGGAGCAAAGTGCACGCAAACCGATGGGAAGGTCTCAAAAATCGTGTCACGAGAGAAAAGAGTTTGGGAGAGGAAATATTTGACCTAGACTTCTGATACCATGAAAGAATATAATCCCTTGATTATTTTCATTAATGAATGAGTATATATACAATTTATAATTTCCATAATATGGAAAACCCTATTCCTATTCTATTCCCAAAACCATATTCTACTTGTACAAGAATTCTATAATTATTGTAAGTGTACAATGCTAATTTAATTACAACAATAATACCTAAAATAGAAACCCCAATCCGTGGTATACACGGTTTTGTATACCGTGTATATCACAGTTTCAGTTATGGAAAACTTTCTTTTGAAACAGTGATATACATGGTATACAAAACCGTGTATATCACGGTATGTTATTAGTAAAGAACACGACTGTTAGAAATAATTATTCCGTGAATTCTAATTTAAATATTTCGCGTAATTAATATTAGGAAAGGAAAATTAAGTAATAAAAAAGGAAATAAATTTGGTCCAAAAAATTTATCAACCAATCATTTCGCCATTTCCAAATCTGAAGCCGAGTCGAGCGACGACGACGACGTGAGGGAGATCCTCTTCTCAACTCTTTAAGAGTTATAAAAAGTGCTTCTCTTTATAAGCATATTAGTATTGATTTCCCTCACCATGCACAATTGAACTTTTGTTCAAATATCATTTTTCCTCTATTTACAATTCATACGTCAATTAAACTTTAAAGCCCAATCTTTAAAGCTTAAAGTCCAACCGTTATTTCCTTTCCTTTTTTTGGTAAAAAAGTAATTGTACAGCTCTTATATAGTCGAAATCCTACACCAAAATGAACAATCCTCCAATTAAAAGTAAATTTACCATAATTGAAGCGGAATAATAAATAAGCAAACTAAGTGATGATTAAAATATTCACACACATGTAGGGATGGCAATTGGGCGGGGCGGGTGCGGGTACCCCCTCCCCCGCACCCGTACCCGTCAGAAAAAAAATTACCCGCGGCACCCGTACCCGTCAGAAAAAAATTTACCCGCCACCCGTGGCGGGTATAATTTTCAACATCCATACCCGCCTAGGCGGGTATATTCCTAAATCCACACCCGCTCCACCACCCAAGTGGATATCCGTCACCCGCCTGTACCCGCCTGCCATATTTTGTAATCAATTCATTTTTGATAAATTAGTGATCAACATGATCCCAAAAATTCAAATTCCAAAAATTATCTCAAAATTTTGAGTTAAGAATCAATACTGTCACGGTCTCATTTTCTTTGGGAGAGAGGGAGGAGATTTTCAGATTTTTTTCACCATCAGAATTCTCCATTTTTTTCACCTCTTCCCCCCTTGCACAACAAAGAATCAAGAAAACAAAATTTTCAAGAAAACCCAAAAATTATCCACCCAAATAACTATATATTACAAATGTAGATAAAACTCAGATATTATTTCAGCTATATAAGCTAGGCGGGTAGGCGGGTATGACTGCAAATCCACCACCTATCCGCCTACTCGTGACGGGTACATTTTCAATACCCATACCCGCCAACTACCCGCCAAAGTTATACCCATACCCGCCCCAACTGGGACGGGTGCGGTGCGGAATCCGCAAAATTATACCCACCTGCCATCCCTACACACATGCGACTTGTGGTTACACTAAGCAAGTATAAATATAATACGTTTCTTGCATATACATTTTTATCACTTAATTATGATTAAGCGATATTATTTTCACTTATTATGATGTTTAAATTAACATGCTTAGTTTAATATAAATAGCGAGTACTAGTTTGTATTTTTCTTCCAAATATGATAACCAATTTGGAATGGCATACCGCAAGCAAAATCCTTTTCAAGAATTTTCACCCATGATACACTATTAATTAAGTACTACTAACTAAAGTTGTTTCCAAGTGCTTGTAGCTATCCTAGAAGCTTAGGATTCTCTTACGAGGTTTAATTAAAATCAATTAGTGACAACTTTTGGCTGTCATGAGGAAGGGAAAAAGTATTAAGAGAGAACAGGAAAAGAGAATACAAGAATCTTTTGGCTGACTTATTAGGAGGAAGGCTCTCAGCTTTTTTAGAATTGTTTATGCTTTTCCATTGTTATTGATACAGTCAAATTTCTTTGTAAAAACGTAGTTTGTTCGAACATTATTTATAGTAAAATATTATTATAAAAAATATATAATATAACATAATATTAAAATTGATTCTAAAAAAATTAAATTTTATAATAAAATATTATTATAGAGAATGACTTTAATAGAAAGGTCCGACAGTAAAAGTGATTTAACAACCCCATTTTCATTGCATGCCATTAGATTGTTGTTTTTTTGCCATCAAATCCAGAAAAGGGGTGTTTTCCTGTCGCAACGTCTTTAAATTTTCTTCTCCTTATCTTAAGCCATGCCATAAAGAGAGTGGAATTGAAAGTTAGTAAAAGATTGCAATAATTCTTGAAAAAAGTACTTGTAAGTATTTTTTAGACACACTTTCAATGAAGAAATCAATTGCTTTGTTTGACTACTATACCTAGTGCTACTAATGGCCTGTTCAAGCAAGTTAGCTAAAGTCATTTAACACCGGCAATCAACTACACTTTAGCTGGTTGTCCGACATCTTTTATATTTGGATTTAAGTCATATAACATTATTGATAGTGTGTGTAATTTATTAATTTAACTACATAATAGATTTTACACTATTTTCTAAATTACCATATCATGTTTGATATGAAGAATTACTTACTGTTGTAGATCAATTTTACCTGAAAGGTATAGAGAACTTGAACATTGTTCCTACATAAAACTTAAAGTGAAGAATGTATATTGGGCCTATTCAACTCCAAAAGCGAGATTTTTTGTTGGGTTGTTGTACGCAACGGATATTGAAAATTTGTTTCAAACCCAACAAACGTAAAACTGTTTGACTATAAGGTAATTTAAAATCGTATACATAAGACTTGAATGGTACTTACATGTTTACAATAACTGGAATCTTTATCAACTGTGGTGCGCACGCGAATGCCCTTTCGATTGCAAGCTCCAAGCTTCAATGTATTCCTCCTTTGAAAAGCTAGAAAATCCGGTAGAGGTTCGAGAGAGTGTTTTGATTCTGAGTCTCTAAGACTTAGAATAATGATATGAAATTCAAGTATGATGTATAATGAAGTGTAGATCTGTATTTATAGGTGAAAAATTAGGTCAAATCGGATTAGGGTTTGACCTTAGGCCTGGCCCAAAATTCGAGACAGATTAGGTCATGGCACCGCAACCCTATGGTGTGGGCGCCGCGGCGCTGACGTGGCCCTACACTGTCTCATTTTATTTTCCACACATTCTTAATTAAATCTAAAATCCAATTTTGACTTAATTAAAACAATCATTATTCATTTAAATATCTCAATTCTAAATCGAATATTTAATACTCTCTCAATACATCCTTAGATCGAAAAGACAATCGACATAATGTGACCCTACATGCCTTCACATATCGACATTAATCAAATTAAGGTCTATGCGAAACTCCTAGATGGCGCCGCAAGACGAACTCAATATATGAAGTACGTTTACACGAATCTAGTAAACTTAACCTCTATATGGTAAGATAAAATCCTTTCATTCACGACACACCCGATCAAGCTTAGGATTTGTCAAGTGTCTATCCAAATGGCTTAATCATTGTATCTTATCTATATTAGTTGACAACTAGACCATATTCTAAATATGTCTATTGCGTTGGCCAATGACTTAGTCAACTTAATATCACTGATAAGCTGAGTGTTCTCTCGAATATACATTCCAGGAATAAATCCTAATCTTGGCTCAACTACCACCTTTAATCCACATCCTAATGTACCCAATACAAGTCGTATATCAACCTATAAGGCATTTGAGCTAGGACATGATCAAAGTATATTACTTTGTAGACAAGGTGTGCATTGACCTCAAGTCTAAGGACTTCTATCTCCCACACGCTGATCATACTTTAGACAAGTATAACAAACAGTATATCAGCAGGGTATACCAATACTTCCAAAGTATTCATGTGTCCATCACGAGTAGTCATTACTCGTAGCATGTGAGACATACTACATCCGCTAAGGATGTGATGCAGACCACATGTCGACTTATCACGTATCATCGATATCCCATTCTCGATGATCATTAGTCGAGGTTATTTTAAGAGTTACGTTATAATATTAATATCTCGCATTATTAATAACAATGTAACCTCTAGGGATGCATATTATAGAATATTATAAATAATCAACTAATAATTCAATAATTGCAAATACCAAAATATTAATCTCCATTAATAATAATATGAATGTGTATAAAGTACATTTGTCCTAATACAGATTGTCTCTAGGATATACATATACTTTCAATCTCCCACTTGGCCTAGAGCCAATCTCCAACATATCTACCGCCCATATTCTTAAAATGACCATTTGGTTGACTAAGCTTAATGCTTTAGTGAATGGGTCAGCTAGATTATCGTCTGTGGGAACATAGTCTAATCTAATCTTTTCAGTCTCCACCATCTCCCTGAGTATGTGGTACTTCCTTGGTACATGTTTGTTTCTGTTTGTTGATCTTGGTTCCTTAGCCTGTGCAATCGCACCAGTGTTGTCACAAGAAATAGTTATTGGACAACTGGCACTCGGAACTACCCTTAGTTCTTTCATGAACTCAAAAATCGCGACAATTTCTTTAACAGCTTCCGATCCAGCAATGTACTCAGCTTCTGTTGTCGAATCAGCAGTTGTAGCTTGTTTGGAACTTTTCCAGCTCACTGCTCCACCATTGAAAATGAACGTGTACCCAGACTGAGATTTGAAATCATCAAGATCCGTCTGGAAGCTAGCATCAGTGTACCTAGTAGCAGCTAGCTTTTCTTCCCCACCATAGACTAAGAAGTAATCTTTAGTTCGTCTAAGATACTTAAAAATATTCTTGACTACTTTCCAGTGTTCTTCCCAGGATTCTGCTAGAATTTGCAAGTCATACTAAGTGCAAATGACACATCTGGCCTAGTACAGGTCATGACATACATGATCGATCATATAGCCGAAGCATATGTGATCCTCTTCATGCGTTCAAGTTCTATAGCATTAGAAGGACTGTCCTTCTTAGATAATTTGATGCCTTGTCCCATAGGTAGACCGCCTTTCTTGGAATTTTTCATAAAAAAACATCTAAGCACTTTGTCTATGTAGACTGACTATGACAACCCCAACAATCTATTAGGTCTATCTCTATAGATCCTAATTCCCTGAATGTAGCAGGCTTCACCTAAATCCTTCATCATGAAGGTACTAGACAACCACTCCTGAAAATGAAGTGAATTTTGGTCTAGAAATGATATAAATATAACCTGAAAAATTTCCGCCGACAAAAAACGGCCATTTAGTATGGACCATACATTTTTGTACGGGCCGTATTTTTCACCATATTTCTTAGATTGACAAACTGTCCATTGCTTTGGAACGTAGACTATCCGAATTTGAATTTAGATAGGTTATGCACTCCATTATTTATTATATTCTAGGAGATATACCCTGACAAGTTGGGTCAAAAATCTGGTCCGGAAATTATGTATGTTTTTCCGAATTTCGACGAACTTAATTTATTTGATCCGTTTAACCCCGAAATCTTACGAAACATATGTAACACTTGTTTAAATTTATTACCATCCAAAAAGGGGATGTTAGCCTCACCGGGCTTTACGTTGTTCTAATTACTGTGCATACGAGCGTGAAAATACGGGGTGTAACACCTTCCTTGCTCGCGATGGCGAAGACCAATTTTCCTGACCCACCATTATTGCAACTTAGTGTTTCGCAATCACAAAGCACTGCAGCTGCATCAGGAAAAAAACTCATGCACAATTCATTTTGGGATTTTTGATTTCAAAACCCACCTGAGCGCCTCAGCTTCCAACCCCAATCCTTCAAACAAGTTTCAAATGGTTATATTGACTTGTTCAAGATCTCAAATCCTAAATTTTAGCGTTAAAGACAATTTAGAAGATATAATTGGAGGACATGTATGGTTAGGTTCCATTTGTATACTTGGTGAAATTTGACATATCTTAACCAAATCCTTCGCATGGACTCGACGCGCAACATTAAGAGTCGGGGGGCAAAGGAGTCTCACGTCTTGAATATTATTCCCATTAGAGTATGATGCGAGCTATAATGCACAAAAGTAATTTTGACACCATGTTCAATAATAAGGTAATAAAACTCAAAAGTTGGTCATGAGACTTCTGTCTTGAGTTGAGTGTGATAGTTTAGTAGCAAAAGCCAACAAAAGTGATGGAAGCAAGCAGCCACGTTCACAAACCACAGTTACAGACAAACCCTAACCCCACCAATGTGGCCACTTTAATTTTTGCAATTTCTTTCTCCTTTATGAAAACAAAAAATTTAATTCCCCCAAGAGCCTTGGAAATCGAGTTACTGGAGTTTTTTTTTACCTTCCCCACAAACATGCCTTGCCTCCTTCTTAGACCATGAGTCCATGACTACTAGTACTACTCTACAGTCTACACTACTTTCCTCAAATAGTAGACTTCTACTAGTAAATAGGAATAGTAGTATGCCAATTTGACTGTAAGGATTTTTTTTTTTGCACTATAAATAAATTTTAATATGTAATAGGAGTACTATCTCCATTTCAAAATATTTGTCATTTTATTTAAAATATGTGTTTCAAAATAGTTGTCGTTTTATTTAACCAAGATAAAATTAAGTACTTCATGTGGATCAAAAAGAATGTTCACTTAGCCTTTATTTTTTGAGTAACAAAGAGTGTTCACTTACTAATTTAAAAAAGAATTAACATTACTTTTTGAGATTTGCCCTTATTAAGTGTTATGTGACCAAATCCCAATATCTATTTAATTATTGACATTTTAGTCAAATTACTTATTTTGCCTATAAATTAATATTTTCTTAAGGGGTGTGCAAATGGCTAAGTGGACTCTATTTTTTATTCGGAGATAGTAGTTTTTTCCCATTTTACCTTGTATTAATTAACAACATTTAAAAAGTTCTCATCTTTGATGAATTAAATATCTATTAAGGAGAGATAATATGATGAAATATGGTAAGAGGGTAAAATAGTCAAAATGCTACCCTTATAAATGTTTTCTTCAGGGGCATTAAAAGAAAACTGCGACAAGTATTTTGAGGCAGAGAGAGTAGTAAACTAGTAATATTATTTTTATTAAAATATTTATTACTCTATGTATCATAGTTTATATGATATTCTTTTCTTTTTAATCATTTTAAAAATCAATGATAAATTTATATATTTAATAATAATTTAACTTTAAACTTTTTATTTTATAGTCACAAATATCTATGACTTATTTTCGATCATAAGTTTCAGAAGTTCTATTTTCATTCTTAAACTTTGTGCTTAGTTAAAACCATCACATAAATTGAGACGAAGAAAATAATTTTCACTGTTAAAAATTATATCTATAATTATCTAATATGTAAATAATCTGATTCTACAAGTATTTTTAAGTTATTATGAGTAGTACTATATAGTCCCTCCGTCTCATTTTATATGAAGGTGTTTGACTGGTCATAGAATTTAAGAAAGAGCGAGTTTTGAAATTTGTAATCTAAAACAAATCTTAGATATTTTTTCTGGTTGTAAATTATCCGATAAAATTAATTAATTTTTAAATATTAGAAAAATATATCGATAAAGAATAAGTGTCATATAAAAATGGACGTGGGAGTATGACTTAAATTAATGGTAATCAAACTCCAATCAATTTCGAGGAAAAGCTATAATTTCGCCTTTATATACGACCCATTATGTCCCTCTTCTTCTTCATACTCTCACTTCCCTTTCCGCTACTCTCATACTTTCTTCTTGGCTTAGCTTAAAGCTTATCCAAGATTGTCCACATATTTTTCTTTTCTTTTCTTTGTTCATCATCTTCACACACTCTTCTAACTTACTAGCTAGCATGATTGGTGGATGCTTATCATGGACCTTTCCTGACTCTCAAGGTGTTTATGGAGGAACAAGTTCTCCATGGAAGCGGAGAAGGAGGAGGAGGAAAAAGTTATGTATAATAACTAGACAAAGTTAATGAAACAAGAAGAACAAAACAATGCAATTTCGATCTCTTAAGTTTCTAGCTATGTTTTAGTGGAATTGAGAGATCGACACTATGCATTGTGGGGAATTGAGGGTAATGGTCCGAGTTTACCTAAGTTCATTTAATTAGCCTAATTTTAGGTTCTTATTTTTCGTTGACTCTCCATCTTCGTCCTAGTGAAATTCATCACTATCTCGTAAGGGCGTTGAGACTACAAACATGTTACAACGAAGTGCGACTTTCGTTATATTGTTGTTTATTTTCGTTATAGTATAACATGAGATGTAAGAGATGCATACGAGGCAGCTAGCTAGAAATTGGGGAAGTTTTACAATTTCTATAAATAGTTGGGGGTTTATTAATGCTGCCAGGCATGCATCACTTACACCTCTACTATATTTGTATTATTATTTACTTTTTCATGTGTTAAGAGATAAAAGAACAGTTTGGTTTCTGCCTTATTTTACTTTCCTATCTTTTGCTTGAATGATTGATTTACTTTTTGCAGAAAAGTGGAGACAATTGGATGTTACTGTTTCCTTTTCACTTTTTTCCTTATATAATGGAAGACTATTGAAAGTAGTTTTAGCTAGCAAGTATTTTATTCGTCCTTTTCTTTTCATACACAATTCTTTTAAAAAAGGTTTAATTGTGAAATCAGTTTCACTACATGAATTTTCTCTTTGTTTATGAGACTCTCCTATCCAATGAGTAAGTAAATAACTATCAAGAATGAAGTAATCTTTTACTTTGATTAAAACCCTTTTTTCTTAGAAAGGAGAATAAGAATGAAATAAAAAAATAGAAATACCTACCCCTTCGTAATAAAAAAATAAAAAATTGAACTAGCTGATTTTTTTTTCTGAATTAGAAACTTTGTTTTCGTTCCGATTTATGTCGCAAGATTTCATATCTAGTGGTTCTAAAAAGAGTAACATATTTTTAATTTAAAAATAATTTAACTTATTCTATTTTTTCATAACGATTTTTTTATGGCAACACAAAAAGGTATGAAATATTTACGATAAAAAATAATATAACTACAATAAGTTGTGCCATTTAAAAATGAATCAGAGGAAGTATCTTTATTTTTTTCATAATCAAAGTCGAAAGAATGTGTTTTAAATGTTTGCGCAATCTCACTTTATCTGAATTAAGAATGGCAAAAGTGTGGATAATTTTAGAATAAAAGGGGAGTAATATTTTCAACAAAAATAATGTTTCACACACATGGACCGAGTTCAACTTTACTAAGTAATTGATTGTTTTTTGTCATGTCAAAATAATTTTAATCACGCTAAGATTGAAAGTATACCAGGTTAGGTCCACATCTAGGTGGGACTTGCAATTTGCAATTGATGAAGGATAAGAAAAATGATTGGTCGTGAACTTCTCTGACCTCATCCTGGTGAACGTATAATAAAAATATGATTTTTTTTTATATGTCCGGTATCGCTTTGGAATCTTTTAGTTTAGAAGATGTTTTGATTGATTTTTAAAAAAGTAGCTTATAAACTAAAAGTCATAAGTTGATAATACTTAACTTTTGACTTTTGACTTATTTTTATATTTTTTATGTTTAAAATAAATGTTTTTAAGTATTTTTCATTGTCAAACACCATAAAAATTAAGAAAATGCTTAAAAATCAATAAGCATTTAAAATAAGTCAATCCAAACGTCCTCTTAGATTCGCACTAGAAAACTTTTACTTTTTAGAAGGTAACACATTTCTGGCAAAAATAAATCTATTTAAAATGAAAGGATACTTGTCTTCTCACTACAACTTTTAGTAATTATAATCTTCAATTCAACATCTACGACAACAGAAATTAGTAATTATGTAATTGGTAAAATTCACAATATAGTTGATCAAACAATAGCAATTTGCATGTGTTGTAACATTTACGACCACTTCCTATATCAAATTTGCAGACTTCCTTTTCATCTCTTTAATCATTGCAATTGCAAATTAAAGAAAAATATCAGAATCAATTTTAGCCGAATAAGTTAAAAGCCTATCAATAACCAACTTAAAATGAAAAACAAAATCCACTTGCGTTATAATGTTGTCACTTCAAATTCTTAGTCCCTTGCATTTCAAATTCTTTTATTGCGGATGTATGCCTGTATCACTAAACAAGCAGAAGCATTAGCATACCCCATAAAGATGCAGAGCTCACAAGTCTTACAACATTCCACAAATTGAAATAACAAAAGTAGATCTAGAATTTTTTTTATAAAGGACTTCTTGTTTATCGTACTTAACAATTTGATCGCTTGTCTTATTTACCGTATTTAACAGCTTGATCGCTTGTCTTATTTATCGTTTTCTTAGTGTGGTTTATGTCTAGTCCTTTCAAGTCGCTTGATTTGGGTTGATGACACTTCGCAATGGCTTATCAGGAGGCCAGTGGCTCTCTAAGGCTTCGGTTGTACTAGTACCGGCCACCAAACATGATCATTTAATTATACACATCGACAACAATTAGAATAGACTTGACATTTTATGACTTATTGAGGCTAATATATATAGTTAAAGGATGTGATATATATTTTAAGTGGTTAACTTATCTACGTGATTGACGTTTGAGAACATGCGCATAAGCTTCTCCAAAAATTGAGCGGACGTGTCTAATAGGATCATTTAATCATATGTTCAAGTGTTTAATCGAAACGAATCATAATTCGACTATTTAAATAAAATTTACTCACAAATTTGAAAGGTTATCGATGTATTGAGCCTTACAGATTTGTTGATCTAACAAAATTACAGTGCAGTTAACCAGCAGAACTTAACAAGATTGTCTGCAGTTGTAGGAAAAGGCTATACACAACTCCAGATAGGTGCAGTTGCCTATTGGCTGCTCTATCAGAACTTATAGTCCCATCACTAAACTAAATATTAATGCAACAACTACTTCAAGTAGTACCCAGTGTTGCATGCACTTCTACCCAAAAATAAGAGAATTTACAGCATTAATCCAGCCTACCTAACTGCTTCGAGCCGCAAATCGTCTACAACTAGACCCCAATTTTATTTCCAAATGGAAGAGAGAGGTTGTCTATCACCGGGTCATTCAATAGCTGTCATAATATGTATTAACTAATTCTTCCCAGGATCACATTTTTTTATATTTAATAACAATTTAATTTTAATTTTTTTATTTTTAATAAAATAATTTATAGCTCATTTTAGACCATACGTTTTCAAAAGTCTTTCGTGCCAAGTCGAACACCTTCATATAAATAGAAATGAAAGGAGTAATTCAATAGCGTTAATATTCAGTTTATCGAACTGAACCGGCAAAAATTGTAGTAGGGTGGTAAGAGTACCTTGCATTCTTAATCACGTATATTGGGTTCGAGTATGAGAATTGAATCCCCTTTGATAAGTAGTGTTTTACCTCTCAAAGTAGGATTTTTTAATGCGAATACAAATTAATCAAGCCCCAAAAAGAAATCATACTTATTCTATTTTAATTTATGCGGCTTTATTTTTTTAAGTCTAAATGGGGAATAATTCCTTTCAAAATTTGAAAATACTTTAACTTAAAAAAATTATTTTACTTTTAATGAGAATTTTTTTATATCAACACAAATGTAATGACATGTTTGTTGGAAATTAGCCTTTGGCGGGGAGATGCGTCCACCCATCTTTGATGAATTAAACACTAGTGTTCCGTATGTTGGAGACCTCGTCTCTTTACACATGCATGATCTACGAAGTGAGTAGATGACCGTAGGGCCAAGAATCGTCTAATTTCGTTGAGAAATGAAAGAGATATTGGTCCACGAAGTAAGGTGTTTGAGACATGGAAATGTGGTGTGGGACAAATCTACCACATCGGTGGGAATAGGAAGAATTGCTCTCTATATAAGTCTCAAATTGGTAAAGGGTTTGGGACCCCAAGGGGTATCCCATGTGTTTAAAGGAGGGAAGACCTAGATGTGCTTGGGTTCAAGGCTAAGCCCACACGCGCGCCGCCGCCGCCCGCCCGTCCGGTTCCGGATTTCGGGTCCTTGGGGCCTGTGGGCTGTCTAATATTATCTTTTTGGACCAGAGAACTCTGCCAGATGTACAGTTTGATCCCTGAAGTTTCATATGTACAGTTTGGACCAGAATTCTTTCATATGTACAGTTTGGTCCCCGGTTTCAATATTTACAGCTTTGGTCCCAGAATTTGGAGACGTTTTACGCCATCTTGTTGGACTGCGTTTTGGAGCATTAACCAGCCATTATTTGGCTGATTAATTCCTCCATTAACAGCCCATTACTTGGGCAAAGGAATGCCTCTTTCAATGGCCTTAATAGCCATTACTTGGTCGCTTTTAATGGCCTCCCTTAATGGCCATTACAGCCTTGTTTTTGGCAGTTGGATAGCCCCTCTTGCTTGCTATATATTGAGTAGTTGTTGGCTCAATTTAGAGCTGCACAACAGGCAGAAAATAGGCAGCAAACAGGCCAGAAAATACACGAAAAATACAAAGACAAAACCAAAAAAAAGCAGAAAAACAAAGACTGAAACACAAAGAAATAGACAGAAACAGTGACCAAAATTGCTGGAAAAACAGAGAAGAAAAGTGGCTAAAAATCAGTCAAAAACAGTGACCAAACCCTCACGTATACACAAGATATACACTATAGAGACACACTATATACACAGAGACAAAAGAGAAGAGTAGAGAAAAACTCTTCCTTCCTATTCCATATCTTCAGCAAGTCGAGTCATATTTGTTTTCTTCGACAGGCTCAACCTATTGGCTTTGTAGTGTTGAGATTAAAGTGTTGTTTTATCTTGGGAGACTATTGCCCGCTAACGTAAAAGCATATATATACGGGGCAATCTTGTCTTAAGGATAGAGGGATATCCTCGACTCAACACACAACGTTGTAACCATCCAGATTTAGTTATTTCTTGATTTCAGGTTATCAAGATTCAAGGCACAACAAACTTGCGGCAGTTCTCAACATTGGCTTTGCAAGGTGATCAAGATTCAAGACACAACACACATGCGGCAGTTTTGAAGATTGACCATTTATTTATCCTTTCGAACATTTGTAATAGTTATTACTTCCCGTACTGCTCTATAAAGTACCATAGAAATACCAATAATGTTTAAGATTATAAATTTCAAAAGTTTTCTTTTTTTTCTTTAAACTTTGTTATGTTATGTGATTAACTTATTTACGTAATGAACGCTTGAGAATACATGTGATTTTTTTCCAAAATATGAACTGAAAATGTTTAATAGGAACACTTTATCATACATTCAGGTGATCAATTGAACTGACCATCTGTTGGTATAATGAACCTGATTGTAGGTAACAAAAACAGGGGTAAAGTGTAGTCGAAAGGTTAAACAAGAAGAATGATGACTCTCTGTCTTTAAGACAAAGCAAATACAATTGATCCTAGCGAAGACAATGAATAAGAACAGATTGTTGAAGAAAGAGAGCGGAAAATATTTTCTGCCTGCTCTCTGTGTTTTCGTTTTCTGTGTGTATGTTCTTGACAAAGAACAGAATAGAAAGATAAACTAGTTTGTTTGAGTTTCTGGACAAACAGAGAAAAGAGAGTGTTGTCTGCTTCTGCTGTGTGTTTGGTGTGTCTTCCAATTGAACAGAGACGTTCAATTTATAGGATAGAGAGGGAGGCAACGTCTTCAATGTTTGTAACCGTTACATCAGTCGTTACGTCTGTTGGTTTTGGAACTGTTGTAACGTTCCGAAACCTTCAGGGATAAAAAAGAAAGTTTCGGAAGAAAGCAACAGCCCAAGCAGGACCAGACGGGCGATGGCGCGCGTGTGGGGCTTAGCACCAAATCCAAGCTCACTTAGGTCATCTCTCTTCTAAACACATGGATTACCCTTGAGATCCCAAACCCTTACTCAAACTTAGAGCTTATATATTGCTCAATTCTTCCTTCTTTTACCAATGAGGGAGATTTGTCAATTTGACCAAAAACACTCCATTTTTTCATGTCTCAAACACCTTGCTTTGTATACCAAAATCTCTTTCATTTCTCAATGAAATTTGACGATACTTGGCACTAACATTATCTACTTACTTAGTAGATTAGGCATGTACGAAGAAACAATGTTTCCGACATGCGAGTCATCAAAGATGGGATAAACTCAATCTCACGTTAGTAAAATACAGTGTATATATAGTCAAATGTGATTTTTATGGATATATCCCATATAGTGAACCTCCTTAGCAGCCCAAATGCTTAGCTCAATATTTCAAGGTCGCAGATTCAAGTCCTATTCAGTGCCGTTTTTTTCCTTTTATTATGCTTTGTCGTTCCTCAGCTTCCCCTTTTTCAGATATTTTTTTCCTTTTAGAATTTGTAAAAGTAAAGCCCCTCTCATTAATCTTTGGTTCGTTCCCCAACTTTCCCATTTTTCAGATTTCTTTCCTATCATTTGTAAACGTAAGGCCCATTACTTATGTTTATTCCATAACAATTTTTGAACTATAATTTTATTTCTCTATAAAATATTTCAATAACAAAAAAATTATAAAATAAGAGGAAATGCTAAATGAGTCTTGTGGTTAGTAAATAATATTAAAAACGTTATAAGCATATAGTTACATTATGATATTTATATTTATTTTTTAGAAAAATATTTGTTTTCAATTCAAATTTAAAAAAATCTTTTTCAAATCAAATTCAGAAACTAACCATATGTAATATATATATATATATATATATATATATATATATATATATATATAATAATAATTATTATTATTATTAATATTATTATTATTATTAGCTTCACACTTGCTTAACTAACTAACGTTAAATATACGTTGCCTTTCTATTCAACAAAGTAATTTTGACATTTCAAACATAGATATGAATTCAATAAATATTTAAAATCCCTTTATATGCTACATTAGCTTTAGAATTCAGTAACGAGAAGACAAATTTGTGGATTTTTTCTTCCTTTTATTTTTCGAAAACTGGTAACTAAAAAAATGGAATTTTTTCTTCTTTTCTAGCTTTGGATGTTCCCTGAATTTAACAAATTTTCTGCGAAAGCTATAGATATTTATTAAAAGATTAATGAAAGCTTTTGTGCTCTCATGAAAGTTATGAAAATTCCATTCCTTATAAGTGATTTTTAGCCATTTAAATGTGTTCAAAATAAGTGATTTTTTGAAAAATCAAGAAAGTATTTTTTTTAAAATCCAAAATTACGCTTATTTATAAAGCACAATTTTTAAAAAAAGGCTCGATGGAGTAGTACAAAATTAGGGGAAAATATTAAATGGGACACGATAAAATGAGTTTAAATTTAGGCGGGTTAAGGTTAATCGTGTCTTTCACGCTCAACCCCTTTCATATTTTGAACCTCCTTGATAAAAATTCTGCTTCTGTTATTGTTGACTATCTTAGTGTTTAAATAAAATTTACGGATAAATTTAAAGAATTGCCAATGTATTCTACCAACTATTAATGATTGTAAAATTCATGATGGAGTTTACCATGTTCAATTACTTAGATTGAAAATGTAAACGCCGTTAAGTTTAAATGAATCTGGCTCAGCTACAAATTGTAAATTGATAAAAGATGGCTACTAATTGTTAACGGCCCTTAAAGATATTTAAAAATAGAAAATAAACAGAAAGCAACATGATATAAAGACAAACAAGAATGTCCGCTTGGGCAGCTCAATTGGTTTCAAGGGGGATATTTGGAGCAAAGACCAAGGATCGAATCCCGTCAGCGGCAGTGTGGGGTTTCTTCTTGAAATAAAGGAGGGCCCCTTGTGCGCAGCGTGGTACTAGTCTAACCTTTGAAATCAATTGAGTCACCATGATTTACCTCCTTCACAGACCTGTCGGACCGGGGTGTGGGGGCTCCTGGGGTGGGAGATTCCACCTTTTGGAGCAAACAAGAACAAATATCGCCCCCGTTGTCTAAAAGCCCCATTTCTTGACCAAAGCTCACCTAGCAGGTACTATACCTGTTGGAGTAAATGAAGCCCAATCTGGTGTGGGCCAATCCGCAGCTGTTGGATTCATTTAATACAGACCCGGCCCACATGTTTAGTTGTAAAGTTTTTATTGTTTTCTTAATTCATTGTAAATAAAGTGACAGGAAAGATCCGGATGATGTAATAATCGACGACATTCAATATAGAAAATAGGGAAAAGGAGTCAAATATAATTCTCCACTTTGTTTTATTGGTTAACGTTACCCTCCGTTAATGATTATAAATAAAAATATCCCTTCCAAGTATACATTCATACCCTTAATTGGATGAAAAAATACCAAATATCCCAAAATTATCCAATTTCATTAAAATGCCATCCCGAAATAAAACCCGCCCCGACCCGCCAGATAGAATCTGCCCCACCCAAATATACCCCTCTGTCTCTCTCTCTCTTCTTTCTCTTTCTAAAAAAAAGCTTTCTTTTTCTCTTTATGAGAAAAACAACAAACACTTGGTGGCCCAGTAGATCGAAAATCTCCAATATTTTTTCAATTTTACTAGGATCTCAGCTTCTTTAATGGTGTTATTATCAAACTACCCACTTTGTTCTTTCGTTCTACTTCTTTCATAATAATTATTATTATACTATATTCATTATTTTGTCTTTTTTTCGTCACTCAATTCTGGGTGATTCTTTAAGTTGTGTGCATTTTTCAATCCATCAAAAAGGCTGTTGAGAAGAGGTGGTTCCCAGATGTGGGGCTGAGGCAAATTCTTTTATATTTGCTTTTTATTTTTATTTTTATTTTTATTTTATTTAGATTTATTCTTATTTGACTTTAAAGACCAAACCCAATAATATATTCAGTAAATCCACAACGTGGGGTCCGGAGAGTTTAGAGTATACGTAAATTTTAGTTCTATTTTGTTAGTTAGAGCAGTTGTTTCTGAGAGACCTTGACTCAAGACAAAGCATAAGCACATACAAAGCAAGAGACGGTCAGACACAAACAAGAAATTTAAAGCAATATAAAAATACTGGTATAAAAAACAAATAAACAATGCTAGCGCATTCTGAGAAAAGAAGCCATAACTAACGAAGGTAAATATAATAATACATTCTTTTTCGCTTTTGTTTAGAGACCCAAGAACAGAATATTTTCTAATTTCCTTTTTGCTTTGTTTAGTTTAGTTAATGGATTAATACATTCATTTTTACTCTTAAAATGGTTTTGGATTCTATGAGTAATTGGTATATACACGCTATATCTGTTGTTATTTGCAGATTTGATTAAAATGGTTATTTGCAGGTCGCGCATAGGGGTATATTTGGGCGGGGGCTGATTTTATTTTGTGGGTCGGGGCCGGTTTAATTTCGGGGATGGATCATTTTTCTGAAATTGCATAATTTTGGGAGATTTGGGGTTTTCCATACTTTTCCAACGAAGGGTAAAATTAGTTAATAAAATAATAATAAATTACATTTTCTAGAAATTATCTTTTTTTCTCTTCTACTTTCTCTCTCTATAGTTAGGATTTTCCTCACATCCATTTCAATGGTGATCTATTAAACCAGATCTTAACAACACATAAGAGTTAAGAACCGAAATCAGCCATAGGAGCTAATTTCCAAACCTAAAACAAAAATGTGTCGCAGTTCCATAACTCATAGCTAACAGCCACCAGATCACACCTCACCTCACAATCACTACATTAATTGTCTGGCGCGGATGTCATATGAGAAGTAGCATCGATGTCTATGTATCAATTTGCATCCAGAGGATTTAGCCCAAGTGTATGCATTGCCGCCTCAATATCCGTGAGTGTCGGAGATCTAGATGGTCCGTAGCAGCGAAAGCCTATTGTGGCTGAGGCCCAAGTATGCCAGGCTGCTGCCAGACCGTGTAATTGCGAGGCCTAGGCCCATTCTGGGCTTGCTGCTGTTGCCGTCCATGGGGCCTGGGACAGTTTTGAGATGGATATGGGCAGGGCGGCATGGGCCACTGCCCACTGGCTCAAGGCAGGCCCCATGGCCATCGCCGATGCCTTAGGCTCGCTGCTGTTCTACTTGCTAACCGCCATCGCCGCTCCACGCTCGCCATCATCGCGGCGCCACCACCCTTGCCACCGCCACGTTCGCCAGAGCGATTTTTTCCACGATTTTGACCCTTTTTGCAACCCACGTTGTTACGGTTTTACTCATAATTTTCGGAGAATGATTGAGAGTCATCGGTTACGAAGCAACAAATGTGAGTTCTCTCACTCAAAATTTTTAGTATAATCCCTTGTTTTTGTTTTGAGTTACAATACATGTTTATAATCCGGATGTTGAAAGAATGATCGTGAAGTTATTGCTAATAGATTATCTAGTAACTAGTTCGGATCGTGAAATTGCAAACTATGTTTCGCTGAGTTATCCCTTCTAGAATTGGATGAAATTTTATAGGGTTGTACATCTCTACTACACGGTCAGATCGAGTCCAAGAGGGGCTAAAACAGATATGCGGTTTGAGAGTTATCGCAGTTAAAATTTTCTGCCTCGGATCAATCGAACTCCGGAAGGCAGAACGTATAACGGAAAAACTGTACAAATCGGTAAGAAATCTGAAAAGTTGTGCTGAATAAAAGTTCTAGATTTCTCTGTTCTAGACAATTTTAGACTTTACGGGGATTAATCCAACTTACGAATAAAACGTTATGATTGTTTTAAGACTGTGTCCCTTTTTTTAAACAGTCCGGCGAGACAGTTTTCATAGGGTTGTCTCTTTCGTGAATTTGTACTAGTTACACTAAGTATTTTCAGAGGAAACTTGGGATAGTGATAGGTCCTCGTGTTAACTTCGACTCTGCGTAAGAAATACCTTATTTGAAGTTACGGTTTTGAGAGTTATAACCCATACAAGTGAAAAGGATGAAAAGTTGAAAGAAATGAATATTATTTGAATCTCCTGATATATGACAATATATATATATATATATATGTGTGTGTGTGTGTGTGTGTGTGTGTGTAAGTTTGGCCATACAGTCGAGATGATACAAATCTTGATAATGTAAATAGTTTTGCCATCACCCACGGGACTATAGCATTACACACGTGTTGCCTTCGGGACTAATTACTTATTGAGTCGCCTTCAGGGCTATATACAGTTGTGTGCTTGCCTTCGGGGCTATTCAAATACACTTGCCTTCGGGGCTATAATTGAATTGCATTAGATCGAGTTGCACGCACCGCAACAAATATATAATATGGTATATGGGATAAAGCAGGTGTACTGGTTAACTAAGTATTCTCTAGGACGAGTTTGGAGAAGATTTTGTGTGTGAATATTTATTGGCTTGTACACTGAAAGTGCTGAAATCTATTTTCATAACATGCTTATTATGTTCATAATATGATTTTTACTTAGAATATTGAGAGATTACGTTGAATTGTTAGGCGAGGTTCTCACTCAGCCTCGGATGGTAGGGCTGACTCTTTTATTTAACATGTTTCAGGTAAGTGCGATAAAGGAAAAACTCCGCAACATGGCTAGCGATCGTCCCCCAGCCTCATTGTTCCACCAATCCATTGCTTCGGATTTTGTGAATGTCATTCTTGATTAAGTAGGTTTGAGGAACTAGGTTTCGTTATCTCGGGGAATGCCCCACATGAGATTATTTCCTTTAAATTTCAAATTTCTTATTCTATATATGAAATTTCCATTGAGTCTAGGTAGAAGTTGTGATTGCGCGAGTATGGGCTCGCGTTTTCACAAAAAGTACATGATTACATTATTTCCGCACCTAGATACATGTTTAATTTAGAAAGAAAGGAAGTTAATGGTTCACCTGGGAAGGGATGGTTGCCCAGGTGCCATCACGCCCTAAGGGAAGACTTGGGTAAAAAGTCGGGGCGTGACAAGTTGGTATAAGAGCTATAGGAGATTCTAGGAGATTTCTTTGAGTTGGGTGTTTGAACGATTACGTATTGCGACGGTGTGCACGCCACCTTAGTAATAAGTGAACAGAATAACATTCTAAACAGTTTCACTTCATTCATACTCTTCTCGTGCCTGTCTTGATTCTTTTCAAAGACTTGGTTCTCGTACTACCTCCTTCAAAGGATTATGGAAGGAGATTGTGCAACGGTAAACTAACTAATAGTTATTTTTGTAGATATGATTACAATACGAGTTCCAACCAAGAGGGAAGTGCTCATTGAAACGAAAAGGCTAATGCGAGCTCAAGAGGAGTTCATGGACCGTAGGATGGACTCAGGAGACAATTTTAGTGCATATATGGATGACACAATCACACGTTGTACAGATTTGCTTAGGGCTAGACAAAGAGGCATTCTTTTGACCTGACCTTTTTCAATTATCCGATTGGAGTCATACTACAAATAATAGTCAACTCCATCTCAGGAGATTTCTACTCCTCGTTTAGAAGCCAAAAATGCTATGTGGAGATAGTAAAGAAGGATTGTTGACACCCAATTTTGTCCCATCTTTTATGATTTTATTCGTAATTTTTAACATTTTTGACACTTTGAAAAATAATTTTAATCTACATACATACATGTGTACATATATATTATTATTCTCTTATTATTATTACTATTCGCATTTTTTACTATCATTTGCATTTTTATCATAATCATAAGTTTTATCCAAAAAATTCTAGGTTATTTTATTCTCAATTGCATTGCATTTCCATTTTTTATTAAGCATTAAACATTTATAAATATTATATTTTATTATCACATTGTTATGTTATTTTAAATAATTCACATCTTTTACAAAATATGTATATATATATAATATCTTTTAATATTAAACCCCTTTTTATATTTTTAATTCCTAACCCATTTTTATTTCCTAACCCAATACAATTTCTACCCAACCTAAATTAAAACCCATTTTTTCGTCCCAAGCCCAACCCCAAATTAAATCCCTTATACCCAAACCCAAAACAATTAAACCCAACCTGACCAAATTTCAAACCCCAATTAAATTCCCTTATACCCAAACCCAAAACAATTAAACCCAACCTGACTCACCAAAACCCCCAATTAAATTCCCTTATACCCAAACCCAAAACAATTAAACCCAACACCACAAGCCCAAAACTCCCCAATTAAATCCCCATTTCGCCTGACCCAACTCCCGTCTACCACTCACGCGATTCGACCCAACCTACTGGACTCCATTTCCTTCCCCTTTTAATTCCCCAAATCGTCCCCCCAAAAAAAAAAACCAAAATCAAAAAACCCAAAACCCCACCCCCAAGGCGCCAGACTTACACCTGCCTCGCTGCGTCGCCGCACTCCCTACCCCCGCTACTTCACCACCGCCACCACCCTACCCTCGACACCGCCAACGCTTGCCCCAAGAACACGCCACAAAAATCAGATTTTTGTTCCCCCTTTATTTTGAAATTTGAATTCGTTTAAGGGGGGGTATGAGGGGTTGGGACGTTGGGTTTGAGTACCTATAAATACCCCATGTTGTTCTTCATTTTGGAGGAGGATTTTTGGAGGATTTTTGAGAAAACGATTCAATATATATATCTTTGTTGTGTTCTTGATTTCAAGCATTTGCCCTCCTTGTTATCCAAGAATCAAGTCAGAAAGGTTTGTTCTTCCCTTTGATTCTCTGATTTTTAGTTTTTTTCGATTCGGTCGGGTCATCGACCTTGCCTGAGATCGGCCGATTCGGGTAACATTTTTCAGAATTCTTGCATTACATGTTCTTGTTATTGGTTATCTGAATTTGGTGTTAAAATTTGATTCGGGTTTGGATCACAGATTCGGGTCGGGTCACTGACCCGATTCGGGTCGACCCGGTTCGGGTAATATTTTCAGAATTCTTGCATTACATATTCTTATCATTGGTTATCTGAAATTGATGAAATTATTTGATTCCGGGTTGAAACTCCAATTCGGGTCGGGTCACTGACCCGGGTCGGGTCGCCTCAATTTGAATTTCCAAATTTTCTTGCATTGTTGCTGTTATTATTATTGGTTATCTGAAATTGATGAATTTATTTGATTCCGGGTTGAAACGCTGATCCGGGTCGGGTCGACCCGGTTGGGTAACATTTTTAGAATTTTTGCATTTCATATTCTTGTTATTGGTTATCTGAATTGGGTGTTGAAATCTGATCCGGGTTGAAACACTGATCCGGTCAGTCACCGATCCGGTCAGATCATCGATCCGGTCGGGTCGACCGATTTGGATATTTCCGAATTCTTGCATTAGTATTCTTGTTATTATTTATCTGAATTTGGTTTGAAATCGATTCAAGTTTGGATCATTGATCCGGTCAGATCCTTGACGGTCAGATCGACGATTTGGGCAACATTTTCGAAATTCTTGCATTTCATATTCTTGTTCTTGGTCATCTGAAATTGGTCTTTGAAATCGATTTCGGGTTTGAATCATCGACTGAGTCAGGCGACCCGATTTGAATATTTCAATTTCAGACTTCGGGTCGGGTATTTTAAATCGCTACTGTCTGTTTCTTTGGCATTATTATTATGTTATTGATTGAATTAATACCGCATTCTCTTTGTTGTTTTATTGATCCAAACCAATATTGCGTTCATCTTTGGGAGACGCTTCTCGGTTTCATATTCTTTTTTTCTTGTTTGAATAAATACCGCGTCTGTTCGGCTGCTTTTTCTGTTTGATTTGCTCCCGTTTGATTCTTGTTTCTTGCTTTATCATTTTCTTGTTTTAAACTAAACACCGCATTTTTCCAACATTGCTTTATTTCGATTCCTTTGTTTGACATTCAAATTACCGTTCTCTTGCTTTCTTGTTTTAAAACTAGACACCGCGTCATTTTGAGCTGTTTTTACGCCTCTGTTTTTCCGCCATCGCTCGCTCTTGTTTTTACGCTCACTGCTGCTGCTGCTCTTCTTTGTTTACATTCGATTTTATTTTTTACTGATTTGAACACGTTACTACACTGGCCGATGAAAAATATCCATCGATTTTGAGGCCTACACAGTTGCAAAGACGGAAATATAACTTCTGGGCAAGGATGAAGACTTAAACCTTTTATCCGAGATCAACATGTGTTAGTAGGCGAGGTGACTAAAATAACCAACAAGTTATATATTCGCAGCCACGACGTGATTATAGTGATCTTTTCTATTTCACCCGAGAGACCAATACGTTTAGTAGGCGAGGCAATCAAAAATAAACCATATTAGTCATATGTTTGCAGCCACGACGTGATTGGAATGTTCTTTTCAAAATTTAAGTCTGAGCCCTCATGATCAAAACATTCATTTGTTTTGAATACGGATATGAAGTTATTTGTATTTAATTGTTTCTAACCGTTTGTTCTTGTGACTTGCGAGGACTAAAGTAAAAATAAAGGCAATTATTCCTCGGAGTTTATTTATTTTATTTCTTTCTTTAAATTCAGCTTTTATCTCGCTTTGTATTGTAATATTATTTATCGCACTTATGTAATTATTAAAACGCTTAGAATAGGCAAACTTAGGATTTATTCATAGGTTAGTTAAAGATTTGAAACCCGTCGCTAGCTTATTTATTTGTAGGCTCGCAAACTTAGAAATCCTTCGCTAGTTTATTCATTTTAGGCTCGTCACGCTTATTCAAGATTTTAAAACAACTCTTGTCATCTTTATTTGCTTCAATTAAATTGTACAAAATAAGCTTATCTTTTTATTATTATTTTTTGCAACTTGTTGATTTTCGAAAGATTCGCTTCTTTGGCATTATAAAGAATTTATTGTCACAAATGCATGTTTTTTCTAAAAGACTTTACATGTATCTTTTTTTATGTCATCCGAATACGTATTTGTATAAAAATGCATCATATTTACTTATATAAAATGCATCATATTTGCAAACATCTTTTTTATACTTGTAAAACATGTATTTTTCTAGCAATAATTAATCTGAGTTTTACCGGATAACTTAAGTTAGCGGATCTTAAAGGATGCCTAACCCCTTCCCTTTAGGATAATAAAGAACCCTTACCTAGAATCTCACTAGTTTCGCAGACCTTAAAATTGGAGTTTACACTGCAGCACTTAGTTTAAATATTTAGGTGTCCTAATTCACCGTAAAAATAATTAGGTGGCGACTCCTCAACCCTTTTTCCCAGGAATCACCCCATACGTCCGTGCTCCCCTTTGACCCGAGCAAGGTCAAAATAGGGCGCGACAGCATGGCGACTCCGCTGGGGAGCATCAGGTTCTTAAACCATAGCAAGTTCGGATTAATTATTGCTTTACTTTTGTTCTTTATTTGATTTAGTGCTTTGATGTGTTTCATTTATGAGATTTTTGCATAAACTGCTTTAATTGCTATATTGTCTTACTGCTTTCCTTAAATTGGCATTCCGCTCATATTTCTTCCACTCTGGAAAATTGACACTATCACACACTACACGCGAGGTGTGTTTTGCGCACCCGCAAATTTCTTTCAAATTTCCAAATTTTTAGGAGAGTTGGTATATGCGCGGAGCGTCGGACCATCCGGTTGGCGCGTAGCCTTCTCACTCGAGCGATCCGCTCGGGAACCTTGAGTCTAGTAAGCCAAATCTTAGAAAATTTAGGATAGAGCTATACCACCCTTATTTTAAGTCATGCATGCATACACCTTAGGTGGAGTCGATCCTTGGTATCGACTCCACATTTAAGAAATCCACCAAATTGTCAACGGGTTCTACAACCCAAACGACCATATCATCATATTATGTGTAGCATGATAATGATAGAATTGATTCAAGCCTAATAATTGAAATATCAAAATTGGAAAAATTATACTTTCTTTCTTTTACTATTTTTTAGGGATGGATCAAGTTTCGCAAATCTCTGAAGTTAGGATGGTGAGTCGCACTCCGAGTAAGCTGAGAGTATGGTGGGAGAATTTTGACCTTGGCAGCCAAATGGCGATTAGAAGAAAGTTGGGGTGCCTCATTTCACTGTTTGACATCACTCCTGATCAACATTTGGTCAGAGCCTTAATTCATTTTTGGGATCCAGATCGGGTTGTCTTCAAATTTAAAGATTTTGAGCTCACTCCCACTTTGGAAGAAATCAACTATTTCACCAACTTGATTTATCAAGACAGAGGTCAAATCATCCCTCACGACCAGTCGGGAAAGAAATTCCTGCGCTATTTGGGGTTAAAGAACACAAAAAAACTCCGATGCTTTGAAAATAACTGGGTTTCCCTAGAATACCTTTATGAGAGATATGGCCGTCGAGATAGTTACAAGTCATTTAGAAAAGAATTCTCTTGCACTCGATCCTTTGGCAAGCCAGGCGCCTATTGCATTCTTTGTCGCTTTCTTGGGTATTCTAGTGTTCCCACTTGAGCACGGGAAAATAAGTACTTGCTTATGTTCCGTGGCTCGAGCAATTTTGAGGAGTTGACGGTCGCGCACTCACTTTGGTCCCTATGATCTTGGCGTAAACGCTTGGGCTCTCGGAAAATGTAAGAGAGGCAAAACAAATTTCTTCAAAGGTTGCAACCTTATCCTACAGATGTGGGCCGTAGAACATTTCTATCGGCGTTGAACATGACAGATATTTGCTTGATGAGTCAAACAAGACCGCTGACTTTACGACGGGGCCGAAACATTTTTGTCACGGTCGGCACCAAGGATTGGTATGAGTTTCTAGCATCCCGCATTAGTGATCAGATTCAATGGAAATACCCATTGCTCTCAAACGCCAAGAAAGCCTATGTGAGATGCAGAAGGCTTTACTACATCGAGCTCATCGGGTTGAAAGGACTCGACCATATGCGCCACTACAGCGTCGCGACGATTCGGTCAGCAGGTAATCCCTCTCCAGACAAATATGAGAGTTTCAGAAATTCAATTCGGACCGAATTTCATTGTCCCTAGAACCAGGCAGATTCTCCATGAATGGAATATTGTTGATAAAATAGACGTTGGAGATGGACAAGCAGGGATTACTCCTGAATATTGCGCATGGCTTCGAGAAGGTCACGACAACTCGGGTTTTAGCCCCGAGGGAGAATCAGGTTTCGAGGATGTAGGCACAACGATCTGGATAAGGACTTGTCGGCTCAAAAACACAGTTATTACTCCTGAGATGTGGTCTCAAATGCAGGACATAGTGCAATATTTAGAAAACGCAGGAGCCGGACCTAGCAGTGTTAGGGCTCCATCTTCATCTATGTAATCATGAACGAATTTTTAGTTTGGTTATCAACCATGTTATTGTATGCACTATTATTACAGTAATTTTCAACCTTTAACTTTGTTCCCAACAAAAGTATTCCCAATTCGACAGCTTGGATCAATTTACCATTATCTTGCATATTTGGCGTTTAGGCCCACCTCCGGCATAAGGGAGGCCCCATGCACATTAGGACGCGCATTTAATTTCTATATAATCTGTCTGCTACTTGTTTACTGTTTTCCACTCTATACATGTTATTCAAAGCAATAATTATTCGTCTCATACTAACTTGGTTTGTTTCATTTTTAGAGAAGGTTTATTTTGCTCGCTTTATTTTCCAAAAGTTGATTCGCGTTGATTGAACCGGCGGAACACCATTACTTCACGAGATCCAAGGCACAATCATCCGACAAAATGATCGATTGAAGCGTAGAACAAACCGGTTTGGGACTTGTCGCTCTTCCGGAGGTGAACCAGAGACATCGGAAGGAGAAATACTTAGTCCGGATGAATACCTCGCCCAACTACTGCAGCAAATGGCAACTATGCAAGCGAGATCGAACGGCTCAGGAATCTTACCAATCTTTCCATCGGCATCAACACTCCTTTGCTGAACAAGAGAAAGCGCAGAATCGCTTCCACATACCTTTCCCTCTCATGAACCATCATTTCCCAGACCCTTCCCCGAAATCCCTTACCAAGCAGAACCAATCTTCAACTCGCCAGCCCACAACGTACCAATCCGCATCCTATCAACCCGCAGGCCAGTCCACAACAAAGCCCGCTACAAAATGACCCAGTATCCTTCACAGCTCCATATATACATCCAGCTCCACTTACCCAAACTACCCCACTTATCCAAAATATCCCTCCCACACTAAATTACCAGGCAACCCAACAAATACCAATGGCACACATCACTAACAAGCGATATGTGCCACGGTATATGCAACGGAAGCCCAACCTTCCACTTCTACCATACCAAACATACATCATCAGGAGATAGACCAATATGAAGAGACGGAAAGGCAAGCAAGGGTTAGAAATGCTGAAAGTATGGCAAGGGGAATTCGTAGCCTAAAAGAAGCATTTAAAAACATTCAAACCGACAAGGGGCATGAAGGACTCGAGTATGAAGATCTCTGCATGCATCCCGACGTTCGATTACTGTCGGGTATAAGGTGCCAAAATTTGATTTATTCGATGGAAAGGGAAATCCTCGCGCTCATTTGAGATCATATTGTGACAAGCTGGTTGGAGTGGGTAAGGACCAGGCCATAATAATGAAGTTGTTCATAAGAAGTTTAACAGGAGAAGCGCTCGACTGGTACACAAGCCAGGACCCGCGAAAATGGCATAACTGGGGCACAATGGCACAGGATTTTGTGGACAGGTTCAGGTTTAACACCGACACAGTCTTGGATAGATTTTATTTAATGAAATTGGAGAAAAAATCTACAGAGACTTTCAGAGAATATGCCATGAGATGGAGGGCGGAAGCAGCAAAAGTTCAGCCCCCAATGGCGGAAAGTGAGATGACCACGCTCTTTGTGCAATCTATGAAGGATGCAACTTATTACGAAAAAATGATAAGCGTCATTGGACGGAATTTCTCTGAAGTGGTCAGAATGGGAGATTTCATAGAAGAAGGTATCAAAACAGGGAGAATCGCGAACTTAGCAGCATTGCAGGCGACAAGTAAGGCCATTCAGTCAGACTCATTCGGGGGAGCAATTAAGAAGAGGAGGGATGGAGCGTCCCCTGTCATGGCAGTCCAGGAACATAGGTCCAACCAAATGCCAACCTACCAAAGCCCGTCATCCCAACCTCCCTACTATAATCAAAACACCCAAAATCATCAGCCCTCCTACTATAGCCAAAGCACACAAAGCCCTCAGCCTTATTATCAACACTCGCCTACTCCCTACCCTGTCTATCATACCCAACCAATATATAGCCCACCACGAGCACCTACCTATAGAAATTCCCCACAGTATCAACCCACACATCCGCCTCAGCCGCAAAACCATCCACCAAATACTCCCAGACCCCGGGCAAATCACGAAAGAAGGCGGTCAAGACATACACCCCTTTAGCAGAACCTCTAGCCCAACTATACGAAAGATTGAGGACCGCGGGAATACTCCAACCCATCCCAGGGCATATCCCCAATCCTATTCCCAGGTCGTATGATGAAACTAAGCATTGTGCGTACCACTCGGGGATCACCGGACATGACACTGGAGTTTGTTTCGCCCTAAAAGACAAGATCGAGGCTTTGATCAAAGAGGGAATTATCGGTGAAAGGACCTTCCCTAATGTAAATAATAACCCTACGCCAAATCATGACAATGCCAACATAAACATGATTACCGTTGATGAAGAAAACAGTTTGGAAGGGACCATTGTGCCGATCCGAACAGAAGAAAGGGTTGAATCATCGGCTTTGATCACCCCTATAATTACAGTTCAGGTAAGAGCACCGTTTGAAGTGGAAGTACTTCCTCCGAAATCGCGGATAGTGACGTCGTATGTCGATACCAAAACTGCCCCTTGGAGCTATTCGATTGGGGAAAGGAGCAGGGGAAAGGAGAAACAAATTGTAGAAGTTGTCGTCGCTGGTAGGACAAGATCCGGACGATGTTATGCCCGCGGACAATCCAAAAAGGTTGTAACAGGTGACGTAGAAGAGTCCTGGAGCAGGATGCCAATCAAGGAGTATTCCGTTGTAGAGCGATTGAAGAAACCACCGGCTCAGATTTCTTTGCTATCATTGTTGATGAATTCTCCGGACCATGGACGCTTTATTGGAAGTACTCAAAGAAGCTTATGTACCGAGAGAGACCACAGGCGAGAAACTCTCGGCCTTGGTCGGACAGATTTTAGAGGCCCATAAAGTCTCTTTTCATGACAAAGAATTGCCACCTGAGGGTTTGTGCCACAACAAAGCTTTGAACATAACAGTAAAGTGCATGAACAAGTTCATTTCTAAGGTATTGATTGATGGAGGCTCGGTAGTCAATATTTGTCATGGCGACTCTCCGAGCCTTGGGAATTAGCATTGGAAAGATTCGCGAAAGTCATCTGAGAGTTAAAGGTTTTGATGGAGCCCAAAGGAGCGTTATGGGAGAAATGGATTTGACATTACAAGTGGGGCCCGTGGAGTTCGTCGTGGAATTCCAAGTGTTAGACATATCTACCAGCTATAACCTACTAATGGGAAGACCTTGGATCCATGTGGCTGGTGCAGTTCCTTCTACCCTACATCAGAGTTTGAAGTTTGTTTGGGATCATCACGAGGTCGTGGTACACGGAGAAGGAGCAATTCAATATGTCCCGAAGGCGGATCCTATTTGTTGAAAGCGTGAATCTGTTTGGATGGGTCTGTCTTCCATGTCGGAGAAATTGCATGTGCCTCCAAAGTGAAATATTGAAGTTACCAGGGTCCTCACAATGGTGGCCCAGAAATGTTGAAGAATGGCTTTAAGCCCGGTCGAGGCCTCGGATTGAATTTAGAAGGTATGGTGGAGCCTGTTCACTTGCTCAGTAAGAAGGATACTTTCGGTCTCGGATACAAACCCACTTCTAAAGAAGTCTTATCAGTCAACCTCCGAAAGAAAAGGGACACTCCCTTGCCAAAGCCTGTTCCACCCTTGAATCAGTCATTCGTCAAAGCATATGCCGCTCAGGAGTCGAATGAAGATGATGCAGACGACCTCGTGGAAGGACTCAAAAGCCTTTTCATTGCAGAAGAAGAAATGGAATGCCATGTAATTACGGATGATTTTGATGAAGGCCCAACTATTTGGGATGCAGAACATGGAGATATTTTGAAAAATTGGACCTATGCCCCTACTGTTTCTCAGGAAGCTTGGTAGAAATTACCTTAGTACTTTTTGAAACAATGCGATTTTATTTGAGGCTTGAATCCCATCTTTGCATTAATGTGTTTTGCCTCCATCCTTTGAAAGTTCAAATGACAAATCCACATTTCTTTTGCTATTTAAAAATTTGTTTTGTTTACTAATTTTCTTTTCTCTTTCAAAGATGCAAACTAATAAATCATCGATAATGTGAATGTGACATGTAATGAAACAAACAAACAAAATCCAAACAATGAACAGGACTTGAAGAGTATGAGGAAGACTCGCAACCAGAAGAATTGATGATGAATTGGAACATTTTGAGAACAAACCAAAGCCAAATTTAGAAGAAAGCGAGGCAATAAATTTGGGGGATGCAGAAAATGTGAGAGAAACAAGAATCAGCGTCTATCTGAACGCCCCACAAAGGAAAGAACTGACGGATCTCTTGAGACAATATATCGACGTATTTGCTTGGTCTTATGACGAGATGCCAGGGTTGAGCACAGATATTGTTTCGCATAGATTGCCTATCGATCCATCCTACCCTCCGGTGAAACAAAAGCCAAGGAAAATCAAGCTGATTTGAGCTTAAGGGTCAAGGAAGAGGTGTCGAAGCAATTCGACGCAAAGGCGAATCGGGTCACAAGATACCCGACTTGGTTGGCCAACATTGTACTGTGCCAAAGAAAGATGGAAAGATACGAGTGTGCGTGGATTATCGGGATCTCAACAAGGCGGCCCAGAAGGATGACTTCCTCTTCCAAATATTCACATACTCATTGACAATTGTGCAAAGCATGAATTACAATCATTTGTTGATTGCTTTGCTGGTTACCACCAAATCTTGATGGATGAGGAAGATGCAGAGAGACAAAGATTCACTACACCTTGGGGGTATACTGTTATCGAGTAATGCCGTTCGGACTCAAGAATGCAGGTGACACCTACATGAGGGCCATGACTACCATTTTTCATGATATGATCCACAAAGAAATAGAGGTCTACGTGGATGAGGTTATTATCAAGTCGCGAAGGACTTGAGATCACTTAATGATTTAGAGAAGTTTTTGACCGGTCGAGGCGGTATAACCTGAAGTTAAATCCCGCAAAGTGCGCATTTGGTGTCCCTGCTGGGAAGCTGTTAGGTTTCATTGTAAGTAGAAGGGGTATTGAATTGGACCCCTCGAAGGTAAAAGCTATTCAAGACTTGCCTCCTCCAAAGAGTCGAAAGGACGTAATGAGTTTCCTTGGTCGCCTCAACTACATCAGCAGGTTCATAGCACAATCAACAGTGATATGTGAGCCAATATTCAAGCTACTGAAGAAAGACGCTGCTACCAAGTGGACATCGGATTGCCAGCAAGCTTTCAATAGAATCAAAGAATACTTGTCTAACCCACCTGTTTTGGTGCCTCCAGAACCCGGAAGGCCGTTGTTGTTATATCTGTCTGTGTTAGAAAATGCATTTGGATGCGTGCTGGGACAACATGACGAAACAGGAAAGAAGGAGCAATCCATATACTACTTAAGCAAGAAGTTCACACCGTATGAAGCTCGGTATACTTTGCTGGAACGCACTTGTTGTGCCTTAACGTGGATTGCACAAAAGTTTAGACATTATCTGTCTGCATATACCACTTATCTCATCTCAAGGATGGACCCGCTCAAATACATCTTTCAGAAGCCCATGCCCACTGGAAAGCTAGCAAAGTGGCAAATCTTGCTAAGTGAGTTCGATATCATATATGTCACCCAAAAGGCTATCAAAGGACAAGCACTAGCCGACCATCTTGCGGAAAACCCCGTGGATGAAGAATACATGCCTCTGCGACTTATTTTCCGGACGAGGAGGATCTGTTTGTTGGAGAAGACATCTCAGAAGAGTACCCGGGTTGGAGAATGTTCTTCGACGGAGCTGCAAACTTCAAAGGGGTTGGTATTGGAGCAGTTTTGATTTCAGAATCAGGTCAACACTACCCAATTTCGGCAAAACTCCGATTTCCATGCACCAACAATATGGCGGAATATGAAGCTTGTGTACTCGGACTTAGAATGGCCGTTGATATGAACATTCAAGAACTGTTGGTTATAGGTGATTCGGACTTATTGATTCATCAGGTGCAAGGCGAATGGGCGACCAAGAACGGGAAGATACTTCCTTACTGCATTGCGTGAAAGAATTATGCAAAAAATTCAGCAAGATAGAATTCAAGCATATCCCACGAACTCAAAACGAGTTCGCTGATGCTCTGGCAACACTGTCCTCCATGATTCAACATCCAGATAAGAACTACATTGATCCCATCAAGGTGAGCTTATCGGATCAGCCGGCATATTGTTTCAATATAGATGAAGAGTCGGATGGAAAGCCTTGGTACCACGACGTTAAGAGATATCTCAAGATAGGTGAATATCCAGAAGGCATAACCAGTATACAAAAGAGGACACTTAGGAGGTTAGCAAACCATTTCTTCCTAAACGGAGAAATCCTTTATCGGAGGACTCCAGATCTCGGTTTGTTAAGATGTGTTGATGCTCGAGAGGCAAGCAGTTTAGTTAAAGAGATACACGGAGGCACGTGCGGGCCTCATATGAATGGCTTCACTTTGGCAAAGAAGATTCTAAGAGCAGGATACTTTTGGATGACCATGGAAACAGATTGCATCCACTTCGTGCAAAGATGCCATCGATGTCAGATTCATGGCGATTTAATCAAGGTACCCCCTAACGAACTCAATGTGACGAGCTCTCCTTGGCCATTCGCAGCTTGGGGCATGGATGTCATTGGCCCTATTGAACCTGCCGCATCAAATGGACACAGATTTATTCTAGTGGCAATTGACTATTTCACAAAGTGGGTAGAAGCATCGTCCCACAAGTCAAGAACAAAGAAAGTGGTAGTTGATTTTGTCCGCAATAACATCATTTGTCGATTTGGAATCCCTGAGTCGATTATAACGGACAATGGGGCTAATCTCAACGATGTCGATGAATGAGATATGCGAGAAGTTTAAGATCACTCACCGCAATTCCACTCGCACCGACCTCGGATGAGCGGAGCGGTCGAGCGACCAACAAAAACATCAAAAGAATACTACGAAAGATGATCGATAATTACAAGCCTGGCATGAGCATCCGCCTTTTGCACTTTTGGGATATCGCACTTTCTGATCGGGACTTCTGGGCGCGCCGTATCTATTGGTCTATGGAGCAGAAGCGTGTTACGGCGAAGTGGAAATACCATCTTTGAGAATTATCCAAGAAGCTGAGCTGAACGAAGCGAAATGGATACAGAATCGGTACGAACAATTGATGCTGATTGATGGAAAGCGATTGAACGCAGTCTGCCACGGACAACTTTATCAAAACAGAATGGCCAAAGCTTTCAACAGGAAAGTAAAATCAAGGACTTTCGAACCGGGGCAATTGGTGCTAAAACGAATATTCCCGCACCAAAATGAAGCTAAAGGAAAATTCGCACCTAACTGGCAAGGGCCTTATATGGTTCACCGGGTGTTGACTGGAGGAGCGTTAATCCTAACTGAAATGGACGGTGAAGTATGGCCAAAAGCTATCAACGCGGATGCAGTGAAAAGATACTATATTTAGGATTTTTCTATGTAATGCATTTCTTGTGTTGTAAAAAATTGCGCTCCCAGACGGGATACGCAAAGAACCCATGTCGGGTTCCGTTTCCTAGATTGCAAATCCCCCCAGAAACACATTTCTTTGTAACATGAACTACGTTATGACCTGATTCCCTCGGCGGGATACGTAGGCGGCCACATCGGCTTCGGTCCCATTTTAGAAAATCCTTACAATCCCCTTTTGCTTGTAATGAACTACGTCACGACCTGATTCCCTCATGGGGATACGTAGGCGGCCTAAATCGGCTTCGGTCCCACCATTAGGAAATATTTTCTCCTTTATCTCACAAAAGACAAAATGCACCCATCTGACCACCCTGATAGGGCAGGCAAGAAATCTACGCAAGACTCGATTGTCCGTTCAAAAGATCGTCATTCTCATATATCAGACACTGGGGCATTTTTAAGGGATCACTGCCAGAGGACGCCGATAAACATGGAAAACCATCGGCAAACTAAGTCTTCAGCCAGAAGAATTTTGGATAAGGCGTTTGTTTTGTTTCACTGCATGTCACTGCTCGACAGATATATATATATGTGCAGTAATTTTTATAAGCAAATTATTTTCAACAAACATTTTCATCAAAATTCGATATAATTTTTATGTTTCTATTTTTTAAGATGCATTTCTACAAATTATTTTCGAATGTTTTCATTAACGGTGGCCAAGGCGGGAAGCGAGAGAGGGGCTACAGGTCCGAATTAGCAGGACATGCAAATACCAAGACCGAAGCTACAAAGTCAACGCGAACCAACTCCCCCCCCCCAAAACTCATAAAATTATTTGAGTACAGGTTCTTCAGTCAAAAACAGCAGGAAGTCGCAACATTTATGAGCAGATTCGCAAGGGCCTCCGTGATCGCAACTCACTACAAGAATCACTTTCCTGTTTGGAGATTGTACAAAGACGTCATGCTAAACTACATGTTCCCAACCGTGTTGTGTCCACGAAAAGAACGGTATTTCGACTTACAGGGTCGCATTCTCATCTACTCAACTTTTGCATCGCTTATGTCCACACATTAACTATCATGGCATGGCAATAAGGCCCCACTTTACACTACTTTTAAATCAGGCGCCCACCTTCTAATGCGGGTATGTTTTAAATCAGGCGCCCACCTCCTAATGCGGGCATGTTTTAAATCAGCGCCCACCTTCTAACGGGTATTTAAATTTGATCAGCCCACCTTCTAATGCGGGTATTTAAATTTCAGTCAGGCGCCCACCTTCTAATGCGGTATGTTTTAAATCAGGCGCCCACCTTCTAATGCGGGTATGTTTTAAATCAGGCGCCCACCTTCTAATGCGGGTATGTTTTAAATCAGCGCCCACCTTCTAACGCGGGTATGTTTTAAATCAGCGCCCACCTTCTAATCTGGGTATTTAAATTTGAGTCAGCGCCCACCTTCTAACGCGGGTATGTTTTAAATCAGCGCCCACCTTCTAACGCGGTATGTTTTAAATCAGCGCCCACCTTCTAATGCGGTATGTTTTAAATCAGCGCCCACCTTCTAATGCGGGTATATTTTAAATCAGCGCCCACCTTCTAACGGGTATGTTTTAAATCAAGCGCCCACCTTCTAACGCGGGTATGTTTTAAATCAGCGCCCACCTTCTAATGCGGGTATATTTTAAATCAGGCACCCACCTTCTAACGCGGGTATGTTTTAAATCAGCGCCCACCTCCTAACGCGGTATGTGTTAAATCAGCGCCCACCTTCTAACTGGGTATGTTTTAAATCAGCGCCCACCTTCTAACGCGGTATGTTTTAAATCAGCGCCCACCTTCTAATCTGGGTATTTAAATTTGATCAGCGCCCACCTTCTAATGCGGGTATTTAAATTTCAGTCAGGCGCCCACCTTCTAATGCGGGTATGTTTTAAATCAGGCGCCCACCTTCTAATGCGGGTATGTTTTAAATCAGGCGCCCACCTTCTAATGCGGGTACGTTTTAAATCAGGCGCCCACCTTCTAATGCGGGTATGTTTTAAATCAGGCGCCCACCTTCTAATGCGGGTATGTTTAAATCAGGCGCCCACCTTCTAATGCGGGTATTTAAATTTCAGTCAGGCGCCCACCTCCTAATGCGGGTATTTAAATTTCAGTCAGGCGCCCACCTCCTAATGCGGGTATTTAAATTTCAGTCAGGCGCCCACCTCATAATGCGGGTATTTTATTTTAAACCAGGCGCCCACCTCATAATGCGGGTATTTTATTTTAAACCAGGCGCCCACCTCATAATGCGGGTATTTTATTTTAAACCAGGCGCCCACCTCCTAATGCGGGTATTTTATTTTAAATCAGGCGCCCACCTTCTAATGCGGGTACTTTATTTTAAAGTGTAAACAGGCGCCCGCCAACGCCATCATCTGCACAACATTAAGCAACGACATCATTTCAACTTACAAAGTCATATTCTCACATACATATCTTATGCAACTGTTATACACTAACTTTTGTCTTAGCTCTGGTCCACAGGAATTCGAATCGGCGGGAGCTTTCAGCATAACGTGGAACTATATCTCACGGCGAACCAAGGCAATTTGGTCAAACGACCTACTTCGAACGTCGATCCGCTCTTTCCCATTAATTTCTCGTATCTGCGACCAGTGTCATCCTAAGTCGACACTGGGGCATTGTTTCTTGAATGTGCACCATCATTTTGCAACTTCTCTTCCCCTCGGGATTCTATTTCTTACTATGCAGTCCCGATGGTCAGGACAAAATTGGCTACTCAGTCAACTTCTTTGGCCGAAAAACTCTTTCATCGTCTCCGTCCAAAGAGGGGCATCTGTTGACACCCAATTTTGTCCCATCTTTTATGATTTTATTCGTAATTTTTAACATTTTGACACTTTGAAAAAAAAACAATTTTAATCTATATACATACATGCGTACATATATATTATTATTCTCTTATTATTATTACTATTCGCATTTTTTACTATCATTTGCATTTTTATCATAATCATAAGTTTTATCCAAAAATTCTAGGTTATTTTATTCTCAATTGCATTGCATTTCCATTTTTATTAAGCATTAAACATTTACATAAATATTATATTTTATTATCACATTGTTATGTTATTTTAAATAATTCACATCTTTTACAAAATATGTATATATATATAATATCTTTTAATATTAAACCCCTTTTTATATTTTTAATTCCTAACCCATTTTTATTTCCTAACCCAATACAATTTCTACCCAACCTAAATTAAAACCCATTTTTCGTCCCAAGCCCAACCCCAAATTAAATCACTTATACCCAAACCCAAAACAATTAAACCCAACCTAGGACCATTAAAACCTCCCAATTAAATTCCCTTATACCCAAACCCAAAACAATTAAACCCAACCTGACCACCCAAAACCCCCCAATTAAATTCCCTTATACCCAAACCCAAAACAATTAAACCCAACACCACAAGCCCAAAACTCCCCAATTAAATCCCCCCATTTCGCCCCAGCCCAACTCCCGTCGGCCCACTCACCCGACCCGACCCAACCTACCCGACCCATTTCCCTTCCCCTTTTAATTCCCCAAATCGTCCCCCAAAAAAAAAAAACGAGAATCAGAAAACCTAAAACCCTACCCCCCCCAAGGCGCCGCACCCTACACCCCCGCCTCGCCGCCGCACCCCTACCCCCGTCACTTCACCACTGCCACCACCCTACCCTGACACCGCCGAACGCTTGCCCCAAGAACACGCCCCAAAAATCAGATTTTTGTTCCCCCTTTATTTTGAAATTTGAATTCGTTTAAGGGGGGGTATGAGGGGTTGGGACGTTGGGTTTGAGTACCTATAAATACCCCATGTTGTTCTTTATTTTGGAGGAGGATTTTTCGGAGGATTTTTTGAGAAAAACGATTCAATATATATATCTTTGTTGTGTTCTTGATTTCAAGCATTTGCCCTCCTTGTTATCCAAGAATCAAGTCCGAAAAGGTTTGTTCTTCCCTTTGAATCTCACGATTTTTAGTTTTTTCGATTCGGTCGGGTCAATTCGGTCGGGTCGACCCGATTCGGGTAACATTTTTCAGAATTCTTGCATTACATGTTCTTGTTATTGGTTATCTGAATTTGGTGTTAAAATTTGATTCGGGTTTGGATCACAGATTCGGGTCGGGTCACTGACCCGATTCGGGTCGACCCGGTTCGGGTAATATTTTCAGAATTCTTGCATTACATATTCTTATCATTGGTTATCTGAAATTGATGAAATTATTTGATTCCGGGTTGAAACTCCAATTCGGGTCGGGTCACTGACCCGGGTCGGGTCGCCTCAATTTGAATTTCCAAATTTCTTGCATTGTTGCTGTTATTATTATTGGTTATCTGAAATTGATGAATTTATTTGATTACGGGTTGAAAGCCGATCCGGTCAGATCGACGGTCGGGTCGACCCGGTTGGGTAACATTTTTAGATTTTTTGAATTTCAATTTCTTGTTATTGGTTATCTGAATTGGGTGTTGAAATCTGATCCGGGTTGAAACACTGATCCGGTCGGTCATCGATCCGGTCGGTCGACCGATTGGATATTTCGAATTCTTGCATTCCGTATTCTTGTTATTATTTATCTGAATTTGGTGCTGAAATCTGATTCGAGTTCGGATCACTGATCCGGTCAGATCATCGACCGGTCGGTCGACGATTTGGGCAACATTTTCGAATTCTTGCATTTCATATTCTTGTTCTTGGTCATCTGAAATTGGTCTTTGAAATCGATTCGGGTTTGAATCAACGACCAGTCAGGCGACCGATTTGAATATTTCGAATTTGAACTTCGGGTCGGGTATTTTAAATCGCTCATCTGTTTCTTTGGCATTATTATTATGTTATTGATTGAATTAATACCGCATTCTCTTTGTTGTTTTATTGATCCAAACCAATATTCGTCCATCTTTGGGAGACGCTTCTCGGTTTCATATTATCGCTTTTTTCTTGTTTGAATAAATACCGCGTCTGTTGGGTATTTTTCTGTTTGATTTGCTCCCGTTTGATTCTTGTTTCTTGCTTTATCATTTCTTGTTTTAAACTAAACACCGCATTTTTCCAACATTGCTTTCTATTTAGTTCATTGTTTAAAGATTCAAATTACCGTTCTCTTGCTTTCTTGTTTTAAAACTAGACACCGCGTCATTTAGAAACTGTTTTTACGCCTCTGTTTTTTCCGCTCACTCGCACTCTTTGTTTTTACGCTCACTGCTGCTGCTGCTTCTTCTTTGTTCATTCGATTTTATTTTTTACTGATTTGAACACGTTACTACACTGGCCGATGAAAAATATCCGTCGATTTTGAGGCCTACACAGTTGCAAAGACGGAAATATAACTTCTGGGCAAGGATGAAGACTTAAACCTTTTATCCGAGATCAACATGTGTTAGTAGGCGAGGTGACTAAAATAACCAACAAGTTATATATTCGCAGCCACGACGTGATTATAGTGATCTTTTCTATTTCACCCGAGAGACCAACACGTTTAGTAGGCGAGGCAATCAAAAATAAACCATATTAGTCATATGTTTGCAGCCACGACGTGATTGGAATGTTCTTTTCAAAATTTAAGTCTGAGCCCTCCGCGATCAAAACATTCACTGTTTTGAATACGGATATGAAGTTATTTGTATTTAATTGTTTCTAACCGTTTGTTCTTGACAGCTTGCAGGGACTAAAGTAAAAATAAAGGCAATTATTCCTCGGAGTTTATTTATTTTATTTCTTTCTTTAAATTCAGCTTTTATCTCGCTTTGTATTGTAATATTATTTATCGCACTTATGTAATTATTAAAACGCTTAGAATAGGCAAACTTAGGATTTATTCATAGGTTAGTTAAAGATTTGAAACCCGTCGCTAGCTTATTTATTTGTAGGCTCGCAAACTTAGAAATCCTTCGCTAGTTTATTCATTTTAGGCTCGTCACGCTTATTCAAGATTTTAAAACAACTCTTGTCATCTTTATTTGCTTCAATTAAATTGTACAAAATAAGCTTATCTTTTTATTATTATTTTTTGCAACTTGTTGATTTTCGAAAGATTCGCTTCTTTGGCATTATAAAGAATTTATTGTCACAAATGCATGTTTTTTCTAAAAGACTTTACATGTATCTTTTTTTATGTCATCCGAATACGTATTTGTATAAAAATGCATCATATTTACTTATATAAAATGCATCATATTTGCAAACATCTTTTTTATACTTGTAAAACATGTATTTTTCTAGCAATAATTAATCTGAGTTTTACCGGATAACCGCAAGTTAGCGGATCTTAAAGGATGCCTAACCCCTTCCCTTTAGGATAATAAAGAACCCTTACCTAGAATCTCACTAGTTTCGCAGACCTTAAAATTGGAGTTTACACTACAGCACTTAGTTTAAATATTTAGGTGTCCTAATTCACCGTAAAAATAATTAGGTGGCGACTCCTCAACCCTTTTTCCCAGGAATCACCCCATACGTCTGTGCTCCCCTTTGACCCGAGCAAGGTCAAATTAGGGCGCGACAAGGATCATTGCCCAAATTTCTATGTCTAGTGAAGAAAGTATGGAAGATGAAGAAAAGAATGGACGATAGGGAAAGGGAGGCAAGGAACAAGGTTCACAAGGAGTTGAATGCCAACCTGCGGAATAGGCGAGTCATGCGGTTAGGCCCTTTAACACGTGTTGTAGTAAATGCAACAATGAAATAATAACGTTGTTTTTTTTGGGTGCTGCATGCTTATGAAGTATAAGAAAATTTTGGGGAGTTAAAATAGACGTCTTATCTTCTAAAATATGGGTGCGCTTGTCATTACAGAAAATGGTAGACTCACAAGTACCGGTGATGCGAAAGTTGATCAAATCGACCCGGGGAAGAGCGAGGAGACAAGGTCAACCCCCAAGAGTTCTGCCAGGAACTGAGGGCTCAAGAAGAGCTTCACCATGAAGCTCCTATACCTCCGGTTTAAAGAGCAGTGTCTCAAGATAGCGTGGAAAATGTTGAAGAAAATGAGAGTCAAGCGGCCCAGGAAACGGTGGGACAAAAGTTAGACAGACTCATAGAGTTGATGACAACGGTAGCCCCACGCATGTTCAACCTACACCTAGTGTCTCAATGATGGCCCCGACCCAGAACCCGCCGGCCCAGGAACCAGTTGTGGCTGCACCACAAGCCAAAAATGTAGGAGCTTAGTCAGTACCAGATAGACTATGGGCGCATTTCATGAGGAGAAGGGAACCTATTTTTACCGGGAAGGACTCCAAGTCTGACCCGATAGTGTTTCTCAATGAGGTAGAAGATCTACTGTTGACCCTGGGATGTGTAGAGACGCATGGCATCAATTTGGTGCGCGCACATTTAATGTACGACGTGGGGGTGTGGTGGATAAATTTTAGAAAAAAACATTCCCCGATGTCACCATCGATGACGTGGGGGTAGTTCAGAGCTGTATTAACACCCGAAAAGATGCGCTCAGGTGTGAGTCTGAACAGTTGAAACAAGGAGACCGTAGTGTGCAAGAATACGATACCCAATTCATGCGATTGTCGGCATACAACACGCACATTATTCCTAATGAAAGGGAGAATGTCAAAAGATTTGTTGAGGGTTTAAACCCGAACTTAGCAGAGAAGGTAGTGGCATTAGCCCATGATCGGACGTACCTTCAGATCGTCGACATGGCAATGAGGGTAGAAAGTTTTGCTAAAGCAAAAAGAGAGTATTCGCAGAAGAGGTTTCGATCGTCGGGATCCTTTAATCAGAATCAAAACCATAGGCAAGAAGGTAGTAGGGATTCTTCAAAGCCGAGCCAGTCAGTAGGCCTATCTCATTATAGGCCCCTAGGGCATAAATAGTTCAATCATCCAAGTAGCAATGCCAAGGCCACCAACCCCCAACGCAGAGAGTGACAAATCGATCTGTAAGGTTTGTCAAAAGAAACATTTTGGAGAATGTTGGTTCTCACCGAAAGAGTGTTACAACTGTGGAGAACCAGACCACTATGCCAGGGATTGCAAGAAGAGAACCCAAACTCAATTTTCTCATGGGAGGTCAGAAGCAACCACAGTTGTCCACAGGGGAAATCAGGGAAACCAGTTCCGACAGGGTCAGGGAGGTCAACAGTCCAACAATCCTAATCGACTCTACGCTTTGCCCTAGAGGAATGAAGCGGAGGCATCCAATGTGGTGGTCACAGGTATTTCGTTGGTCTCAAGTATTCATGCACTTGTATTATATGATCCCGGTTCTACATTTTCGTATGTGTCAATGGATTTTGCTAAGAGTCTACATATAGAACCTTCCTGTTTTAGTGAACCCTTTAAGGTCATGACACCAGTGGGGGCCTCCCGAGTAATTAAAAATTTCCCGTTAAAAGTGAATGGTAGAGGAATAATAGCAGACTTAGTATTACTTGATATCGTAGACTTTGACATCATCTTAGGTATGGATTGGCTATCAGCATGTTATGCCACATTGGATTGCGGCAAAAGATTGTAAAATTATCTTTTCCCGGGAAACCAAAAGTTTTTATAAAGGGTAGGATTGGAACACCCCCGAGTCGGCTTATTTCCTACCTTAAGGCTCAAAAGTTATTAAGAAGTCACGAGGTGGAATACTCTTACCTGGATAGTATAATGGATACCCAAAAAGAGTCCTTAGAGGTACATACCGTCCCTATTGTTCATACTTTTCAGGAGGTTTTCCCTGAAGACCTTCTAGGCCTTCCCCCGAACAGGTAAGTGGAATTCGCTATAGAATAATTCCGGGTACAAGACCCATTTCAATTCCTCCATATCGAATGGCCCCAGCTGAATTGAGAGAGCTAAAAGAGCAATTCAAAGATATCCTGGATAAGGGCTTTATCAGGCCTAGTGTTTCCCCCTAGGGTGCACCAATCCTTTTTGTGAAGAAGAAAGATGGTTCGCTCCGAATGTGCATCGATTATCGATAACTCAATAAGGTCACGATCAAGAACCGGTAGCCATTACCAAGAATCGATGATCTTTTTGACCAACTTCAGGGAGTCAGTTATTTTTCCAAGATTGACCTTCGTTCGGGATATCACCAGCTGAAAATAAAACCTGATGATATATCCAAAACAGACTTTAGAACCCAATATGGTCATTATGAGTTCTTGGTCATGTCTTTCGGGTTAACCAATGCCCCAACAACTTTTATGGATCTCATGAACAGAATCTTCAAACCATTCTTAGATTTGTTCGTGATTGTATTCATCGATGATATTCTAATTTATAGCAAGAGTGCTGAAGAACATGAAGAGCATTAAGGGCAGTGCTTCAAATCTTAAGACATGAGAAACTTTATGCTAAATTTTACAAGTGTGAATTTTGGTTGGAAAATGTGGCTTTCTTGGGCCACGTTATGTCGAGGGATGGAGTTATGGTAGACCCCCAAAAGATAGAAGCAGTGAAGAGATGGCCAAGGCCTACCACTCCGACAGAAATTAGGAGTTTTCTGGGTTTGGCTGGGTATTATAGAAGATTTGTAGAAGGTTTCTCTAGTGTTGATGCTCCCTTGACCCAATTGACTCAGAAATCGATTAAGTACCAGTGGTCAGAGTCGTGCGAGGCACGTTTTCAGAAGTTGAAGGAGTTATTGACTAATGCGCTAGTCCTAACCTTACCATCGGGACAAAAAGGGTTCACAGTCTATTGTGATGCCTCTAAAGTTGGGTTAGGATGTGTCTTGATGCAGTTTGGAAAAGTTATTGCGTATGCATCTCGACAATTGAAGATACATGAAAAAAATTTCAACTCATGACTTGGAATTGGCCGCGGTAGTGTTCGCCTTACGAATATGGAGATACTATTTGTGTGGAGTGCATGTAGATATATTTACAGATCATAAGAGTTTACAGTACATAACCACGCAAAGTGATTTGAATCTCCGACAAAGAAGATGGTTAGAGTTGCTTAAGGATTATGACCTTAGCATTCTTTACCATTCTGGAAAAGCTAACGTGGTGGCTGACGCACTCAGTAGGAGATCAATGGGCAGCTTGGCCCACTTGGAAATACAAAAAAGAGGTATTGTTCATGAGGTACAAAAATTGGGAAACCTCGGGGTTAGTTTAACTGAGGTTGACGAAGGTAGGGTGGTGGTGCATGATACCTTGCAGTCTGCCTTAGCTTCAGAAATAAAAGAAAGTCAGTTTGAGGATATGAAATTTGTTGGGTTTCGGGAGAAGATTCAACGAGGAAAACCTTCACAGTTTACATTAGGGGACAATGACGGTACCCTTCTGTATAAGGGTAGATTATGTGTTCCTAAGGTGAGGGAACTAAGAAAGAAGATCTTGAATGAGGGTCACAACACTAGGTATTCCATTCATCCAGGATCAATAAAAATGTATCAGGATCTCAAGGCAAATTACTGGTGAGACGGAATGAAGAGAGATGTTGCAGAGTTTGTAGGCAGATGTCTTACGTGTCAACAAGTAAAAGTCGAACATAAAAAATCCGGCATATTACTTCAGGACATTGGTATCCCCATGTGGAAATGAAGGCATTCATATGAATTTTGTGACTGGCCTACCGAAACTCGAGAAGGTTATGATTCTATCTGGGTGATTGTAGATCGGCTTACAAAGTCAGCCCATTTCCTATCGGTCAAGACTACGTATCGGGCACCGCAGTATGCGCAGATTTATTTGAAGAAAATAGTGAGGTTACATGGGATTCCACTACAAATTATTTCGGATAAGGGTTCCCAGTTCACTTTACACTTTGGCAAAGTTTTCAGTAGGGCCTTCGGACAGATTAAGTTGAAAATGGTTTTCCATCTGCAAACAGATGGACAAGCTGAACGAACAATTCAAACATTGGAGGACATGTTGCGGTATTGTGTGTTGGACTTTCGGGGCAACTAGTTGGACCATATATGTTTAACTGAGTTCGCCTACAACAACAGTTTCCATGCTAATATACAGATGGCTCCGTTTGAAGTGTTGTATGAGCGAAAATGTAGATCTTCACTTGGGTGGTTTGAGATGGGTGAGGCGCAACTGTTCAGACCCGAAGTCATTCAAGAAATGAACGACAAAGTGCAGATAATTCGCGAGCAGATCAAAGAAGCTCATAGCCACCATAAGGCTTACACGGATCATCGCAAAATAGATCTCAAATTTCAAGAAGGGGAGAGAGTGTTTTTAAAAGTCTCTCCAACGAAGGGATACGATTTGGCAAGAAAGGGAAGTTGAGCTCAAGGTTTATTGGACCATATGAGATCTTACGAAGAGTGGGGAATGTGGCTTATGAACTAGCACTTCCACAAGAATTAGAAGCGATACATCCGGTATTCCATGTGTCAATATTAAGAAAATACTTGCACGATCCAAGTCATGTCATCTGACCCCAAGAGATAGTCTTGAATGAAGAGCTTCAATATGAATAAATTCCGGTGGAAATATCGGATAGACAGATTAAGCGCATTAGGAATAAGGATATGGCTTTCGTGAAAGCCCTATGGAGAAATCACTCCACAAAAGAAGCAACCTGGGAATCCGAAGACGCGATGAAAGTCAAATACCCATTCCTGTTTGAGCAAGGTAATAAAGTGTGTTAAGTTGTGTTTCGTGTGTGTGCAATGTGTGTGTCTATGTGCTGGTGTTACGATCTTATTCACATTCGAGGACGAATGTTGTTTAAGGAGGGAAGAATTAAAGTCTTAATTTGTTTGTTACAAAAAATAATAATAATAATTAAAACCTTATCACTCAAGGTCTCCTTCTACAGTAAGATTCTCAACTAAACTTATCCCTCAATTCTCATACTCCTTCACGTCCTTATTTTCACTAGCACACACTTACACAAACACCACACACCTCTGCCATATAACACACCATACAGACGGAAAAAAATAAGGAACACATTAGGAGAGGACAGAAATACACGCACAGAAAACGTAAGAGAAAAACAATATGAGAGAAAAATAATATAGGGTTAGCAAAAGAGGTTGAGCGTGCGCGAGTTTGAGTGGTGCTTCCTGTCGAGTTCCGGCGACAACGTTCTTGCTACTATTTTCAGTTAATTTACTACATACACAGGAATAAACCAGAGAATACAGAGAACAAACATAAAATTTTACCTTTAACAATTGAGGAGTTCCAAAAAGGTGTAGTCAAAGTTTGAGATTTTTATTCGCGGTTACGAAGCAACAAAGGTGAGTTCTCTCACTCAAAATTCTTAATATAATCCCTTGTTTTTGTTTTGAGTTACAATACATGTTAGAATATAATTCGGATATTGAAAGAATGATCGTGAAGTTATTGCTAATAGATTATCTAGTAACTAGTTTAGGTCGTGAAATTACAAACTATTTTTCGCTGAGGTATCCCAGCTAGAATTGGACGAAAATTTATAGGGTTATACATCTCTACTTCACGGTCATATCGAGTCCAAGCGGAGCTAAAACAGATATACAGTTTGAGAGTTATCGCAGTTAAAATTTTCTGCCTCGGATCAATCGAAATCCGGAAGGCAGAACGTATAACGGAAAAACTGTACAAATTGGTAAGAAATCTGAAAAGTAGTGCTGAATAAAAGTTCTATATTTCTCTGTTCTCGACAGTTTTAGACTTTACGGGAATTAATCCGACTTACGAATAAAATGTTATGATTGTTTTAAGATTGTGTCCCTTTTTTAAAACAGTCCGGCGAGACAGTTTTCATAAGGTTGTCTCTTTCGTGAATTTGTACTAGTTACACTAAGTATTTTCAGAGGAAACTTGGGATAGTGATAGGTCCCCGTGTTACCTTCGACTCGTCGTAAGAAATACCTTATTTGGAGTTACGGTTTTGAGAGTTATAACCCTTACAAATGGAAAGGATGAAAAGTTGAAAGAAAGGAAATATATATATATATATATATATATATATATATGTGTGTGTGTGTGTGTGTGTGTGTATAAGTTTAGCCATACAGTCGAGATGATAGAGATCTTGGTAATGTAAATAGTTTTTCCATCACCCACGGGACTATAGCATTACACACGTGTTGCCTTCAGGACTAATTACTTATTGAGTCGCCTTCAGGGCTATATACAGTTGTGTGCTTGCCTTCGGGGCTATTCAGGTACACTTACTTTCGGGACTATTTAAATACACTTGCCTTCGGGGCTATTCAAATACACTTGCCTTCGGGGCTATAATTGAATTGCATTAGATCGGGTTGCACACACCGCAACAAATATATAAATATGGTATATGGGATAAAGCAGGTGTACTGGTTAACTAAGTATTCCCTAGGACGAGTATGGAGAAGATTTTGTGTGTGAATATTTATTGGCTTGTACACTGAAAGTGCTGAAATCTGTTTTCATAACATGCTTATTATGTTCATAATATGATCTGTACTTAGAATATTGTGAGATTACGTTGAATTGTTAGGCGAGGTTCTCACTCAGCCTCGGATGGTAGGGCTGACTCTTTTATTTAACATGTTTCAGGTAAGTGCGATAAATGAAAAACTCCGCAACAGGGCTAGCGATCGTCCTGCAGCCTCATTGTTCCACCAATCCATTGCTTCGGATTTGGTGAATGTCATTTTTGATTAAGTAGGTTTGAGGAACTAGGTTTCGTTATCTCGGGGAATGCCCCACATGAGATTATTTCCTTTAAATTTCAAATTTCTTATTCTATATATGAAATTTCCATTGAGTCTAGATAGAAGTTGTGGTTGTGTGAGTATGGGCTTGCGTTTTCACAAAAAGTACATGATTACATTAATTCCGCACCTAGATACATGTTTAATTTAGGAAGAAAGGAAGTTAATGGTTCGCCTGGGAAGGGATGGTTGCTCAGGTGCCATCACGCCGTAAGGGAAGACTTGGGTAAAAAGTCAGGGCATGACACGTATGTATGTGCTACCCCCTCCATATAAATCAACAAGCTGCAACCTCGGTCATCTCCGTATGTCTTTCTTGCCTATCCCCCAATCATCGAGGTTACAATTGTTACGATTTCATTTTTTGGCATGTCATATTCGATGAGTCTCAATTCCCATTTGCCTAACTCAGTTCTCCAAATTTCTATGAATTTCTAAATAATGGCTTAAATCCCCTTCTAATTCATCACTTGAAATATAAGTCATCACCGACACCGGCATTCGTCCCCACCACTGTTATCCCGAGGCGGGCAGTCCACCCAGCCTCGTAACGAGAGCCTCAGAACAACCTATCACGGCCTTCCATCTCGGTTGTCTCTCGGCCAACCCCCTCTCCCCAACGCCATTGTCCCTTCTCGGCCCCACCCCCTACTCCTGGCAGTCCACCCAGTCTCGCCTCCACTTTTCGGCCACCCCATCCCAATCCTGTCCAACCTCCCACGGCATACCCACGGACAATGAAAACACATGTTATGCACAACATTTCCAAACCCAAATAGCTATTTAACTTGTCCACTTCGGTTGCCCCTTCCCTTGTTCCTCGTAATCCGAAATATTCCTTGTCCGATCCTAATTGGAAAAATGCAATGATTGACGAATATAATGCATTTATTAAAAATAAGACGTGTGATCTAGTACCTCGTCCTCCTTATGCTAATATTATTCATTCTATCTGAATTTTTTGACATAAAAAGAAATCTGATAGTTCTTTTGAGAGGCACAAGGCCTGTCTTGTAGGTGATGGCAGGTCTCAATAGGTGGGAGTAGATTGTGATGAAACTTTTAGCCCGGTGGTGAAACCAATGAATATTCAGACCGTTCTCAGTATTGCTTTGTCCAAGTTTTGTCATATTCATCAACTTGACATCAAAAATACTTTCTTGCATGGAGACCTTCATGAAATCGTATATATGCATCAGCCTATGGGATTCAGGGATCCGATTCATCTAGATTATGTGTGTCTTTTGAATAAATCACTCTATGGACTGAAACATATTTCTCGTGCATGGTACCAACGGTTTGCTGATTTTGTATCCTCTATCGGGTTTTCAAATAGCAAATCTGATCATTCACTGTCCATCTATAGCAAGTGTAATGACATGGCATACATGCTACTATATGTTGATGATATCATCCTCACCACATATTCTGATGCACTTCGCCGATCCATTATGTCACTTTTTGCCTGTGAGTTTGCTATGAAAGATTTCGGCCCCCTAAGCTATTTTTTGGGCATTGCTATTACGAGACATGCATGTGGCTTATTTCTTTGTCAAAGGAAGTACGCCGAAAAGATCCTTGATCGAACAGACATGACGTCTTGCAAACCGGCACACACACTGGTGGACAATAATTCCAAACTCAGTGCCTCTTCGAGTTCTCTGTATGACGACCTGACTCACTATCGCAGTTTAGCAGGAGCGTTACAATATCTCACTTTCACGAGACCAGATATATCCTATGTTGTGCAACAAATATTCTTACATAAGCACAGCCCGACGGATGAACATATGAATGCCCTCAAACGTATTTTGTGATATGTACAAGGTACTCTTCATTTCGGCTGACACCTGTACAAGTCCTCACTCTCTGGTCTCACATCTTATTCTGATGCTGACTGGGGTGGATGTCTTGACACTCGTCAATCCACGTTGAGTTACTATGTGTCCCTCGGAGATAACTTACTTTCTTGGTCTTCTAAAAGATAACCTACTCTGTCTCGACCCAGTGTCGAAGTTGAGTACAGAGATGTAGCGAATGTTGTTTCTGAGTCTTGTTGGAAACACAACCTTCTACGTGAGCTTCACTGCCCACTCCATAAGGCTACAATGGTTTACTGTGATAATGTAAGTGCAATATATCTTTCCGGCAATCTCATTCAACATCTGCGCACTAAACACATTGAAATGAATATTCACTTTGTACGTGAGAAAGTTGCTCGTGGACAAGTTCGTGTTCTTCATGTTCCTTCCCGATATCCAGATTGCTGACATATTCACTAAAGAACTTCCGCGCATACTCTCTGATGATTTTCGAGCCAGTCTCAGCGTACGAGAACCTCCCGCTTCAACTCCGGAGTTGTGATAGAATATTACCATATCTTGTATATTACCATTGATAGAATATTACCATATTTTGTATATCTTTTATATTAGGTAAATTTATATTCCAATTGTAATTAGGAAGATTTAGTTATTTAGTTTGTAATTATGTAACACTATATATATTGTACACAATAATCAATGAAAGGCAAGGAAACATATTCCTACAGTAATGTATTAAAAAATCATCCTCTTTCAATCAAAGAGTTATTTCAACGACTAGTGAACATATGTAGAATCCAGAGAGCTATGTGTTCTTAAGTTTTCCTTCAATACCTCTACTCAAGGGGAGTACAAACTGTTCAAAGGAAATAATATAGATTTGCGGGATAAGGCACTATTACCTCCAAACTATACCCGAAGTTGCTACGATACACCTCACCTTTGCGGGGGTTCTATTACCCCTTAAATTTTCTTTTTCTGTATTTTTTTGCACCTTATAGGCTGACGTAGAGGAGTGTGTGAGAACGCCTCCTTCAAGCGCATGAGAACTTAAAAAAAAGGCTCTAACCTATACGAAATGACCACATGTGAGTTCCAAAGCTGATTTTCAAGAGTTCTTTATCCCCATTTTATCACTCATTTTCAAGAGCTCCAAATCTAATTTTTGGTCTCAAAATTCAACAAAATCTCAGCTAAATCCGCACCAATCAAGCTCAAATTTCAACTACAACTTCACAACAACATCATCACCAAACCCTAGTAATCAATTTGACCAAAAATCAAGAATTTTTACAAACTCATTTTTTGTTCTTCAAGCTTTTTCAAGGTTCACAATGGTAAATTTGAAATTCTTTCTTTATTTCCGAATCTCATCAACAACTAAGGATTTAGCATGAGTTTAGCACTTGAATCTCAACTTTAAAACTTCAACAACCTTTGAATCTGCTCAACACCTCTAATTCTTTTTCAAGTTCATACAAAAAAATAACAATTATCTTTTTCAGTTTTCCAAATATAAAATAATATTTTCATTACATTTAGGAATTAAAAAGAAAATAAAAAGGAAGTAAATGAAATAGATTTTTAAAAAATTAAAAAAATTGTGAAACTACACGTGGCAACGCATGTATTTCACTGCCTGCCAAATATTTGATTCTCTATGTCAAGTAAGCATTTAGGGTGACATTTATTACACTTTAAAATAATTTAGGGGTAATAAGACCCCGGGCAAAGGTAAGGTGTGTCTTAGCGTATTCGGGTATATTTCAGGGGTAATAATGTTTTGTCCCTAGATTTGTCAACAAAGATAAATAATAGCACTGTCATTTTTTTACCTCTATATTTTTTTTCTTTTGATGCTTTCACTTGGCTGTAAGAAATAAGAAAATCGTGATTCTATAACGTTACATAAGCTATGACATATACATGTATCAAAATCTGTTTTTCAGATACAGAGGGTTAAAATTTAATCAGACTTACAGAATTAACCACTTCTTTTCATCCAGAAATTAAATGAATCGTGTTGGTAGAAGTCTTTTGATACGCATTTGTCTTCAGGTCGCGGAAAAGTATTGCATATGCGAGACTTGCTTCTTTTTTTCCGGGGACGTACAGGCATGAAACCAAGCCACTAAGGCCAGCCATAAAAATTGGAACAATCTTGGCAATGCGATTATGATTTATGTGAAATCTGTCACACATGTGATGCTGCTACTTGCCTGCTTTTCCAAACGATCGGAGCCACGAGCATCCATACTGCAAAATTTAAGGAACTTCAAAGCCTAACATTACATGTTTAATCATCCAAATTTTTTATCTCTTATCAACCATATTGTTAAGATGGAAGGTGACCAAGTTTGCTGAGCTACTTACTGTAAACACAAACTGCAAGCCATTCATTCACTATCCTTACCCAAGTACTGGTCCAACCAACATCTATTGTAAACCTGTGGATTAACAACAACAAACACTATATAATAAGAAGCATTTAGTTATAACTTTAACTTGAACATTATACGTGCAGGGTTCCAATCCACCAGAGACCTCCCCTCTTCTACCTTTCCGTCCCAGTATTCAAGGACGCACTAAAAAAAAGAGCAGTCTAGTGCACTAAGCTCTCAATATGCGCGCGGTCCGGAAAAAGGCCGGACCACAAGTGTCTATTGTACGCAACCTTACACTGCATTTCTGCAAGAGGTTTCCACAGTTCAAACCCGTGGACCTCCTGGTCACATGACAACAACTTCACCAATTACGCCAAGGCTCCCCTTCATTCAAGGGCGCACTCTTACCCGCAAACTCTTTTGGTTTATATCTCTTTTTAAGAAGTAGAAAGCAACATTTAAATTTCCTGCCATCAAATGCTCTTACAACCTGATATCTGTTATCACTTCCAGCTGAAACCAAATTTTTTTCTCACAAATCAAAATTAACCTATTGTTTCAAGATGAAGAAACTTGCCTCTTCATGGTGTGATTAGGATTCCATCCAATTAATAGCATTGCAAAATACATAGCTCCTGTCGCAAAGACGAAATGAAAGAATCCATAACCATATGGAACATCATCTTCTTCAGGTGCATCATCCTTCTTGAACTGTAACTTCTTTCTGTTAGAAACTTTCCTTTCATTTTTTCTCCGGTATTGGGATTTATGCAATTGAAAAGTATGAAGATGAGGTAAACCTGAAAGCATTTTGAATCAATTCCAGTTGAAAATGTTGCAATGACAATTGCAAGGACCGCCACAACGAAACTCTGTACAAAATTAAAATTGAAAGATTTGAGTATTCTACTACACCACTATTTGTTTAAAGGCCAAGACTTTAATAAGAATTCTAGCAGCACATGAGATACTTCCCATAGATTATATAGCATTTAAATCTAAAGGCCCGCTAAAGCGAGTCCAAATTATGACGCAAGATTAATAGAAATATACTAGAATTGAACCTTTGCCAATTTGACTCAAGATAGACAAACTAGCTAAGACATACTGCTACATGTTTAATGACTCAACGAACTTTATTAATCAAAAAAGAATTTGTTGAGGTTTTGTAGCTACTTTGTACTCAATTATGTATTAGTTAAAACTCATTGAGCATGTAATTTTGTGTAAGTTAAAATTTTTGAGATCCGAAGATTACTATGATGGTGAACCAGTCTCCTTTTCCAGTTGCGGATTCTGCTTTCCGGATGCATTTCTCCTCTGAGGGTTCACTGTAAGTAGATAGAAGAAACTGATAAGAATTTGATTCAATAAATGGCATAATGTGATGAAACCATAGATAACTAAATTGAGCATTTGCATTTTTAAATGGAAGCTTGAACCGAATGGAGAGACTTCCTCAAATAAATGAAAAATATAACATGAAAACTTAACTCGTGACAAGTTTAACTCATCTAATGCCGGTGCTATATTTAAATGACTGAAAACCAATCTTGAGAATATCTTAAGACTTCAAACACTGTACCTATGGGATTGGGATCGAGGAAGGGGAAAAACCAAAGATTTCACATGGTACTTTTATCAATCTGATTTATTTCGTACCTTTCGCTCAATAATTCGTACCTTTCGTTCAATAATTCCTACAGGATTATGCCTTCAGGTTTTTAGGGGCACAGGATTACCTATAGAAATTGATATTCCTAAAAGGCTCAAGTGATGATAGATAAAGAATGCTCAAAAAACTCTAGTGGCTTGTGCTTAGCCTCAAATTGCAGCCTTATTCTTTTGGGAACTCTTTTATGAGAGTTGCAACAACAATAACATATCCAGTGAAATCCCACAACGGTAAAGTTGTCTCCGTGTTACCTATAGGTCACGGGTTCGAGCCGTGAAAGCGGCCACTAATACTTGCATTACGGTAGGTTGTCTACATTACACCCCAAGGGGTGCGGCCCTTCTCGAGATCCTGCTAACGCGGGATGCTCTGTTCACTCGGCTGCCCTCTTTTATGAGAGTTGCAATGGAGTGAAAAGAAGGATGAAAAGTATAGGAAGAAACAGATCCAAATCATACCTTCTGATGGCAGACCAGCAGAGAAACACCACATATAGCCCCATAAAACCTGGAGTCAGGAAACCGGCATTCACCTGCTGCCAAAACAATAAATATATATCATCGATTAATATAAATTATTCCAAGTAAAACAATATGATGCAATACAAGAAACTCAGACTTGCCTTGGGGTGGAGAGAAACGCTAGTCATGAGTTGGAGGAGTGCTAACGTCCAGGAGATGAAGAAAATATTAAGAAGGCATGATGGTTGAGGCGTATACCAAATGTACATTAAAATGATCCCAAAGATGCATATAATATATGCAACAGTTGCAAGTAACATCATTTGGATGTGGCTGCAAAATTGTTTTATTTCCATTAGCACTAATCATCAAACGTTTTAAACCTTCATAGGAATGACATAAAATGTAACATCATTGAAATGTACTGTATGTTCTTTTTTGGATTCTGGTGAGTGTAGGATCTGAACTTTCTTTGTCTGCTCTTTTCACTTACTCAGCCTTGTAATTATGATTTTAATTTTATTTGAACAACAATACTACTAGCAAACAGAAGTATTTTACTTATAACAGTAACACAATAAATAGCGCCTGAAGGCCAGTTATACACAACATCAAAATGAGTTTACCACAAATAAGTCGATAACATAATAATGCATGTAATTTCCTAAGATCTTGTCTGAAATACATCCCTATGCATAAGATCAAGGCATGCTTATCCTCGGTCAAAATTTATGAAAAAGAGGGACTAAGCCAATTACCATCTCACAGCATATTTCTCAGAATGGCAGCAATCGTTCAGCCATGTGATAAAACTGATTATACTTACGAGCTGGATTAGTAAAAAGACCCTGCAAATGGATCAAAAACAGAATCAACGAGAGGGTATGACTGATTGACATAGTTTCTGTGAATTGCCTAAGATGTTAAGCTTAATTTAATTATCAAAACCAACACTAAAGTGATTGCGGATGATGAAAAAAAAAGTTAGATGAGTTGGTCATACCCAGCACCAAAATGCGCAACCTGGCCTGTCCAGAAGACACAACATCGCTCAGATATTTATCAAATAATAAAACTACATATGACTGATTAAATCTGAAGCATTTGAAACAAAACACAAGTACTGAAATATGCATCTACACTAACCATAGATTGAAATAATCTCTCCTGGAAGAAGAAAGGGCACTAGTGTCAGAGAAATATTCATGAAAAGCTTGGCAGACCACCATCCTGAGTGCCATAATTCTCTACGATCATTTAATTTCGAAGTACCAGCTGTAGAGAGGAACATGGCGAAATAGAAAAGCTAAAATGATGTTAAGGCATTAATTTCATCATTCAGCTGCCCACAGAAGCTATAAAAGTTTCAAAGTAAAAAGAAAAAAAAGATGGTAACATATGCTTCAAGAGCGGCAAGAATCAAGCATCAACTTATTATCCTCGAGTAAGTTCTAGGATTGACATTATTAGTTGTAAACTAGCTAACTTGATTTAAACGGGATTAGGAGGATACAGAGCACCCCAAGCTTACTCTCAATACTCCTTCTGCACCCAAACAGTCTTCACCACCATTACATTCTTTAAGTCCTGCAAAGATATACATTGTTAGAATTGTGTATGTACCACCTTAACAATGATCTAGCAGAAGAGGAATATATATTTCCACCAGTTAACTTGATTACTTCTGAAAAACATTTTGTTATAAATTTTTATTGCTTTCTTGAATGAAATAATGGTTAAAAACACACCTGAATCATTATCGTTTCGCGAGTTTCACACCCCAACTATAAAATGTTGTATTAAAACACACCTCAACTATCCGTTGTTCCATTTTCCTACATGAACGATGGTGATAGTTCATATGGAAAAAAGGGAACATGTGATAGTTGGGGTGTGAAACTCCCGAAAAAGTGATATTTTAGGCGTGTTTTTAATCATTAACTTTTATTAAATTATACAACTATACAAGACACAAAATTAAAGAGGAAACATAAAGGCTACAGAATTAAAAAAAAAACTATGGTTTGGTGCGGCATCTCTGTAATGCCATAAAAGACACAAAAAAATAATCCAACAATGAAGTAATCTTACTCTTCATTTCTTTCAAAATGCTATGGCCATAATCACGAACACCCCAAGCTAATAAATTTGCAATGAGAAACAATAAGCCGTAAACATATCTAGCCATCCAAGGATTAGAGCCATGTCGAAATTGGTCTAACCAAGAACCTTTCTTGATCTTGCCATACCTCTCAATAATGCCCTCCATTTCCCCTTTAGAGCCAGGTAAAGAACCTATAGTCATGGCATAAAAATTGTAGGAATGAAGAGTCACATGCAGGGGAAGTTGAGTTCTTTCCTCTAACACCTCTCCATCTGCAAAAGCAAAAAAAAAAACGAATTTTAGTAGGACTAGGATGTAGTGACCCAACCTAATGGAAATCGAATAAGTTCCACGAGAAATGCAAGAACCAGAGTCTTAATAAAGTAATCCTAATTTCGAAGATGTGAAGCAAAGAAACTATTTTCACAACTTGCTTTTCCTGATCAATTAAAAATGAATTAAAGCCATCAGAACAACATTTGCACAACAATGTAAGTCAAAGGTTTATTAGACCTGGTTTGACGAAGTTCTTTTATCTTTTGTTTTTTGAAAAAATATTTGGAATCATTCATTGTGACTTACAACTTCATGTAAAATAGTTGAGAATGAGATCAGGTGAATAGGGCAGCCCGATGCACTAGTCTTCCGCTATATGCGGGATTTGGAGAATAAGATCAGGTGAATAACATGTAATATTAAAACTGTATAATGTAGTTAGTATAGATTTAGTTGCACATTTGCTCATCCATAAGTCCAAGCCATGGAGAGAGAGAGAAAGCGCTAAAAGTAAAAGGTATTATTCACATAGAATTGGGTACCAGCTCTAATGGACCACTTACAATAGAATGTTATGATTAAGTTTGGTAAATTAAAGTTAGACTAAGTTAATTTGTTAACTAAAAAGCATCTAGTACACCCTAGAGCTACTTTTTAAGTGACGGCAGATTCCTAATAATTCATTCCTCCTAACAATTTCCAAATTCTTGATCTCTTAGAAGACTTTCACAAATTGCCTTTTATCTAATTAATCTAGTACTAGTTGCTAGGTCGGGCCTATTGTCCTTCAATTCATTTTTTTGTGCGGATGACCCTTCAAAAGCACCCGTTTTAATTTTTGTCCCTCAAATTGTTGGTCTTTAATTTTTATCATTAGCATAAAAATATCTCAAGGTTCCGAGAAAAATTTCGCAACGTAGAATTTGGATTCGCAAAGTAAAATTTGCCTGCAAACTTTACCTTATAAAACACAGTTTGACTTATGTCTGAAGGCAAACTCTGCCTTAAAGTAAAGTTTGCTACCTTAAGGAAACTCTGCCTTACCTTACGAATTCAAACTATGCCTTGCGATTTTTTTTTAATTTTGACTAAACTGGAGTTCGAACCCGGAACCCAAGATTTTTTAGGCGAAGAACGAAAATTAAAGATTTCCAATTTAATGAACAAAAATTAAGGACCACCCGAAATAAGGGCATTTCTGCGAATTGCCCCCTTCAATTCCTCCATGAAAGTTTTTACCCTGTTTGGTCATGCCATGTCTTTTGAACAACTTCGCAAAATTCTCAAAGAATCTTATGTCCCGTTTGAACATGATTTGAAATCATGTTGATTTGAAGTGGAGATTTATTTGGACATGCAATTTAGATTTCTTAAGTTGTATTTTTATTTATAAATATGAAACCCCGCAAGTTGTAAAAACTATCGAAACTTCCCAAAGTCCTATACAATCTTATCAAATTAGCAAACCATAGTTCATAACAAAGTTATAATTAATACGCTATCAGAAGACCTTTGTAAATAATACTACATCTATTGATCGGACTTTAATTAAATAAAAAGAAAAATTAAACATGAGTTGTAGAGTACGTAACTACTCTTTAATATAATCTTCCCGCATGGCACGAACAATCTCTTCACGTCGAGAATGCATTTTTCGATTAGATGACCGAGAAGACGAACCAACTGTTACTTGACTCAAGTTTTATATTTAAAATTTACATCTATCAACTTATGAATTTTTTTTACAAAATATAAACTTATGGGTAAGGTTTTACATTTTAAAAGTTTGAAATCCAAATCCTACTTTTTGGAGAATTTAAAATTTAAAAATCATGATATAAAGTTAAAGTTAAAATTTTATGAAAATATCATAAACTAAAGCTGATTTGAAATTCAATTATGAAATCATGCTTTCAAATTCTATGGCCAAACGCCTAGTTAGATGAAATGAATGTTTATTTTTTAATCATAAATATGTCATGCATAATATAGTGTCATAATGGGACGGCGAAATTGGTCGTGTAAAAACTCGTACCACTAAAAACATTATTCCTACCTGGTCACCATTTGGAGAACTCTCCTAGTTGGAATCTATACGAAAAGAACAAAAAGGCCGACTTTCTGACCTGAATTCTTGAAATTATATTCTGATTTTCCATCCAAGAGATAAATAAAAGAAAGGAAATTAATTTTCTCCAGGAATAGAATTACTCTCTACGTTCACTTTTATTTGTCGCTTCTTGAAAATTAATTTAGTTAATCTTTATAACTAAATTAAATTAAATTAATTTAATATTTTAAATTAAAATTATGATATTGAAGAACTATATGAAAATTTATAAGTTGTAGTAATTCTTTTCATAAAAAATATGATGAAAAATATATTTTAAAATATTAATCAAATTCATATAATTTAACTCTTAAAAGAAAAGAATAAAAGTAAAAACATAAACACGTAACTCAGGTGACAAGTTTAGTTGTCTTTTGCTTTTCTTTTCTAAGAAGTTACTTTTGTGAACAGCAAAGAATCTTTTCACCTACCATGTTTTCTTCCTATCTATGCAATTCCCTCCTCGATACATGCAAAAATAAGGCACTTTATATCGACAAAAGGCACTTACATCTTTTGTTAAAGAAAGCTATCACACCCCCACCCGCTACAATCCCTTAATTCACAATTTATACCCCGATCAAACGGTTTTATTTTCTATATGGTTTTCAATAATGAAAGTAACGAAGTTTGTGTTTCAAAAAGGAATATGTTTAGTGATGAGTGATCGGAATTACTATCTTCAGAAATAATTTAATATAAATAAAAAAATTGAATATTAAAAAAAAAAAAAGAGTCGCAGTAAGTTTTGATGTGTCCAATCACCATTTATAATCAATATTTTTTTTTAAAACAAGTTTGACTCTAAATGACTGATCCGCAGACATTCCAATTATGAAATTCTGTTTTAGCGGTCTTTTATTAACTCGTAGGCTTAAAGTAGACAAACTTCACAAACACGCTAACAAGCTTAAAAGGTTCAACAAATGAACAACATGCCCAGTATTTCATTCAAACTCAAAATGCAAAATGAAAATACCAAAATTATTGAGAACAAGGTTAAGAATGAACCTCAAAAATAAAAGTCTAGCTTCCCCCTTTTGAACTTGAATGGAAATCAGGACCCCTGACCGGAACTCGACGAGATGCCGAGGCTGACTGAGTGAGAACACTTACCCTCAATAGAATCTCTATCCCATAACACACTTGAATTCAGATATGATTTTTTATTTCAATGGTTGGAAAGAAATTCGGGAATCTCAGTTCTCTCTTTTGACTGTGGTGTTACCGGTGGTTATCCAGCGATTCGATGGAAGAGATGGGATGGTTTCGGTGGTGCTGACTACGGGAGAAGAAGAGAAAGAGACCCAAAAATCAACTCTCTGTATTATGTTCATCCCAAAATTCCTCTCGTCATAAGTGATTGTGTGTATATTATTTCCATTGCTCTCTGTATTATCCTATCTTGCTGTGTAATGGACTTGTGTCTTGTTCTCCAAGGTACTCCTCCTCCTATGAGTGAATTCTAAGAAGAAAAATTGTGAGCCCCCTTCCTATATAGTGAATGCAAGCAATATTATTACTGTGTTTTAAAAAGATTGTCCTATTTTTTTTATTAATTTGTTCAAAAATGATTGATACATTTCTATATTTATAAATAATTTTACTTCCTTAGATGATTTAAAGACACATAAATATCTTAAATTTGCTTTGCACCACACATTTTAAAAATCTTTCTTTATTTTTTAAATTTCGTTTCAAGTTAAACTAGGATAATCCGAGGGAGTATTCTCTCAAAGTGCCCCCTTGTGTGTGCAGGTGAGGAACGAATTTCTTCCTGTGGCGAATTCCCCTCCCTAAGACGTGTAGTGAAAGTTTGTTAGGAAATGATCATTTGGATGTCACTCTTACATGCGTTCAAGTATAATCCTATTTTCGTGGAAGTGGAGCCTGTCTTGTCTTGCCTTGCCTTGGCGCATGCGATTTGGCATGCCTCTCCTAATTAATTACGTGCTTCTTTTATCTTAATTTATATGATATTTTTATTTTTTAAAAATTAACTTAACAAATTTTTTAAGTTAAATTAATTTTATATTTTAAAATTAACATTAAATATTCAAAACTATATGAAAATTACTATTATAAATTATAATTTTTCTCAAGTCAATATAGTAAAAAATAAATAAATTAAAGTTCACATAATTTGAATTAGCCAAAGATATCAAATATATTGAGATAAAGGGAGTCTACTAATTATTGTCATTATTGATAACATCTCAATTGTATGTTGTCCACTGTGTTTATCACAAACTCATGCGTAAGCTAGATGGGTGCGAGCTAGGCGCAGCTTTATCATTTTTAATTACTCCTCTATAATAATTTATATGATGTGGTTTGATTGGACACGAAATTTAAGAAATAAAAGAATAGTTTTGAATCTTGTGATTTAAATCAAGTCAGAGATATTTGTGTTGATATAGATCATCTCGTTAAGCGTAAAAGGTAAAGTTTAAAATTAAGCTATTGACAAATGAGGAAATGTGTTATTTTTTTGTGACTGACTGAAAAGAAAAGTGTCTCATATAAATTAGGACAGAAAGAGTATTTTATTTAACCCGTGTTTCTATTTTTCGGTTACCATAATATAACACTAACAAATATTAGTAAGAAACTAATACAGTATTAATACTGAACGAAAAATTTTAAAAAAAACGTATTACAAAACAATATTGTATTGGGGTAAGCCATTGCCTTGAAAGCAAATTCGGCCACACTGGGATGCAAATCGTTATGGCCGACCGCTCTCCAAAATTTCATAGTCACTTTCAAATATATGCACTCGTGACTATAAATTTGAAGGTTGTACAAGAGGACTGCGTAGAAAAGAAGAAAAGAAAAACAATTCCATAGAAAAAGAGAGAATATTTCAAGAAGGATGATTTATATATGCCTAGAATTAATGTTGAAGTTGCAGAAATAATTTATAGTTACTACAATTTAATTTAGTTGTTACAAAGAATTGATTTAGATGTTATAAGTGTTGACACTCAATTTTGGTCATCTGCAATTTTAATTAATTAGTCAAGTTTCATGAATTATAAATAGAGTAAAATAATTTTTTATATACTTAAAAATATTTTCTAAATTAGCTTGGTGCTATTATGTCATTTCATTTTCATTTGGAAAAATACCCCAATATATATTATATTATATTTTAGATATATTCTTAAGCATTAATTATATCTATGTAAATTAATCATTTATTACTTTATGTATATTTACTAATTCAAATATCAATTTATATATGAAAAAATAAGTGTTTGATTGAGTATGTATTTTTAATTTCCAATTTAAGGTTATTTACAACTTAATTATTACCGTTAAATCTATATTTGTAAAATGATATTTCAATTTAAAAGTTTTATCTCTCCATTCAAATTCAAAATATTATTTCATACTTTATTGATATACTCAATTTGAATGAAATCATGAATACTCTTTCTTATATAATTTTATTTTTTATATGATAATATTTTAACAATGATTTTCTAATTTCCATGCAACGAATAATATTATATGAATACTCTTCGTCATATAATATTATTCCTTTTATAGAGTAATATTTTGTATAAATAGAATTCAACAAATAAATTCTCTAATAGTATACTTGTTCTCAATACATCACTTAACTTAATATCAGACTATCCTCCTTTAATATGAATATAAATTTTCCTCTTCTTTTCTCCTCGAGGACGTGAAGATGCTAACTACGCTTATGTTAGAGCGGAAATCACTTCTTTCTTTTTTGACAAGTTTAGTCTAAGCTTGTCATAAATAAATATCTTTGGTGCAAAGAAATGATAAAGAACTGTCGAGAGTATGTTTTTCAATATATTTAATCATGGGTTTATCACCTTTTAAGCAACATGGTGGGACACATGTCCGGTAAACTAAAAAAGGCTGGTTGGTGTTTCACTCAAGTAATAATTTTTCCTTCAAGAGTAAACCAACAGTGAGAAAAAGGAACGAAAGAAACAGTCGGTAATTATTACAAATACTAGTGAATTTGACCACGTTTTACGTGGTTAATTTCCTAGAAAAATCATTGAATTCATGCAATAATTTTAAAATTTAATCAAGAGATAGAAAAACTTAAGAGCCTCCACCTATTTACTGAACACACCTAAGTTTTATTCTCTCATTTACGTAATATTTAATTCTAATTAAATATTTTTCTACAGGTTAAAAAATGGCTAAATTTCAATTTTGTTTTCCTGTTACTAATAATCTACTATAGTTTCTTCTCGTTTTAGGAGAAGATATTTGACAAAGAAAATGATAGAATATAGCACGGTACCGTGCTCAAATAAGATTAGGATTGTAATTAAACTAATGTACAAACTTATCATAGTTGTAAAATACTTGTATAAGTATGATTATGATTTATAGTATGAATAGGATTTTTCATATTTGGAGATTGTAACTTGTATATATATACTCCATTCATTAATTAAAATAATCAAAGATTATTTCTTTCATGGTATCAGAAGTCTAGGTCTAAAATACCTTCTCCCAAAAACACTTCAGATTTTCTCAATTTCTGCTTGGTTTCTGTGAACCCTTCCTCGATTTATGTGCACTTTTCCTCCTCTATTCCCAAATTTTCTTCCTAGTCCCTAATTCACATATTGTTCTTTCATTATGTCTACGTCAAAGAACATATTTCATCCTACCCTTACAGTTTCCAACATCAAGAAGCACATCCCTATTGTTCTTGAGATGAAAAACGTCCAATACACGACGTGGACGGAATTATTCAAAGTTCACGCACGCTCGCATCAAGTCCTCCATCACATAATTCCCTCGGTAACTAGCAAGGAGAATGTGCCTACCCCCGAGGATGATCCTATGTCATGGACAACCTTTGATGCTATCGTTCTCCAATGGACTTATTCCACAATCTCTACAGACCTCTTGGAGACGATTATTGAACCCGACGCTACGGCGATGACTACTTGAAATAGGGTACGTGATATATTTCAAGATAACAAAAATTCTCGTGATGTCACTCTTGAGCAGGAATTTTCCCATGTCAACATGGAAGATTTTCCTAACGTCTCGGCCTACTGTAAAAGGCTGAAAGAATTGGCGGACCAACTCCGCAACGTTGGTGCGCCCGTTACCAATAATCGTCTTGTTCTTCAAATGGTTGCAGGCCTTTCTGAGGCTTATAATGGCGTTGGAACACTACTTCGTCAAAGTAATCCTCTGCCACCATTTTATCAGGCACGTTCCATGCTCATGTTAGAAGATGCCGGTTTGGCTAAAAGGGCGGCTATCAGAGCACATTTCGTCGTAATGATGACAACATCAAACGACCCTCACTCATTCTCCAAAAATTTGAGCCACAACCGTAACCACGGTGGCGGCAAAAAGAATCAAAATCATAAAAATAATGGCAAAAACAGCGGTGGCAATCGCGGTGGTAACGGCGACGAAGAATGGAACAGTGGCAGCTACAACAATGGGCCACGGAGCAGTGGGCCGCAGGCCAACTGGCCCCAATTGTGGGCCCCCTAGCAGTGGGGCTGGGCCAGTGGCCATTGGCCCAACAACCCTTATTTTTTGCATGCTCCTTATCTGGCAAACTGAGCTTAGTTCCAGCAAAATTCCAGGCCCAGTTTCTCGGTCCCAAATAGTGGAATGTGGTACAGTAATGGGTCGGGATAGCAGGCATGCCTACTTGGGCCTCGGCCCCCGCAGGCCTTCCATACTACGGGCCCAAATCTGATCCCGACACCTACAGTTATTGAAGCCGCAATACATACACTTGGCTTAAATCCCCTGGACGCGAATTGTTATATGGACACTGTAGCCACTTCTCATATGACGTCCGATCAAGGTACTCTCTCGTCTTATTTAAATTTGAGCAAAAATTGTGGTATAATTGTTGGTAATGACAACTCAATTTCAATTCGCGATTATGGACATACAACTTTGTCTCCCCCACATCCACCTCTAGTTTTGAAAATATCCTTCATGCCCCTAACTTTATTAAAAATTTGGTGTTTGTCCGACAATTCATCACTGATAATTGAATTTCTGTTAATTTTGATCCCTTTGGGTTTTCTGTGAATGATTTCAAAACGGGAATACCTCTAATGAGATGCAATAGTAAGGGAGAGTTTTATCCAATCACAACTACCACCACTTCCATGAGTCAAGCCATGCCGTCTACTTTTGTCGCCCTTGCTCCTTCCTTGTGGCATGCACGTTTGGGTCATCCGAGATCGTCTATTATTTTGTATTTGCATAAAAATAATCTTATTTCTTGTAAGGGTATGCGTAGTACTCCACTTTGTTCTTCTTGTCCGTTAGGGAAACATGTTCGATTACCATTTGTAGTCTCTATTTCTCGTACTTTGATGCCTTTTGACGTTATTCATAGTGATTTATGGACATCTCCCGTTTTAAGTTCTTTGGGCCATCGTTATTATGTCTTATTTTTGGATGATTATTCTAATTTTTTTTGGATTTTCTGTTATCCAAAAAGTCTCACGTTTTTCCACTTTCTTAAAATTTAGAGCATTCATCCGTACCCAATTCGAACAGAAAATTAAAAATATTCACTGTGATAATGGCAAGAAATACGATAATGGGTTGTCTCGGGATTTTTGTGATGCTAATAGCATAGTTTTTCATTTTTCTTGTCCTCATACGTCCTCACAAAATTGGAAAGCAGAATGAAACATTTGTATCATTAATAATATTGTCCGAACTTTATTAGCACATGCTTCCGTACCCCCTTCATTTTGGCATCATGCACTACAAATAGCTACTTACTTCCTTAATGTACTTCCTACCAAAGAGTTAGCATAAGAATCTCCCCTTAAAATTCTCTATAATAAGACTCATTCGTATTCATATCTTAGGATCTTTGGGTGTTTATGCTATCCACTATTTTCGTCAACTACAATTAACAAACTTCAAGTCCGTTCTACCACTTGTGTGTTTTTGAGTTATCCATCTAATCATCATGGTAACAAATATTTTGATTTATCATCTAATAGAATCATAATTAGTCGTCATGTTCTTTTTTATGAAACCAAATTTCCATTTGCTAAAGTGAGTAGTCACGTGCCTAGTTCGTATAATATTTTAGATGACGAGGTCTCACCATATATTATCCATCATTTATCGGACTTGTCTCGTGACCAAAATACGACAGCAAGCCCACTGCCTGCTGTCCCACATACTCCTGTTACCACTATTCCACCGATTATGCCCAGTGGGCCAGAAACACGACCCAAGATCGATCTCTCAGACTGTTCCAGTTGTTCCACCACTCCAAAGATCGGCTTCCGCCGCCGCCACCACACCGTCTCCGCACATTACCCCAAATCCTCCCAACTCTACCTCGAGTCAAGGGCCCGTTAGTCGTAGTCAAATGGGTATTTTAAAATCAAAACAGTATTTTAATCTCAATTCTAATGTCTCTAAATCCTCACTACCACGTAACCTTGTGTCTGCACTACATGACCCGAATTGGAAATTTGTTATGACTGACGAATATAATGCTCTTATAAGATGTGGGAGTTAGTACCCCATCAATCTGGTGTTAATATTATTCGGTCTATGTAGATTTTTACTCATAAAGAAAATTTTGGCGGTTCTTTTAAGAGGCATAAGGCTCGTTTTGTAGGTGATGGTAAAACTCAACAGGTTGGCGTGGATTGTGGTGAGACGTTTAGTCCGGTGGTCAAACCGGCTACCATTCGCATTGTTCTTAGTTTGGCTCTCTCAAAATCATGTCCTATTTATCAGTTGGATGTAAATAATGTTTTCTTACACGGTGATATTAAGGAGACAGTCTATATGCATCAACCCTTGAATTTTTGAGATTCCAATCATCCGCATCATGTATGTTTGCTGAAGAAGTCCTTGTGTGGGCTTAAGCAGGCCCCGCGGGCTTGGTATAAGAGGTTTGTAGATTATGTATCTACTATTGGGTTTTCTCACAGCCGGTCTGATCATTCTCTATTTATATATCATCGTGGTACTTCTCTAGCATACATTTTATTGTACGTAGATGATATTATATTGACTGATCATCTGATAATCTGCGCAAGTCTATCATGTCATTTCTCAGTTCTGAATTTCCAATGAAATACTTGGGACCCCTGAGTTATTTCTTGGGCATTGCTATCACGCGTCATTCAAGTGGTCTATTTTTATCTCAAAGGAAGTATGTTGTAGAGATTATTGAGAGAGCTCGTATGTCATCTTGTAAGTCTACTTTCACTCCCGTTGATACCAAACTGAAGCTGAGTACTACGTCAGGCACACCATACGAGGATCCCACCCATTACCGCAGTCTTGTAGGGGCACTTCAGTATCTTACTTTCATGAGACCTGATATTACTTATGCAGTTCAGCAGGTGTGTTTATTCATGCATGACCCACTGATTGAGCACATGCATACGCTCAAACGCATTATACGGTACATCCAGGGCACACTTGATTATGGATTGCATTACTCTTGTGTCATATACAGATGCTGATTGGGGTGGTTGTCCTGATACCAGACGCTCGACATCTGGTTATTATATGTTTCTTGTGGATAACTTGGTCTCGTGGTCTGCGAAACGACATGCTACATTATCGTGATCCAGTGTAGAGGCTGAGTATCGAGGCGTGGCTAATGTGGTATCTGAATCATGTTGGCTGCGTAATCTTTTATTAGAATTACACTTTCCTATTTAGAAAGCTACCTTGGTCTAGTGTAATAATGTTAGTGCAATCTATCTTTCTGGCAATCCGGTCCAACATCAGCGCACTAAACATATCGAGATGGATATTCACTTTGTTCGCGAAAAGATAGCTCGTGGACAAGTACATGTTTTACATGTGGCCTCCAGATACCAAATTGCTGACATATTTACGAAGGGCCTTCCCTCAGTTCTATTTGAAGATTTTAGGGACAGTCTCAGCGTACGACAACCGCCCGCTATGACTGCGGGGTGTGATAGAATATAGCACGGTACCGTGCTCAAATAAGATTAGGATTGTAATTAAACTAGTGTACAAACTTACCATAGTTGTAAAATACTTGTACAAGTATTATTAGAATTTAGAAGTATAGTATGAATAGAATTTTCCATATTTGGAGATTGTAACTTGTATATATACGTCATTCATTAATGAAAATAATCAAGGGATTATTTCTTTTAGAAAACTATTTTTACAAAACTTAAAAACAAATAATATGGTCTGTACGTAGTAATGTAATATGAATTAAAAAACAATTAATGATTCCAAAAAACGGAAAAGAGAAATAGACATTACTTCTGGTAAATTTTCTTAGTTTTAATGGGTTTCATTTTTTTTACAATAGGTTAATTTAGGATGATAAATGTACTTTAATTCCTTTTTGCTACTTTTTTCGGAATGATGACCCATGGGTATGGGGAAGAAATTGTATTATGAAAGTCGAATTCCACATTAAAGAAGAAGATACTATAAATTTTACCAATTGAACTCCTACTCCTATCTTAAAAAAATCATTTAACAAAGACCTTATCCTATTCAATATTTCCCTTAAACGATAAGATGTATATAGAAAAAGGATTAAGTAAATAAAATATAAATCAAAATTTAAAATAAAAACATTCACACTCTGTGAAGACTAATTGTGGTTGTATAATATATTAAAAATAAAAAAAGTTGTACCCATCGGAAGTTGAATTTTTCGGTAGGTTTGATTTTTGTGTTAATAAGCTTAAAATTTTGTGATTTTTGTATTAGAAAACATAGTTAAGTGACTTTGATGAAAAAAAGTGATAGCTAAAATTGTTCGACTAATATTTGTCAGGAGTGATTTACTTACTATGACAGCTATTGCATTAAAATTGGGGTCTAGTTGTAGACGATTTGCGGCTCGAAGCAGTTACGTAGGCTGGATTAATGTTGTTAATTGAAATTTTTTACTATGTAGAAAGGGTCACACAACTGACGCTATCTACGCCTCACACAAAGTAAATTTTTTCTACTGATGGGACTATTGGCAATTGCACCTTTCTGGAGTTGTGTATAGCCTTTTCCTACAACTGCAGACAGTTATGTTTAATTTCTGCTAGTTAACTGCACTCTAATTTTGTTGTAGTGACAAATGTTTAATTTAACAGGATTGAAAGCAGATGTTACCAACAAATACACCATCACCCTTCTAAATTAAAAAAATATATATATCACATAAATGGGATAAAAAATTGTATTGGTTTAAATATGCAAGAATTGCAAAAGATTATTTGATGAACATGTAGCAAACATAGAGAACTCCAAAGTCAACCAATTAATTGATCAATGCTAGTCAAATCAAAGACTTGTTTGACCATCCGAAAATCATCACGGGATGCGCCTCATTCGCATTGGATAGTAGAAGCCCGAAAAGATCCATCCGGAAAGATTCAGAGGGCGCGGGCAAGGGATAACCCTGATAACGACCAGGCCCCGAGATAATTGTGATTCCATTATATTATATTTAACACCCACAATCTTATCCATGTAATGACTGAAACGAGCAAGGAGATGAAGTGTAAAGGGCTACCACTTCCCATTCTTTTAGTGGCTGGTATTCTTGGCAGGATAGAAAAGAAAGAACAATGCTGGAAAGAAATGGAAGTATTTTAGGTGCACAAATCCATGGTGGCGCACGGGATTACAACTATGCTATAGCAACTTACCTTGTAAGCTTAAACCGTGCTTTTTATATTTTGGGGGCATTTCGAGAGGACACAGATGTTCCAGTGCGGAGGTGTGAGAAGTTGGCTATGGACGGTTTCAGAAGAGGTAGGGATAGACCGAAGAAGTATTGGGGAGAGATGATTAGACAGGACATGACGCAATTACAGCTTACCGATGACATGACCTTAGATAGGAAGGTATGGAAGACTCAGATTAAGGTAGAAGGCTAGTAGGTAGTTTCACTTATCCTTGCATATTAGTAGTCGCAATATTGTTCTATAGTTTCTTGTGCTTTGATTTCTATTACTATCTGTTATTTCTTGTAATTCGATTATCCTATTTTATCTGTGGTAGCTACTGCCCATTTTTAAAGTGTTTTATCATGGCTTAGTCGCTTTCGTTATTTTCATTTTCATATTGCTTTGAATTTCTTGTCCTTATCTGACCTCTTTTTATGCTTTCTTTTGAGCCGATGGTCTTTCGAAAACAGCCTTCATACCTTCCAAGGTAGGGCTACGTTGTGGGATTTCATTGGGATGTTGTTGTTTGTTGTTGTTCGAGAGGACAGAGAGATATCAATCTCAAAGTTAACCGGGTTACGGGTAGCCGAGGGATTCATTGAAAATGATAATGAGAAGGCTTTGGAGGATATTGATGAAGATTACTTGAAGGATCGTATTGGAAGAAAGTCAAGAAACCTATTGCAATCTTGAAACTTTTGTAGTAAGAGGAATTGGATGACATGCATTATTACCTGATAATTTTCGGAAACTGTTCAAGTTGAGACATGTACACACATGAGTAACAGAGATATTTTCAATTTGCAAGGAGCAGAGGAATTCCTTGATTGAAGCCCTTTCGAAGTGGAAAATTTGGCAATCTTCACTATATTTTCCTAGCGCGGAAGAGACGGGAGAGGATAGTGAGCGAAACTCCCAAATCCCAAACTTCAAAAGTTAAGATACATATTTGCCGATTCATGGGGTTGGGGAAAGAATGACAGTCAGTTCCCTGTATTAGACTCATTATCTCAACTTGAAGGTGCTCTTCTTCCATATTCCAAAGATGCATACTTCAACATTGAACTTTCAAATGAGACTCAAGAAATTGACTTTATGCAGTTCTCCTCTGCCGCTTGCTGAAGTTTCAACCATTGCCAACCTTCAAACTGTTGAGGTACTTAAAAACTGCAAACAAGTTGCATTTGAAAGGAAAGAATGGGAAGTGAGAGATGACCAGTTCCCTCAACTCAAATTCTTGAAATAGAGAGCCGCGAAAAATGACACCTTTTTAGTTGAGGGAGACATTGTTGGTACTCTATTGTGTAAAGCAGTACGGAAAGTAAATAACTATTACAAGTGTTCGAAAGGATAAATAAATGGTCAATCTTCAAAATTGCCGCAAGCTTGTTGTGTCTTGAATCTTGATAACCTGAAATCAAGTAACAACTAAATCTGGATGGTTACAACATTGTGTGTTGAGTCGAGTGATTGCACTCTGTCCTTAAGACAAGATTGCCCCGTATATATGCTTTTACGTTAGCGTGCAATAGTCTCCCAAGATAAAACAACATTTTAATCTCAACACTACAAAGCCAATAGGTTGAGTCTGACGAAGAAAACAAATATGAATCGACTTGCTGAAGAAATGAAAAATGAAGGAAGAGTTTCTGTTTTCTCTTCTGTTTTCTCTCTGTGTATATAATGTGTCTCTGTTGTGTATATCTTGTGTATATGTGTGTCTTTCCTCACTGTTTGGCAGTGTTTTTCATGTCTGTTTGCTCACTGTTTTGTGCTAACTTTCAGTCACGTATGTGTACTGCACAATTGAGCCAAAACAACTCAATATATAGCATGGACGAGGGCTGTTCAACTGCCCAAAATATGGCTGTTAATGGCCATTAGAGAGGGTTGTTAATGACAGGTTTAATGTCATGAAGGAGGGTTGATTATGGTCATTGAAGAAGTGTGATTATTGAGGAGTTAATCAGGCCAAGTAATGGCTGGTTAAGGCTCCAAAAAACAGTCCAACAGTAGGCAGAAAGTTACCAAACTGTAAATATTAAGCAATTTGGGGTCCAAAAAGATAATATCAGAAAGTCCCCACAACCCACAGCCCACAGTCCAAGACCGGACGGGCGGCGCGCGTGTGGGCTTAGCCTTGAACCCAAGCACATCTAGGTCCTCCCTCCTTTAAACACATGGGATACCCCTTGGGGTCCCAAACTCTTTACCACTTTAGAGACTTATAAAGAGAGCAATTCTTCCTTTTCCCACCGATGTGGTAGATTTGTCCCACACCATATTTTCATGCCTCAAACACCTTACTTTGTGGACCAATATCTCTTTCATTTCTCAACGAAATTTGACGATTCTTGACCCTACGGTCATCTACTCACTTAGTAGATTATGCATGTGAGACGAGACAAAGCCTCCAATATGCGGAACACTAGTGTTTAATTCATTAAATATGGGTGGACGCACCTCCCCGCCAAAGGCAAATTTCCAACCGACATTCTATGGCTTGTTTCATGTAAAAAAAATGACACATTCCATAAACGGAAGTGCAAATTTATACAAGTATGCGTCGCCAACATACATATAAACAATACAGAAGTATTAAAAGTACCCTGAGATAGAAATTAACAACCTCCTAAGAATATTTTCCAAAAAAAAAACCTCCTTAGAATCTATATTAAAATTGAAACATAACATAACATCATAATCTGTAAAAACAAGTGTCATAAAATATCAGTGAAAAAATCAACATCGTTCCATCAATCCATAAACATTAAAAGGAAAAAAAATATAACTTACTAGAAAAGTTCACAAGACTACTAGTGCAACAAGCCCCAAAAGTATTAGTATAACATACCGTAGAGAGAAAGCAGCAAGCAGATGCACCCAACAATCATCGCATCAGCCACCAACAAATAACATGAACCAACTCTCAGCTACAACCAGCAATGACAAAAGTCATAAAAATAAATAAAAAACAGAAAGACAGAAAGAAAGAAGGATGAGGTCCGTCATAATCGATCCTCAGAGAAACGGAAAATTTCAACACAAGGTCACTTCCTCCGCCTTAAACTCCCTTACAACTTTTTGCATAAATAGAAATTTTACTGGAACTGTAATGAAATTTTACTTTGAAAAGTTTTTAAGGACAGCTAAAGTTATAAACAAGATTATATAAGCATGTCAATAAGAAATATATTGGCCGTTGTGCAACGGCTATAACGGTCATTTTTGTCCCCCATCCCATAAACCCCCTACCCCCTTAATATTTATTTTTAACCTCTAAGTTAATATATTTACATTTTAACTCTATTTCTCAACTATAAATAATTCATTTTTTCTTCATTTTTTTCACAAATCTTTCTACAATCTCTCAATTTATCTCTCTACAATTCTATATTGCCTACTAAATATTATATTATTTTTTGCTCATTTATATCAAAGTTAAACGATTGGGAGTGAAGTTGGCAACTAACTTGAGGATCATCTATCGAGCAAAGTTTCAATTTTCAACCTCGATTACACGTCGATGTTACGTTGGCGTTTGGTACCTTTGTTCCTTCTTTAAATTATTATTGTTACTTTATTTTAATTATTGCACTTAATTTTATTATCTTTAATTATTTATTTGCATAATTAAAATGGAATGATTAAGAGGTATGTTTAAGGGTAAGGGTGCTTCTTCTAGTAGGGGGTAACAAGGGCAGTGTACTTCTTCTAGTAATCATATTCCTAGTCCTGATGATTTCATTGATTTCACTCATATAGATGAAACTGCTTTTTTTAATGATATACCATTAGATGATCGGTAGATGAACCAAACTGTAATTTAGACGATAATCTAGATGATACACCCACTAGTGCACCTCAACCTTAGGCTCAGACTGAGTCTCAAACTGAAACTGGAATGACTCATATTCCCCATAGTATGAGTCGAGGCCCCATACAACGAAAATTAAAATCAGGTGCATGGTATTTTTTTGATAGGGACCAAGAGAATCAACTAACTAGATGTAAAATTTGTAAAAATATTTATAAATTTAAAAGCGGAAAAGGTCAAGGTGGGACGGGAGGTTTATTGAGACATGTACAAGGCGAGCACACAACTAGGTGGAATGAATAACAGGCTAAAGCATCGGGTGTGTCAATGCCATCTGAGTCGGGACAAGGTTTTCATAGTGTCCCCGACCAAGTACAGGGTCAAATTAACCCGACGACAGGAGGAATTTTTGGTCCTAAGGGATGTTTTTAAATTTGCAAATGAATATCAACAATATTTACATTATGCATTGTATCATTTTAATGGCAAAGTGGTTATCACTTCTGATAGGCCGTAGTATTAACGGTAATGATTATTTAACGGTAACATGTCATTGGATAGATCAAAATTGGTCTATGCAAAAAAGTATTTTAGCATATAGATGTATTGATGATAGGCACACTGGAAGTTTTATTGCACAAAATATTAATGAAATTTGTGATTATTATGGAATAAATGATAAAATTATGACTATTACATTAGATAATGCTACTTCTAATGATTATGATATAAGACTTTTAAAAGTTCGATTACCTTCATGTTTCCTGATCATTTTCATATAAGATGTGTGTGCCATATTTATAACTTAGTTGTAAAGGATGGCCTAAAAATTTTTGAAAGCATTCTTGATAAAATACAATTTGCTATAAATTTTATTTTTAAAGGTAATAAAATACAAAGACGCAAAGAGTATAAAATAAACGTGTCATGATTGTGGATTACATTATAGAAAAATTCCAAAAGAAGTTTCGACTAGGTGGAATTCTCTGTATGAGCAACTACTTGTTGCTTACGATTATAGACAACCTATAACTTTATTATTTTGCACCCATAATAAAAATCCAAAGGATATACTTGTAGATAATGATTGGGAAATTTTTTTAGAACTTAATGGATTTCTAGAGAATTTTTTTCAAGCTATTAAAGAATTTTCCGGTATTTATTATCCTACTATTTCAAATATGTTATTTTATATAACTCTGATATTTTTGTTACTTAATGAATATATGCAAAAACCAACTTATAAGGCATCTACTGAAAAAATATTTTAAAAAATATATTTTTTTCCTATTCCCACTATTTATATTATTGGTGTTGTATTATATCTGACTATTAAAGTAGACTGTTGTAAAACACTAATAGAAACGATTTATGATTGTATAGAAGTACTTCCAACATACCTAACTAATGAACCAACTCACAAACCAACTAAAGAAGAAGTTACGTCTAGCATACACACTGAATGCAAATAAGTATATATGTATTACCAACAACAAAGTGCAAATAATCAACCGACTTTTGTACCATCTTCTACTACTTCGCTGTAACCTTATAAAAACACATGCGGTTTCTGCTGCTAGTATTCAAGGCCTTAAAAATAAAATGTTTAGTGGTTAAACTTATTCACAAGTTAGCGAATTTGATGTTCATGTTTTGCAGGGTATTGAATCGTACGAATTAATTGTCAATGATGAAGGACATGAAGACTTGCTGAAATACTGGAGGCAAAATGAGAATACATTTCCGACACTAGTAAAGATGGTCCGAGATGTGTTGAACATTCAAGCGTCATCAACAGCGTCTGAAAACATTTTTTCTGCTGGAAGATTTTAAATAGGAAAAAATAGACATTCATAGCGAGAGACGCATTGGAGATTGCAGTTCTATTCAGAGATTAGATTCGAGTGGAGCATAGAAGGTGCAGTCAACCGGAGATCAACGAAGAAAAAGACAACAACTACAACGAAATCTTGTCCGAGGGAACAGGAAGCGGCGTCGAACAATTTGACCAACAAATTCCAATTCCAACAGAAAATCCTCAAGACATTGTGAGGAAATTAGAAAAAGTATGGTTAACTATGTAAACTTTTTAATTGTAATTTTACTATGTGATTAGCAAAATTTGAAATTGTATTACAAAAAAATTATATTTCTATTAAATAATATAAGAGGCACAAAAACATCATTGGAATGTTTTTATTACATGATCTTGTTCAATTAGAAGTGTTTATATATATTATTTTTTTAAATTAAGTGGCAAAAAAAACCCAAATCCCGACCCCTCTTCTGGCGGGATGTGGGACGGGACGGGACCCTTTCCCGGCCCGCCTGGCCCGCCGGATCCCGGCCCGCCCCGTTGGACAGCCCTATTTTCAACTCGTGTGTCTCTGATATTCCTGGCTGAATCAACAACATATTCACTGCATTATTTTACTTCAATGTATTTCAAATTACCCAGATCCTCAAAACAATGAGGGATTGCTTCGAGATGTAAAGATCCATGCAAAACCAATTTCTCAAGGCAACTGAAGGCTTCCTCAGACACTTACCATTTTGAGAGTTTGAGATTTTCTAGTTTCAAGAATTTGAGCTTAGGGAACTCGTTATCTCTCACTTCCCATTCATCCATTTCAAAGGCAACATGCTGCAGTTTAAGTGCCTCAACGTTTAGAAGGTTGGCAATGGTTGAAATCTCAACAGGTGGCAGAGGAAATTTGCATAATGTCAATTTCTTGAGATTTATTGGAAAGTTTAATCTTGAAGGACCTATCTCTGGAATAGTGGTGAAGACCACCTTTAGTGTTTCAAGTTGAGATAATGAGTCCAATACAGGGAAACAGTTTTCATTTTCTCCCCAACGCCCTGAATCAGCAAATATGCATCTTAACTTCCGAAGATTGGGTGTTCTTCCTGCTATCCTCTCCATGTTGTCCGCCCTGAAAACATATATTGAGGAAAGTGTTTCCAAATTGTCCAGTTTTGAGAGGCTTTCATCAAGAGATTCTTGTGCACCACAAAAATCAATCAAAGCACTGTCACTAATGCTTATATTTCTCAACTCACTCAGCTTCCAAAGAGTATCTGGCAACAATACATGTCCTCCATTCCTTTTGACAATGAAAGTTTGAAAATTCGAGAGGTTTACTGTGGATGATGGGATAGAATCCTCAGTAGTTTAAACAACAAGGTACCTTAGATGATTAAGTTCAGTGGGAAAAGATTTCACATCAACAAACTCTAAATCCAACACCCTGAGAAATTTGAAGTTGCCAAAGATGATAAGAGGCATGTCCCATTGAAGAACATGCATTATCGCTAACCTCCCTGAATAATATTGAACGAGCATGTGAGCATGATGGCCTCCACCCAGAAAGATCATCCCGATTAGAACAAAATTATAGGCGGCGGCGCATAGACCTTTCAGAAAAAATATGTGGAGGATTGGCATCCTGATCTCTGGAATGAAGAATTTAAGTAGTATAAAACATATGAACTAATCAAAACTTAGAGAAACAAACAAAAAGAGGTAAGTACCTTTTCAGCCACAAAAGGAAATTATCTTCCTTAGCTTTCTTCTTGCAGAACTCGAGCATTATATCGTGCACACGACATGCTTTGATCTTCCCGGTTGATCTCCTCTTACTTACCATGACGAGGTTTCTTTCAATAAGACCGTCTTAAGTAATGTTCTGCCATATCCTCCAAACTTTTCTCCTCATCATTTTTTATGAATGCCTCGGCGATCTATAAGCTTGTTAATTTTGACACAGAAATTTCTGTCCTCTAAAAATGCTCCAAAATATAAAAAGCACGGTTTCAGTTTATAAGGTAAATCATTGTAACTTAATTTTACTAATTCCTTTGCGCCATCCTGCAATTGTTCACCAAAACTTAATTCTATCCACTTCCAACATCTTTCTGTCTTATCCAACTTTGCTAGAAGACCAGCCACTAAAACAATAATCCAACTTTGCTAGAAGACCAGCCACTAAAACAATAGAAAGTGGTAGCCCATTACACTTCTTTGCTACTTTTTTCCCAACTTCATTTAGCTCTTCTGGGCAGATTACTTCCCCGAATACCTTTTTTTGTAGTAACAACCAACTTTTTGAATCATCCAGACTACGTAAATAATGGGGTTCAGTGATACATGTAGCATACAAAGCAACTTCTTTAAATCTGGTAGTCAAAATGATTCTGCTACCTTTTCTAGAATTAGGAAAGCATAATTTCAAGTTGTCCCATGCTTCTACTCTCTCCCCGAATTTCATCAGTTCCAGGCTCAAGTGTCTGTTCATCTATCTTCATTCCAAACAAAGGCGAACATCTCCATTGAGTGACTCACATATCGTTAATGATTAAGAGGTATTTCTTTGCAGTAGAGTTTTTCGTAGTCTATCCGCTAATTCATCAGCACCTCTTTTACTAATTTCAGTGGGCTCATTATAATTAGCAGAACTCAAAATGGAAAATAGCAAGTCTTCACACGTGTATTCTTGCGAAACACGGCACTCTGCCCAGAAATCAAAATGGGAAATAATTATATTATCATTGATAAAACTTCGAGAAAGGGTCGTTTTACCTGATCCGGCCATACCCACAATGGAAACATCCAGTTCTTGTTTTCCTCAAACTAATTGATCTCTTATAGTTATCCAGACATCCCCAAAACCAACCAGCTCTTCGTTGGTAGCGCTACCACTTGTCATATTCTTTTCCTTGGGTTTGGTCAACTCTGTCTTAATGAGCTCAGTCTCCCTTATGATTTCCGAGAGCCACATTGTAAGACAAGTAAGAGGTACATCTCTAATTGCAAATGAATCAAGTATGTACTCTACCTCATAAGCTTTATCAACGACTCTTCCAACAAGATTTTGAAGTTCATTATGTTTGTTATTGACTTGTTCTGCTACACGCATGAGGAAAGGCTCGAAAAATTTCATCTCCTGATCGACTACTTCAAGTTGATTCTTGACAGAAGCAAGTGAAGCAGAATGACCAGAAAGGAACCCCTTCAAGCTATCAAGAAGGTAACTGGAAAAGCCCAATTTATCATCCTTAGGCAAATGGGAGGTTACCCACTCTCGGATATCACGATAAATCTCTATTTTGACAGACCGGATCGTGTCAAAGACAACAAGTAATTCTTAATGACAATCTTCCTTGTTGCTATCACCAAATGAGTAGACAAAAAATACAGCATGAATGACTACCATCAAAAACCTTTTGAAGAAATGCATCTTCATCTCATCTTGAATTTCATTAATCAACGGTAACTCAGTCACAAAGATTCTCAATGAGTTTAGCTGTTCCGCAAGGGATTTTTTTTAATGTACGGTCAAGGAAGAAGACTCTGTTAACTCCATGGACATTTGCTGAAGAGTCTGCATGAATCCATCAGCGGTTTCAATTAGGGAAATGACGACGAGAGTGCCTGATAACTTTAAATATCTCTGGACATCTGTGTAGATCACGACTCGCGTGGCTTAATAGGCTGAATCATTTCCTCCCGGTTATCAGGAAAGCTACATCCCACACTCATTTAATATGCAATTTCTGTGTAGGTAGCCACATAATCAGCATGACACAACGAAGTCTGCCAGCGTCTTGTTGTTCTGAACTGCATATCTTTCTGAGAAAGAACACAAAGTTCCTGAGTGCTCTCAACTCCTTTTCGACCAATTCTACTTGAGCCTTTGCAGAAGCATATGTGCTGCTCTGTACCTCATTAGACACAGCAGGCGGCTTGCCGTCGAGGCGAATAATCATCAGGTCCTTGACATTCTGTACAACGTTGTCTATGTATTCCACCACTGGTTCGTGGGTCAGAGGAGTCGCTGTAACAGCTGGAGCTGTAGTTTCAACATAAGTACCAGACCCGTCTGGGATATTGTACTTGAAAGACTCAATGGTTTCTAGCACATCAATGAAGTCAAATTTAGAGTCAGAGCCGAAGACATTTTCTGCAAATTTCAGAACACTTTTGATCTTTATTTGCAGGTCTCCACTCTCCAAGAGGAGAAATTTATTGGAAATTTGCCTTTGGCGGGAGTTGCGACCGACCAACTTTAACGGCTTAAATACTAGTGTTACGTATGTTGGAGAATTCGGTTCTTCACACATGCATGATCTACTAAGTACGTAGATAACCGTAGGGCCAAAAATCGTAAAATTTCATTGAGAAATGAAAGAGATATTGGTCCACGAAGTGAGGTATTTGAAGCATGAAAAGTGTGGTGTTGTGTTCAATTCTCCCTCATCGGTAGAGGAAGACAGAATTGTTGTGTATATAAGACTCGAAATTGGTTTGGGGTTTGGGACCCCAAGGGGTATCCCATGTTTTTAAAGGAGGGAGGACCTAGATGTGCTTCGGTTCGAGGAAAGACCACACGCGCGCCGCCGCCCGTCCGATTTCGGGCCCACGGGCTGTGGGCCTTCTGATATTATCTTTTTGGGCCAGAGAACTTTGCCAAAAGTACAGTTTGGTCCCTAAAGTTTTAAGATGTACAGTTTGGTCCCTGAAGTTTTCAGAAAGTCAGAATTTCGACGGTCAAAGCAGAAACGCCCAAGCACTCAATTCAGCCATTTATTTTGGCTGAATTACTCCTCCTATAATGGCCAAATCCGTTGGTCTTTCACCATTTATTTTGGCGGCTTTACTACCTCCATAATGGCCATTATTTGGCCAATAATGGTCATTATGAAGCGATTAAACATCCCTCCCTCACCTATATAAACACCCCTTACACCATTGTTGAGGAACAGAAAAATATACTTGCAATATACACGAAAATACACAAGCAAAACAGTTTCTTCCTACACCTTCCTTGCATTATTTCTTGCTCAATATTCTTCAATGTATCTCTTGAGTTTCCTTTGCTCAAGTGTTCCATTGTTGTTTTATCTTGGGAGACAAATTGTCCAGGACGTATAAAGGATACATACGGGGCAATATTGTCTTGAGGACAGAGTGCCACACTCGACTCAGCAAAAACAGTTTTTCAGTTTTTCTTGTTCATCGTTGTAATTTTCAGTTTTCTAGTTGAATTATAATTTTCAATTATTACATTAGCAGTTACTTGTAATTTTTGTTCCTGCAATCCTTTGTAACTCCAACAAAATTTACCCAGAAACCATAGCTCTGTCTTCATCTACTTTATTTTTTTCTTGTGGTATTCGGGCAAATTTTCTATCCTTTGCAGAAGGCTTACCGGATCAGGAATGACTTCAGCGGGTTCTATTGACATATTTCTCTGTGACTCCTGTTTACAACAATTTTTTTCAAATACGGAAAATAAGCTGCAACCACAAATGAAAGAGATTTTACTGATGAATATTTGTGTACAACTCTATTTATTCCTTGATTGGGCCGTTAATAGCGTATGCCTCTGTTGAGATTGAGATTATGATAATTGTACTTGTATTTACCAATTATGTTAGTTTGTTAATTAAGCTATTGTACACAGTTAGGGGTTAGAACAATTAGTTAAAACCATTACATTGAGTTAGTTAGGATTAATTAGAGTAGGTTAGTTTGTTATAGATCCAGTTGTATGTCGGTTGTCATTATTTTCTCTTTTGCATTGTATATAACTAACTCAGTACTAAGAAATGAGATCACTTTCGATTTCACAATTTCTTCTCCTAATTTTTCGAATTGTTCATCAATGGTGTACTTCTCATTTCTGGTTTTTCCTTCTTAATTTCATCATGGTATCAGAGCATTAATCTCACGATCCCAATTCTCAACCTAATTCTATCATTAAGTTTGTAAATTCTCAGTTTGCATTCACGAAAGATCGATTCTCTAAAATTCATCGCAGTTTGCAATCGCGATTGGTTTATTCTGCGATTTGTTCACATCAAAGATATAATCGGTTCATTCAAAGATATAATTGAAGTTTCTCAACGATAATTGCACTATGGCTACAAAAAATCAAGCAAATCAAATCAATCAGGAAACCCTAGATTCAACAACAACAACCCTAGATACAACAAATCCTTTATATGTGCATCCAGCTGAAAATGCAAACTCAACCCTACTTCCTACTGTGTTCGATGGCACTGGGTACAGATCGTGGAGACGAGGAGTACTCATAGCACTCTTAGTAAAAAAACAAAATAGGCTTCATAAATGGAAAATGTAAGCGACCAGCTGAGGATTCACCAACATATGCGCATTGGGAAAGATGCGATGATTTGGTGACTTCGTGGATCTTAAATTCACTTTCGCGAGACTTAGTTGATAGCTTGCAGTATGTGAATGATGCGAAGGAACTCTGGAAGGAACTGGAAGATAGGTATGATCAAATAAATGATGCTAAATTATGCCAATTACAGAATGAAATCAATGATTTGACACAAGGAAACATGGACATCACTAGTTACTACACAAATATGAAGAAATTATGGGAAGAACTAAGCACACTTAGTGCAAACACAAATTGCACTTGTCAATGCACATGTGGAGCCAAAGCAAGAATACACAAGGCAGAACACGATAGACGTCTGATTCAATTTCTCATGGGCCTTAATGAGGTATATACAACAGTTAGGGGAAGTATCTTAATGATGAACCCACTACCTAACATAGGACATTCATTTTCCATTTTAATCCAAGAGAAAAAACAAAGGGAAGTCAAACCTAAGAGTCAATTAGCTTTAGATTCTACCTCTCTTAACACACATGGAGATTCTACATCTCTTGACACACATGGAGTAGCCAATACAGGATTTAGAACAGATTATCAAGGTAATAGACAAGGGAAGACAAACAATTACAATAGGCAGAACAATAATCACTTTGCTAGATAAAATAACAATAGTCACAATGGAAATCAATATGGTTCTAGATCATCTAGAGGTGGATATCCTCAAACAGATCAAATTTGTTTTGCAATCACTGTAAGAAACCTGTACACACTTAAGACAAGTGCTATAGAATACATGGCTTCCCTCAGGATTTTAAGTTCACTAAAGGAAGAAACCATGCCTCTGCTGCTAATGTATAAGGGGAGTATGATGAGGGAGCAGGTGGAAAATATAGTGAACTCTTCTATCAGAACAACAATTAACAATCAGGGTCAAATTATCAGCTCAACAACAGAGGGATCCAAAACCTGAGCAAGGAGAAATACAACTAGTTAGTCAGACTTCTAAACAATCTTCAAGCTGGAGATACAAGCACATGATATAATTCAAATTCAAACAGCATTGCCAGTGGAGCAGTCAACTTTACAGGTATAATTGCTTGCCACTCCTTTATAACTGAGATTGATGAATTGTTTTGTAAATATGAAGTGTTATCTGTTGATTCTTGGATATTAGACTCTGGAGCCTCCCATCACATGACCTACAACAAATCCTTACTCACCAATATCAGAATACTACCTTATCCCTTCCTTGTGACTCTATCTATTGGTTATAGGGCTAGTGACAGAAATTGGTGATGTTTCATTGAGTTCTGCTTTGACATTGTATAGAGTGTTGTTTGTGTCTAGTTTTAAATTCAACCTTATTTCAGTTCATTGTCTCACTCTTCAACTCAAAAGTATTGTTAGTTTCAGTGAAATTTGTTGTATATTGCAAGCCCATTCACTGAAAAGGCCTCTGAAGATTGGTAGAGCCAAAGATGGTTTATACTATCTTTGCTCAAAGTGCCACAACAAGCACACAGATTCTTCACCTTCTCCAACTGTCTGCAATATGTTGTTTGTTATCAATAGTGCTTTTCATTAAATGTCAAAGTCATCTGATGTCTACAATGTTTCTATTTCTAATTGTGATGGACAGGTTTCCCCCGCTCATTCATCCCCTAGCATTGTAGATGTACCATGTTCAAATAAGAAGGAAATTTATTTGTGTTGAGTCCTTGTCTGTCTTCTATTTCTCTTGTAGAATCCAAGGCTAGGACATGTGTCGTTTGTGAAGATGAAAGGAATTTCCTCCATACCAACTCACTTTGCACCCAAACAACAATTCATGTGCACCATTTTCCCCATGGCCAGATAAACCAGACTCCCTTTCCCTCAGAACAACACTACTGCCACCAAACTTTTATAACTTCTCTATGTTGATTTGTAGGGGTCTTACCATGTTGTCACATATGACAACAACAAATATTTTCTCAAAATGGTGGATGATTGCACCAGATCCACATGGACACACCTATTGAGTTGTAAAAGCAACACCCTTCAGACCATCAATGCCTTTGTATCACTAGTAGAAAATCAATTTTCCACTAGAAATCAAAGTTATAAGATCTGACAATGGCCTGGAATTTGTTAATACTGAGTCATCCATTTTCTTCCAAACTAAAGGAATCATCCATCATAAAATATGTACCTACACACCACAACAAAATGGTGTAGTAGAAAGAAAGCACAAATATCTCCTTGAAACTGCAAAGACACTCCTATATCAATCCAAACTTCCTTTTGTGTTATTGGGGTGAGTGCATCTTGATAGATAAATATCTTATAAACAGATTATCTTCCATAATTTTAAACAACAAATGTCCGTATCAACTCTTGTACCAAAAGAAACCTACTTATAGTAACCTCGAGGCTTTTGGTTGCCTATGTTTTCCTACAACTCTCAAAACTCACAAAGACAAGTTTGAGCCAAGAGCAACCCCTTATATCTTTGTAGGATATCCTTTTGGAACTAAGGGATACAAGGTCTTAGACTTGGTTACCAGAAGATTGCATATCTCAAGAGATATTTTGTTTTATGAGCGTGTCTTTCCTTTCTCTATGTCTCATAATCACACTACTTTTCCTCAAGTTCTGAACATGGTAAACTCACATTTCAGTAATTTAAAACATGTCACAAACACTCTTAATACATTTCATAAGGATACAAGTAAACATCCCAATGGAACTATGTTCACTAGTGATAGAAGGCATCATCCAACTTCTTCACCAACCAATATGCAAGACAATACACCACCACATGACACCACATTTCCTATACCAGATCATGTGCCTACACCTAGTATTATATCACCTACTATTGACTTAAAGATGAACACCATTTCTTTACCTCATGTTTTTGATCCATCAACCAATACCATGAAATTAGAAGAACTTCTAGACAACTCACCACATCAACTTACCTATAAGAATATAACTATAAGCTACCTAATTTACAATCTACTCATTCTTCTTCATTTCTCACTTTCCTCACTCAAACAAATCAACAGATTACTAGTAATGTTACATCTGACAGTGAGCCATACTCTTATGAGAAAGCAACTTTGGATCCTACTTGGCAAACTGCAATGACACGGGAGTTTGAAGCCATGTATGCAAATCACATATGAGACCTAGTCCAACTGTCTGTTGGTAAGAGGGCAATAGGATGTAAGTGGGTATATAAAATTAAACACAAGGTAGATGGTAGCATAGAAAGATACAAGGCTAGACTTATGGTTAAGGGGTTCACCCAACAACATAGGATTGATTACACTAAAACTTTTTCACCAGTTGTTCAGATGGCAACCATCAGAACCTTCTTGTTGTTAAGAGTGGATGGACACTTTACCAATTAGATGTAAACAATGCTTTCCTCCATAGAGATTTAAATGAGGAAGCCTATTTGTGGCTGTTTATATTGATGATGTAATCCTCACTAGCATTGATCTGGAGGAAATTCAACAGTTGAAGTAATTCTTGCATCACAAATTCAAAATCAAAGACTTAGGCAGATTGCACTACTTCCTAGGTTTGGAGATACTATACAGAAATGATGGAATCATTGTATCACAAAGGAAGTTCACAAATGACTTACTTAAGGAATTTGATTGTTTGAACTACACCTTAGTGTCTTCACCTTTTGATCTTGTTGTTAAATTGAAAGCAACAGAAGGTAAGTTGTTATCAGATCCTACATCATATAGGAAGTTGGTAGGTAAATTGATTTTTTTCACCAACACAAGATTGGATATTGCTTTTAGTGTGTAGCACCTCAGTCAATTCATGCCGACACCAAAGGAACCTCACTATGTAGCTACTTTACATGTATAGAGATACCTTAAAAGCACACCTTCTTTGGGTCACTTTCTATCCAATAATCCATACCTAAAGGTATCAACTCACTGTGACTCAGATTGAGCTGCTTGCCCTGACTCTAGAAGATCTGTGAGTGGGTATATTGTGTTCCTAGGAGACTCTCCTATCAGTTGGAAGTCTAAGAAGCAAACTACCATCTCACTTTCCTTTGTAGAATCAGAGTATAGATCCATTAGAAAGGTTGTTGGAGAGTTAGTTTGGTTGAGAGACTGTTTGGTGAATTGACAACACCATCTTCCACACCTTTCCCAGTATTTTGTGATAGTCAAGTTGTTATGCATATTGCTAGAAAACCAGTGTTTCATGAATGAACCAAACATATTGAAGTTGATTGTCACTTTGTGGGAGACAAGCTACAAGAAGAGCTCATTGCTTTGCATTACATTTTTACAAATGCACAACTGACTGACATTTTGACAAAAGCTCTGCCTGGACATAAATATCATTCCATTATTGGCAAGTTTTCAGTGAAATCATCACCTCCAACTTGAGGAGGTGTTCAGATTGAGATTATGATAATTGTACTTGTATTTACCAATTCTGTTAGTTTGTTAATTAAGTTAGTGTACACAATTAGGGGGTAGAACAATTAGTTAACACTGTTACATTGAGTTAGTTAGGATTAATTAGAGTAGGTTAGTTTGTTATAGATCCAGTTGTATGCCAACTGTCATTCTTTTCTCTTAAGCATCGTATATAACTAACTCACTATTCAAAAATGAGATCACTTTCGATTTCACAACTTCTTCTCCTAGTTTCTCTAATTGTTCATCAATGGTGTACTTCTCATTTCTGGGTTTTTCTTCTTAATTTCATCAGCCTCCTTGCTATGTATCTGATCGCTAGGAGAATGACTTGATTGATCTCTTTGTGAATATTCCAAGAGTTTATGAGATATTTGAGATGTCTTTTCAAGGTAATATGTTACATTTATATAGGCGTGAGGTCGTGAGCTAAACTTTATGGTAGTGTAGTCTCCAAAAACCTTAATAGAGAGTCCCACAAAATTTTGATGTCTACAATTATTTTTAATTTTTGAGATTGTCTCTTAACTGAAAATCCAAACGAATTAAACAAGGGTTTTTAGCTTCATAACTTTGACTATAGTCTATACATACCATTGCAAGAAACTATAATAATTGGGTTGGGCGTGTATTTTTATCAAGAGATTAACTACCAAAATGGTTTGAAACATTTCTATCTGTTCCAAAAGAAATGGTCTCTTTATAACTTTAAAAAAAAATTAAGTTAAACATTTTATTTTTAATAAAAAGTATTTATAGTAATACAAAGATTACGACATATTTAAGATTACAAGCTTTAAAAGTTTTATAATCACAATATTATGATATATTTGAAATAACAAATTTCAAAAGTTTTTAGTTTATGTGTAACCAATGCACATAAATTGAAAATGTGCCTGGATTACACTTATATGGGGAAAATGTGGGACCCTAAGCTACACTTCCTTTCTTGGAAGAATTAGCTTAAACAATCCCTTATAGTCTATTTTAACCAAATAGACCTCATGTTTCTCTTTATTTTTGGTTCATGAAAATGCTAAAATCAGGTTTAAGTTATTTGGTATCAAGAGCTCCTAGGTTCATTCACCTGGGAGACAAAGAAAGAGTGAGAAAGAGAGTGTTAAGCACAAGAGAATGAGACTTGTCCTTTAAAGGTAACCACGACTTTTAGCTTTTAACTTTGATTCGATCTTTTTCTTTTGCTTTTCAATGACAACTTGTCAATATACAAGACTGTGACTTGAGAGATTCCATCAGGAAGGAGTATAGTCTCAACCGGAAGTTCAATAATGAATATGGAATGCAATAACAACAACTGAACTACTCCTGATAAGGGATAATTGACATGTGATTAAAATGATTCTTTAGCGTTTCTTTTTTAAAACGACAAATATTTTGGATGTCATGTTTATGAAATGAGGGAATAGCCTTACATACCTGTGTGGCTTAGTTACCAACGCCTCTCAAACCCTCGAACATTGTATAAGAAATCATCTATGCAGTATTGAAGGTTTGGATCAAAATAAGATCAATCAACTAAAAAATGATTCATTCGGACAATTTAACGGGTACCTGGAAGACGTGCTTCTCAATTATAGTATGCAAGGCTACTAATATGCCATGACTTTCCTTTCAATAACAACAACACAACCATCACCACCACCACCACAACAACAACAACAATATTATACCATCCATATTCCATAACCTCTAACCCCATTTCCTTCAACTTATAGCTATGATCATCTCAAGAACTCAATCAAAGCAAAACACAAACAACACACCTCCATCATAGAGTTTAGCTCAATTCTCATGTGTTATCTTTATCAATTCCACTAGCTAAATAAGGGTGAGCTAGGAGACATGAGATTAGTAGAGCCTTACCTTAAGCAGCAAGAACACACTTCATATCAAGTCCCATCAAGCTCAAAGAGATCCTTAGCTTTCATCATCAACTAGAGAAGACTACAAGGTGATCTTAACCATTCAAGAGAGAAATCACTTCAAATCCTTAAGGAAATGTTCTTCGATTATAAATGGGCCTTTGGAGAGTATTTGGGAGTAACTTGGGGCTGCCTAAGTAAAAAATGAAATGAAGAGAGGGTTGGCTCGACTTAGGCTTTAAATAAGCCTCTCCACCGCCTCTCATATGTTGCTGGTTTTACACCGTAAATCACCATCTGCAGCCGCATATGCCACCATAAATGGTGGCAGTGTGGTGAGGGAATAAGGGCTTTGATCTGCTGCCCCATCCGCGAGGTAGATCGGCTTTCGTGGGGCGGATTGCTTAGCATATCATCTAATTTTTGCCAAATTTTGCTGAGATATGATTCCTTTAATCCAATTGACTTCCAGCCTTTCGTATATCTCTTAGAGAATCATATAAGTCATACGTGACCCTCGAAAAAGGTCTCGAGTTGCTGGAGCTCAAATCAACTAATCATATGTTTGATCACATGCAAAATTGCGGGGTGTAATAACTAGCATCAATAATAGCAGTTGGTTTCTCGGTGTAAAGTGCAATATCAAGATCTAAAACTCTAAGATGGAATCTGATCTGTTCGCACCAATGTGAGAAGTTAAGTCTGTTAAAGATCGTAACAGACGCAGAGTGTGAATGAAGAGCAAATGATGCAAATAGAACATGCTCATTCGTTAATGCTTTGAGTTATGAATTTAAACATATTATCAAATTCAGAAATGGTTTCTTGTAGACTTAAGTGTACTTTGATGCTCACCTTTGGGCAGAACATCAAAAATACTAATTTTGAACAAAATGGTGCTTAAATATAAATTTAACTTAATTTGATAATTTTTTAATGCATCCATTAGTAATATTTATTATCTTTGAATAAATACTAATATTTAATGATTTAAGAACAAACGATCAACATTTCAGCGATCTATAAATGTCTTATAACCAAAACTTCAATTTACCCGTAAGTGTTATATTGTTTATAAGCATCAAGGTTAATGAGTAATTAAATATCGGTTCAAATGTTATTTTGAAATTAAATATTTATAAAGATTCGACCACTTTGATGATTAATGAATCTCACATACGTAATTCCAAATAAATTAGAAAATAATAATTTTCTATTGGTTTAATATAATTATGACAGTAAAGAATTGTTTAACATTATACTAAACAGTTCACTGACAAAACTTGATGTAAGAGAAATAATTCTACAACTTACACCTTTATGTTCTAACTTGTTATAAACTATTTTATCAAGTTGTATTTTGGATGTATTATTACTGATTATATAACTAGAAGTGTAAATTGTACCACTTGACTTAAAGTGATAAATACAACTTGCACTTGCAAGTTATATCCTAGTTGTTTCTTAGTTGTACCAAATTGTATCCATCAACTTGCACAAGTTGTATCTTGTAGGTTGGGAGACAAATTTTTTTCTATAAATAAGTAGCTTTGCCTTCTCATTTGTAACACAAAGAAAAGTGATAATACAACCTCTCCATCATCTCTACAAAGTTATTGGCTACTTGTCTTATTTATTTGCAAATAACGCGTTATCAGCACGAGACTCTACTACTGAGTTGGATTCTAGTAATTTATAATTGATGAGTTGTTTGGGGTATGCTATTGGTCGGTATTCTCTCTCCACAAAAACCTTTGATGAGAGAAGTTGTTATTTATCCATTCTTATCGATCATGAAAATTTAATTATTGACATCACAAAAGGTTAGTGTTTCTTTTATATTGAATGTCTTTGTCTTTCGCTACTAATGAAATCCACTTTGTTGGGTTTGTCCAATCTAAGGGAATCTAATTGATTCTGGATCATTTATGTCTCAAATTTATTCTCTTAGAACAATATTAGTAAGAGAGATTATGATATTGATTACATATTTATTAATGACTAAGAATGAGGGTTTGCAAGAAAAATATGGTCACCAGAAGTGATAAAACTTCCTCTACCTTGTTGTGGCTAAATTCATTTATGCTTGTAATCACCAGAAGTGGTAATATTTTCGTAGGTATATTGTGATCCTAACTAAAGATATATTAGAGAATTTTTTCTTTTTTTATGTGTATACCTCAATTTACTCGTGAAGTAGCAATATCTTAAAAGAGACTCTAAGCTATCATAATTTGATATGCTTAAGGCACGTTCAGATATGTTTCATTCCTGAAGAATGAGAACTTTTGATAAATGTTACAAATATAGATCCATTTTCTGAAGTGAAAACGACAGTATGTGTAAAGCTTATGAATATGAGGTGCATGTGATTGTGAAGTTATCACGAATCATCTACAGAAGCAATAACAACAATAATAACATACCCAGTGTAATCCCACACAGTGGAGTTTAGGGAGGGTAGAGTGTATGTGAACCTTACCTCTATCTTGGGAGGTAGAGAAGCTATTTCTGAAAGACCACTGGCTCAAGAGAAAGCATGACAAAGAAGTTCAAATAAGGTTTGAAGAAAGTAAAGTAGAGTAGAGTAAAGTAAAGCAATAGCAAAGTAGAAAGATCATGGCACAACAGAAAACAGATATCAGAAATCAAAGGACAAGATACCACATGAATAATACAGAGCGTGACATGCACAACTACCTACTAGCCCTCTACCCTGATCTGTGTCCTTCACACCCTCCTATCTAAGGTTATGTCATCGGTGAGCTGAAACTACGCCATGTTCTGTCTAATCATCTCTCCCCAATACTTCTTCGACTTACATCTACCCCTCTTGAAACTATCTATAGCCAACCTCTCACACCTCCGAACTGGGACATTTGCGCCTCTTCTCTGAACATGCATGAATCATCGCAACCTCACTTTCCTCATTTTGTCTTCCACCGAGGCTACCCCTACCTTATCCCGAATATCTTCATTCCTAATCATGTCTCTCCTCGTGTGCCCACACATCCACCGTAACATCCTTATTTCTGCCACTTTCATCTTCTGAACATGAGAGTTTTTGCCTGGCCAACACTCCGCCCCATACAATATATTTGGTCTAACCATCACTATGTAGAACTTGCCTTTAAGTTTTGGTGGCACCTTCTTGTCATACAGAATTCCGGATGTAAGCCTATATTTCATCCACCCTGCCCAATGCAATGTGTGACATCATCATCAATCTCTCTGTTATCTTGGATAATCGACCCAATGTATTTGAAACTTCTTTTTGTCTTAATTGCCTAAGTACCAAGCCTCACTTCCACGCCAACCTCATGTGATACGCTGCTAAACTTGCTCTCCAAGTACTCTGTCTTTGTCCTACTCAACCTAAACCCTTTATATTCCAGAGTCTGTCTCCAAACCTCCAACTTAGCATTCACTCCACTGCGAGTATCGTCAGTCAGAACTATGTCATCCGTGAATAACTGCAAGTACTCTGTCTTTGTCCTACTCAACCTAAACCCTTTATATTCCAGAGTCTGTCTCCAAACCTCCAACTTAGCATTCACTCCACTGCGAGTATCGTCAGTCAGAACTATGTCATCCGTGAATAACATACACCAAGGAACCTCACCTTGGATTTGCCGTGTCAGATCATCCATCACCAAGACAAATAAAAATGGGCTAAGAGATGATCCCTCATCATAGGGAAGTCTTCCGAGTCCCCTCCCACTGTCCTTACCCTGGTCTTAGCTCCCATCATACATATCCTTGATCGCCCTAATGTACGCTATAGGTACGCCTCTAATCTCCAAGCTTCTTTATAGAACATTCATTGGAATTTATCGTATGTCTTTTCTAGGTCGATAAATACCATGTGCATGTCCCTCTTCCTCTCCCTATACTGCTCCACCAGTCTCCTCATAAGATGGATGTCTTCAGCAGTTGAACGGTCCGACATCTCCAGAAGAGATATCATAATTGAAATCACATAATACTTCAGATATTTTATGCTTTATTCCAGAAGTAGTAAACTCAGTTATTTGATGCCGAAGTAGCAAACACAAGAATCTTCTCATGAAGTAGCAAGTTTTGAACTTTACTCCAGAAGTAGTAGAACTTTGAACTATACTATGAAAGTTGTGCAACTTTGAATTCTACTGCCGAAGTAGTAGAACCTTGAAATCTACTCCCGAAGTAGTAGAACTCTAAACTTTAATCCTAAAGTAATAAATATCCTGAAACTACTCACGAAATAGTAAGACTCTGAAATATACTATCGAAGTAGTAGAACTTTACTCCTGAAGTAGTAAGACCTTGAAATTTACTCTCGAAGTAGTAAACCATTAGATTGATTTTTCTTTTTTTTTTCTTTGAAATGTTTTATTAGTTAAAAACATTTAAAATATTTTTTTCTTTATAATTAATTTTAATGATTACAAAATTTAAAAAAGAAAAAAATGGCGTCTCATGTTCCTTGTAGTAGTGTGATGCACGTATTGTGTCATCTCAACAAATTGTGTCCAAATAATATAGTAAAAATTGTTTTGAAGAATTTATATGGTACGAGTCTTAAATGGAGGGTTCAAATAAAATTCTTAAAAAAGTTCGAGGTTGTGATGACTTCAGCCATATTGAAAGAATAATTTTTTTTTATCGTTTATCTGTTTTCCACTTAGGGGTGGGCGTATATCTGTTTGGTTCGATTTTGTATCAAAAAAGTATGAACCGAATAAAATTTAATTTTTATTTTAAAAAACCGAATCAAACTTTTTTTTAAAAAACCAAATATATGGTTTATATCGCCGAACGTATCGGTTTATATCGGTTTTTTCAATTCAATTGTATCATAATCATCAAATATAAAGTCTAAAAAAAATAATTTAAAGTCTAAAAACATAAAGGCTGCATCACATATTTTTAAAATATGTAAAAAACTCCAAATTAAAGTTTACATCCCCACAAAATAAAAGTCAACACTGAAATAAAATAAAAGGGTCGGCGGATTTTTAAAAAAAATTGAATTTCCAACACTGAAATTGACATTCACACCTACATTACCATGAAATTTCGACGTTGAAATCTATTGTATATCGTTAGATCTTTACTAAAGAAATGGGAAAATTAGAAACCGATTTGGGGAAAACACAAATTGATTGGGGAAATGGACTTTTTCCTAAAAATTGGCGGCGCCAAACTGCCTTCCGGCTGTTTTACCGGCCACGTCTCAAAAAAATACGCAAATAAAAAAAATCGGGTAAAACGGACATCCGAGCGCAGAGTTATGACCATTTAAAGTTGCACAAATTTACAACTATTTTTTCTCCCTACATTTTTATGTCAATACTTCCGTGATATGTTAATTAAGTTCATGCCACATTCAACTTCCATAGAAGCTTCATAGATTGACTTCAATGACTATGATTCAAGAGATAACAGTAGCCTAAAATTAAAAATAAGATTTGATTTTTCTCTTTGAGCTCTGATGGCAGTAGCCCAATAGGCAGTCGACAGTCTGCAGTAGCACCGCCAAAACATTTAGGACAAGCTTTCAATTTTAATTTATACTGATTATGCTTAATTACAAATTTATCCCCGATTTTTCGATTCGGTTTATCACCAATACTAAAGAATCAAACCGAATCATTTAACCCTGATAGATTCAATTTTTTAAATTTTTTTTAATCAAATTTAATCCGAACCACCGATTCGGTTTTTTTGGTTCATCCGTTTTTATGCCCGCCCCTAATTCCACATCATCCCAAAGAGGTGACGTGGGGCGTACCGTTTCAAACATAGACTCACGTGCACATCAAATGATTAACTTCCCTTTCCCAATTTACACCATCTTTCTTCACTTTCCATCTTTCCACTCTACAACCTTCGCCGTCGCCCACCGCCGTCAACTTCCGACCAACCTCCAACCACCGACGCGGACACCGACGGAACTCCGTAGTGGACTTAAACAGTATATGAGCCTATATCCACTCCAATTTTCTGTCACATATAATTCACATTACATAACTCTTAAACCCTACCGCATTCCGATACTGTCGTTATTGACGATGAAGGACCGGCCGCTATCTTCATGCGGCGCCGCTTACGTACCTCCACATCAACGCCTCCGCCGTTCAGTAATCACTGTTCCTCAACAACCTGGCGGCGGTTTACGTCAAACAGCAATCGATCAAAAACCTAACACTGTCAAGTCGTATCCTTACTTGCCTCCACCTCAGCAGCAACAATCGCAACAAGTGCGACTGCAAAATAAGAGAAGTTCACAATTTGATGAGATTTCTGAGGATATTGAGCTTACACAATATCAGGTAGGCGAGACACGTTTATCTTTGGCGCCTTTAGGGGTCGCTTGGTAGAGTGTATAAGAATAGTACGAATATAGTGTATTAGTAATGCTGTATTATTATGCAGACATTATTTTTTATCGACTATTTGGTTTGTTTTATTAAATGAGTAGGGTGTAATAGACTAGGAGTAGTACCAGTAATACCTCTGTTTCAATTTGTTTGTCTGGTTTGACTTGACACGAAATTTAAGAAAAATAAAGAATATTTTTGAATTTTGTCATATTAAACTAAAGATATGTAAAATGTACCAAAATGTCCTCTTATCTTGTAGTCTAAACATGTCATGCGGAAAATTGAAATTAAAGAGTTGCCAAAAAACATTCTTTTGAAATGGACTAAAAAGGAAGTAAGGCAAATAACTTGAAATGGAGGGAGTACTAAATAAGGTGTATTAGGAATGCTGAGATTAGTAATGCACATCATCTTTGTATCGACCGTTTGGTTTGTTGTGTTAAATGCATAAGGTGTATTATTAGAATAGGAATAGTAGTGAATATGTGTATTAGAATAGGAGTAGTACTGGTATTAGTTATATATAGGTTGAAAACACTACCAAAAAAGGAATTAATAATACCATAGCTAATACATGTATTATTTTTTTAATCCATCCCAGTGTTTTCAGAGGCGTTTTCGGGGCGAGCCCCGGGGCGGGGCGTACCAAAAACGTTACGAGACGCAATGCAAGACGTAGATCCATAGGGCGTACGCCCTAGAATTTGGGGCGTAAGTCCCGGGCGCAAAAGCATAAGTCCGGGGCGTAAAAGCGTATGTTCCAGGCGTTAAATTTGATTTTTTTAATGAAAAATATTTTTGTTATAGATTATAATTTTTATTATTGGTGTAATGATATTTATACTTTATGTTATCATGTTGTAGTAATTCTTTTCAAATAATATAAATAACACTGTCATAAATAATTTTTTTAATTGCTTATGTCTGAAATTGTTAGGATAGAGAAGCAACTTTTTTCATTTTTTGTCGTTGTTATTACACTTTTCATCCTCTCCTCTCTCTTTGAAATATATAAATAAAAATCAGTGTAAATATTAGTTGACGGCGGAAAGAACTAATAGATGTTGACGGCGGAAAGAACTAATAGATGTGGAGACTAATGACGAAGTGGATGAAGATTTTATTTTAAAAATTATCTAGGCTATTAAAGAGTATCATTTTTGTGCCGTTACCTTTCTCATATAATAATTATAATAATTTATTTATATTATTGGTGATTTATTTGAATTCATTTGCTGAATGTTAATTAAAATATTACTTTTGCTTATTGTTTTAGTATTAAAATTATAAAATTGAAGATACTTGAGACATACGCCCCGTGTCTCGGGGCTTACGCCTCGCCCCGTGCTGCGTAAAATGCCTCGCCTCGCGCCCCCGCCTCTTAAAACACTAATCCATCCTACCAAACGGCCCCTAAAATTTTAATCAAAAAGAAAAAAAATAGAAATATTGAAAATGTTTTTTGGGACTTGCTCCCCTAGGCATGCATTACATTGGTACCAACTTAAGTGTTAAATGGAAGAAGGATTCCAACTAAATGGCCTGAATAGAGCAGAATGTATATATTCATATTATTGACCTCAACTAGTTTAGGGTTTGGGTATGGCTGAAGGAAAGCATGATTAGTAACCTCTTGCACCATTCTACTTGTTTTAGTATTAAATAGACTAGAAAAAGAGAGTTCCTTTTGGTTAAGATAAAGATTAATGGATAGAAAGATTCATGGGTCAAAGTGAAAGGAGCTCAGCTCAGGGGAAAATTCTACAACCCAAGTTTTGGGCATAATAAAATTCTTCGCTAAAATAAACGCCTAAAAATTTACCTGTTGGGAAGGTTAAAGCATTATGTCTATCCTTATAATATACTGAGTTAGTTTGAACATTTAAATGTGTGAATTAGTTGAAAGAATCTTGGGGTCCAAATTCAGTATTCGCAATGCTTAGTATTGCTGTTTAAACAATTAATTTTGAGGATTGTTTCTGCGCGACACCTATAAGTTTTCCCCCTTTTATTGAGCTATGTTTGAATTGTTGTATAACGATTCAATTTGACTAAGTAGGAACAAGTTAAGTAGTCTTAGGAAATGACTAAATGTGGAAATGTCAGTGATGGCCTAGTTTTTATTGAAAAAACAGATGATTGCCTAATTTCATATAGAACTCAATTATTGCCTAATTTCGATTAAAACTCAATTTCTGAGCAAGTTAACTCAAAATAGTGCTTTTAAGTTTCTATGGTATGTTAAAGTGGATTTGAAACTCAAATTTGGGTTATGATAGTATTATGTAAGCTTACTTGAGTAGTTACTTAATCTAAGGACTGGAAAATATTGTCATTTGGTTTTGGTTTATAGGTGGTAACTGATAAATTGTTAAAGTGGATTTGAAACTCAAATTTGGGTGATGATAGTAATATGTAAGCTTACTTGAATTTTTACTTAATCTTAGGACTGGAAAATATTGTCATTTGGTTTTGTTTTATAGGTGATAACTGATAAATTAATCTACAATTCCGTGGACATTGCATCTTTGTGTTGTCTTGATATGCGTCAATTTAACCACACTTATGTTGTCATCATTTCTATGTTTCTGAAATGATGGAATCACTGATCTGGACATATGGTGAATGAATCAACGTACAATTAGATGATAGGCACACATGGTGGAGACTTGAACTTGACCATTTAATCTGAAGGACTCAACCTTAATCAATTGATTTAGGCTTGACTGGTATCTTTTTTATGTGGAGCATTCCTGACATGGATGAGGCTTTTACTTTTTAGAATTTTTTTTTATCTGATGATGGGGTTTTTATACGGGTCAGCGAATGTTTGCTTCATGGAAAATAACTTCTCAATGTCCAGCTACTTTCAATTGCATATACAATCTTATCCATGTTATGGTGTGCATATATTTTTACTTTATCATCAAATATGTTATGGCGTGCATGCATTTACAGCTAATTGTTCCCGTCTGCATGTATCACAAATATAAGCCACCTGACTGTTCTATAACATTAAATGGATTCCAGGGTGCTGCCGCATCTGATAACACTGAAGCATGGAATTGGAAGCTCACTGCTCTGCTACACAACAATGATAAACAAGAGGTGCTCTCAAGGGAGAAAAAGGATAGGCGTGATTATGAGAAAATAGCAGTTTTAGCAAGCAAAATGGGTTTATACAGGTATCTTTGATCAGGAAGTGTATTGTTTCTGCATTTGTTTTGGTACAGGACTTTAAAATGCCATCATCCGTTGCAGCAACCTATATTCAAAAGTAGTTGTTGTGAGCAAGCTTCCATTACCTAACTACAGGTTTGATTTGGATGATAAGCGTCCTCAGAGAGAGGTATGTTCTTGACCTGTTAGATATTCTTATTCAGTAAATTTCTAACTCAACACCAATGTTTCCACTTTTATTTTCTTTTATTTGATTGTCTTTATCTGGATTTACATTCCCGTTGCTTCCTACTTGGTCAGGCTTTATTGGTTTTAATTCATGCCTGGTTCCTGAATTCCCTCTTCTCCCCTTCTACCTCTCTTTCCTGTCTTTTATTTCGTTAATGATAAGACTGCGATCTTTAAACAATTGTCAGGTGATCCTGCCTCCGGGTTTACAAAGACGAGTAGATGTTTTTCTTGGAGAATACTTGTCTCGTAAGCCAAGGAGCATGTCACGATCAAGCAGTAATGGCAGTATAGCTACTGATGAAGGTCTATTCGAGCAGTCAGAGGCACTCCCTCAAAGTAAGGCTGCGATGAAGAAAATCCTTTGGGAAAAGAGTATGAAAATGCAAACAGAGCAGCAAACTTGGCAGGTTCAATCACCTCAAATTTTTTAAAGCACACTGAGATCTGTGCAAATTAAGAATTATCTCCCTCTTCCAACCTTGTCTTCTCTTCAAACAAGATGCTTAGTTTTCTTGGTCTACTTTCTATAGGTCAGACATGATAATTGAAGTTTTTGCTGCCTGAAACCCCAGCATGGAGTGAGAATTAACATGCTGTAACGACACATGCTTCTTAATTGGTCTGGAGTCTGGACTAAGCAATATAATTAGGTGTTGAGATTGCATTCTGTCCTATAACATGCTAAATGTGTAACAATTCATGTAGGTGCTTGTATTAATCAAATACCATAGAGGACACGAGAATAAAGTTACACTAGCTGATCTGTCAAAATGTTTATAGATACACCATGTAGTATTATTTTTCTTGTTAATATAGTAAGACAGTAGGAGCAAGAGTTGAGGGCCCAGGAGATTTGCACAATCTATTGCAGGGGCAAAACTCAGTAAAGACTTTTATCTTATAATGCTTCCTTAAGAAGGTGCAATTGAGTTTACTGTCGCTGGGGCAGCCCTTAAAATATCAACCACATAATTAGCTAGTAGTTGTTCATTTTTTTTCTGCACATCTTTGTTGGAAAATAATTATTGTGTTTTCTCTAACTTCTCAAGAAAGGAAAAAAATTGGTTGTTCACTTGCTGTTTTCCTCTAACCTGCTACGGTGAGAGATAAACTTAATTATAGTGCCAAAACAACTCTTTTAACTTGCAGAAGTGATCTGTGGTATGTTTGTAAAAGATAAGGACGCCATACTCAAGTCAAAAGTTGTAACTGTTGTTTATTTGGAAACACTTTTTTTTGTTTATTCCGAAAGGTAACATTCACAGTTAGTTGAAAAAATAGTAACAGTTTTAGGATATGACACATGATGACCTTGCTTTTGCCTTCATCCTTTTTCTAAAGATGCCCTTACTTTTGGGGCTCTCATTCTTTCTCCACTGTTACTCCTTTTTTTTTCTCGACTCTTGTGGGGCTCTCACTTCGTTACTTTAGACTGTACTTCAGTTTTTTGGTTGTACCAGAATATTCAGATAAGAAGAATATTAGTCATCTTTGATTTTTGGTGAATTTGAAGCCCAGATAGAACACTATCGATCATATTTGAGTTATGAAGAATCTGATTCATGGACCTATTAAAAAATTATTGATTGCTCTATTTTTAGTTGATAGACGGATAAACTTTTGGTTTAGAGTCTCAATTTAGGAAGTGTAAAAGCACATATTAGGTGATGGAAAATTTGACATAAATGTTGGCGCTAGCCGGAGCTTGTGAGTCGTGAAATGCTTTAGTTCATATCAAAGCTTAGCATTAATAGAGAAACTAAGAACAAATCTAAAGAGAGGTCCTTGTTTAAGGCGTCAAGCAAAAAGCCCCCTAGGTCTTCAACTGAATTGCATAAACAAAGGTGAAATTTCTCTAGTATTAAGTGATTTTTTATGCAAACCTATAGTATATGTATTCATAGGAAAAGAATATCTTCAAATCCAATATATGTTTGACAACTTTAGCAACCAATATTGAATTTTTTTTAGAAATGAATTTGTGAAAATTGGTGTAAATTAGAAACCCAAAGAGAGGGAGCTTCAAGTATCTTGGGTCAATGGGGAGATCGACGATAATGCCACATCGTATTGAAGTGTGGATGAAATGGAGGCTCGCATCCGGTGTCTTGTGTGATAAGAATGTGCCACCCAGACTTAGGTAAGTTTTATAGAGTGGTTGCTAGACCAACTATGTTGTATGGGGCAGAGTGTTGGTCAGTCAAAAACTCACACGTCCTGAAGATGAAAGTAGCGGAATTGAGGATGCTTAGATGGATGTGCGGGAATACTAGGAGAGACAAGATTGGAACGAGGATATACATGGCAAAGTGGGAGTGGCCTCCGTGGTGGACAAGATGAGGGAGGCGAGGAGGCGAGGTTGTTCGGGCATGTAAGGAGGAGCGCAGATGCCCGGAGGTGCGAGAGGTTGGTAGTGATAGGCCTAAGGAGAGATAGAGGTAGACCGTAGAAGAATTGAGGAGAGGTGATAAGACAGGACATGGCACGCCTTCAGCTCTCACCGAGACATGACCCTATATAGGAGAGCATGAGTAAACAGTCTGCAGTGACTTCATTCCTTTGATCCTTTCACATTGATCTTTCCTGCACTATATCTTCTAAATGCTGTTTCTCCATAGTTTGTAACGTCTAGATTTTTTTCTTTTTGAGTTTGTTCTATTTACTTGTTTTAATAAATGTTTTTCTGTTTCCCTGTGGAAGATGGATTCATGGAATAACATTCTTGTTTGTTACAGGAATCACCTGAGGGTAGGAAGATGCTGGAATTTCGTAGTAGTCTACCTGCATATAAGGAAAAAGACGCAATATTAAGTTCCATTTCACAGAACCAGGTATGTCAGATCTTGAGAAATCTATCCTCGCCACTTGGCCCGTCATAGCTGTATTTGAGCAGTGACAGGTGCCATGTGCATTTTATGTCACTGGTAAAGGAGAAAAAGAAGAAAGGGAGAGCTTCTTTTGATTTGTTACTTTTATGATACTTTTGAAGATCATAAAATATGTGGTTGTGAAACTATCATCAAACAATATTCTAGAATAAAAAAGTGCCTTTGTCATATATTTTACACTCATTTGGGCCGTTGGTAGGTAAACAAGACATGGCATGATCAGAATCCAGGCATGTTGGACGGTAATCAGGAGATTAGATGTATTATTATTTTCTTGTCTAATGTTAGGTTTATTGGATAAATAACTGGAAAATTTGGCAACGATTCATCCAAAATTTTAGTACCAAAATACTTTTGAACAACTTTCATTTTTAGTTGCAAAAATTTTCTGCAATATTCATCATCAAAGTAAATATGTCACAACTCCTTGAAACAAATTTGTCTGTTCTTTATTTTTTTTAAAAAAAATGCTTTGTTATCTACAAAGTTTTCCAAGCAAAAAATCCAGTATATAGCAATATAACTTGGAAGGAGATGAAAGGGAACAATTAGCAACATAGTAAAAACCTGAGCTTCCAACCTTAATCTAATTGTAGTGGTTGGAACCCATAGACGATTATAAATTCATTTGGAACCCATAGACAGTTTAAGACAGTTTCAGTGATACCTCTAACACCTTCCGGAACGTGTAACTACTTGTAGGGTTAACATGGGATAAAATATTTGTTCTTTTTTTTGTTGGCTTGGCTCAACATGTAAAAAAGTGGACGTGAAGTAGAGAGAGTAGGGTTAAAGAATAGGCTGAAGTTGAGAGAGAAGGGCGTTGAAAAGTGAGCTTGGAGTAGAGAGAGGGCCTGAGGTAGAGTTAGCAACTCAAACGGTTGGGTAGAGAGAGAAGCTCATGTTGATATAGTATATAGAGCAAATGTAAAATTGGATTAGAAGTGAGAATGATTTTGGCAATGAACTTGCAGGTGATAAAATGAGCCTACTGAAGTTTGATTCTAGTATCATATGAAAGAATTTGAGTAGCCAACCAAAACATTAAGATAATGGTTGTAGCTCAGGAGCAGTATAAATTCCTTCAGAAATTCTCACAATCGATATGGGCTAGTTATATATCTCGATCAAGTAAAACAACAACAAAAAAGATAAAGAGGGGATTGTTGCAAACAGAGAAATGAAAAGAAAGACAAAAAGAAGCTAAAGAGAGGGAGGGAGAGAGAGATAGATAGAGAATGAGATTATGTATAAGAACGGAGATTGAGAAGGGTTAAGAGAGAGGGCTGATGGCATGTATTTGGGGGGTAGGGAGGGAAAAGAGGACAATGGTAGGAAAGGGGAACAGAGAGGCACGGGGTTGAAAGACGGATACTGACAGGGAGGGTGCAGAAGAAAAGGTGAGGGGGTGAGAATCTCTGGAGTGGGATGGGGATTGGAGGTCGTTCCATAGTGGAGCGAGAGAGAAAGACAGTAAGATTGAGATGGAAGAAGAAAGAAAGAAAGATGGACTAGGGTTTGGTGTTATCCTGTTTATAGGTGAACATCAAGATGATCTCTTGAGACCTAATTAGGATAGTTTATCCCAGATGACTGCTCACTCCCTTGGATGGAATACCACCATGGATTGCAATACACCAAATGAACCTGCACAAATGTTGCCATGTGAGATATCTAGCAAAGCATTCACATACAATGGAAGAACCAAAATCCTTTTCATTAATCAAGCATAAAGCAGATAAGGGGAGAGGAAATGGAAAAAAATGGTACATAAAAGGAGTATTTTGTTTTAAAAATGTCCCAGCATTGTAAATGTCTTCTTCTTGCTGGGAGATTTAGGGGGTGTGGCTTAGGCGAAGAAATGCAAAATGAAAAGATTTACACCTAAAGATTTAATAAGATAGAAAAATGTGACTCTTGTAGCCCTTTGAAGCTCTATCAAATTCATCTAGCATTCTGGTACGTCATTTTCTAACATTACTGGGTGTTAGCTTTGTCTGCAAATGGCCTCTTTGCCAATTGAAGAGTGTCGAGGCCTACTCTTACCTTGATTGTTTTTTCTTTTTCTAATTTTATTTAGGAAACTAATAAAGTTCAGAATGGAATGTGTAAATGAAAACATGAAGTAGTTAAATGCCTTGAGAAAGGCTTCATACTTTTGAAACTTCTCATGATGATGCTGATGTCAAGAAAAGCTTTTCCATGTGCACAGGTGGTTATTATCTCTGGTGAAACTGGCTGTGGGAAGACCACACAGATTCCGCAATTTATTTTAGAGTCTGACATTGAGTCCGTTCGTGGAGATATGTGCAGTATCATATGTACTCAGCCAAGAAGAATATCTGTTATGGCTGTATCTGAAAGAGTTGCTGCGGAGAGAGGGGAGGTGTTGGGTGAGACAGTGAGTTTCTGTACTAGCAAATTAACTGGCATATTCCATCACATGACTTAAAATTTGGAATAAGTATTATGTCTTCTATGATGTCTTTGCAGGTTGGATATAAAGTTAGGCTAGAAGGTGTTAAAGGAAGGGATACTCACCTCCTCTTCTGTACCACTGGTATCTTGTTGAGAAGACTACTAGTTGATAGAAATCTGAAGGGCATCACACATGTAATTGTGGACGAGATTCATGAACGTGGAATGAACGAAGGTATATTGTTGTCTTTAAAGAGATTATGGAGTTCATGGAATCTACTTTCTAACAATTGAGTATGTATTATACCAGACTTTCTGCTAATAGTTCTGAAGGATTTACTCCCTCGCCGGCCAGAGTTAAGGTTGATTTTGATGAGTGCCACCTTAGATGCAGAGCTTTTCTCTTCATACTTCAATGGGGCTCCACTGGTCCACATTCCGGTGAGTAAGTTGGTTGATTAATTATGTTTTAATTGATGTTCAACATTCATTTATGCCAATGGTCCCATTCCGCTCCAACTTGTTCTGTTGCTACCTGAATCCCAATTTATGTGATAAGACTTAGTTCGACTATGTAGAAAGTTTAAGGTTAATTTCTCATGTATATTATTTTGGCATTAGTAGAAGAAAACATTAAAACAATTATATAAAAATAAATTAAGATAATAAATTAGTAGTACAGTAGGGAATGGATCACAAATGTTTAAATTTGTATAATGTGAATTGTTGAAGTTTGCATAAGTTGTCAAGGTGTTTCACTTTGTAGAGATGTTTTTGTCTGAGAATTTGTTACTTCTTTTTATATATTTTGTATGTGGGATTTCTCCTTTTTTATCAATGAAATTTCTCCCTTTGCCCCAATTTCTGTGACTTTTTTTTTTTGAGAAAGGTAACATTGATTTACTGATTCCAAAAAAGCAAAAATATATCCTTGTTCATCTTACAAGGATTCTATGATGTCTAGTAAAGAGTTAGCATCATGTGCATAGCTTTCTTTACACCAAAAATGAAATAACAGTAAGCAATTCATCTTAGTCTTTTGTAGTAGGTACCCTATGGAATTAGTCGAGGTGCGTGCAAGCTAGCTCGAACACCACGGTTATTAAAAAAACTATCTAGATCTTCTGCATTGAGCTGCATCTTCCTTCCAAACACCTGGCATTCCTTTCTTTTCTTCAGATCCAATTTATGTCACACTCTTTCTATTTTGGACATCCCAGATGTTGACACGTTGACATGATTCCATTTTATAAACTCACAGCTTTCATGAATTCAAAAACATCAAATTATTTAAATTTTAAACTTTGATATGTTTATAGAACTAACTTTTCAACCTTTACCTTAGTATTCTCTTCCACTATTACCACTAACCTCAAGAACATATTAAACTCCATGTCTATCCAACCTACCCTCATATAAAATTAGACATAAGTAGTACTCTCTCCTGTTCAAAATAAGTGTCCACTTGGCTTTTAGCACACCCCTTGAGAAAATATTAACTCTTAGAAAAAATAGGTATTTTGACTAAATTACCCTTAAATAAATACTACCTAATTAATATAGTTTCTTGATTACATAAAAATTCACTTATCTAAATAGGGATAAATTTGAAAGAAAATAATTAATTCCTTCTTGATTATGCAAGTGGACACTTATTTTGATTCAAAATAAAAAGGCCAAGTGGAAACTTATTATGAACCTGAGGGAGTACTTTATGAAAAATCATTGTAAAAGAATGAAAAATATTCAAGGACATCTAAAAATGTAAATGTAGCACATAACTTGAGAATTGAGACAGAAGGCAACAACTTGTGTTAATGGTTGTCACTATTGACGACACCTCTTTTGCTGAGGAACCGCTTTTAGTTTAATAAGGGTTAAGCTCGTTTTGCTGCTAGTTGACATTGAAGATCACAATTAGGTTAGGGTTATCGATGTGAAAATGTCAATCCTGAATAGATTCTTTTAACTCTTGGTGAGAGGTTGTGCTGGGACTTTCCAAACAAGTAACTTTCTGGAGCTAACAGGTTGGTTGATTCAGCACGTTCGTAGGTAAGTCAATATGGGATCGGCCAAATAAACTCTTCAAATAGCTTGGATTGGTGCAATTTAGTATTAAAGAAAACTTTCTAACAATAAACATCTGATCATCTCTTTGCCTCTCTACCTCACACACAACTTTATGATCTCCTCCTCCTCTTGGTCACGTGATGGGTGCATCAAGTCCTCCACTCTCATAATCCTCAAGTGTCTCTCTCCTTTGCAATCGGCACCAGTTGCTGCTCAAGAAAAGCGATGAAGCAAAGATATCTTATGGGATATTATGGGGGTGTTTGATTAATTTAGAGGCCAGAAATACTAGAACAACGGCTACTACACTTGAGTCCCTTAATGTTTGGGTAGGCTATATGAATCCTTACTGATCATATTTCTCCATTTAAATTTATCTTAGGCCAGTATTATACAAAATAAAATAACAACTATAAAAATATTTAATAGAGCTAAAAGACCCCTAGAAGGTATACGATGTAAAGTGAACATACTAGGATGAGTAAAACATATTCCCAACTATTTGTTATCGCGCAATTGCCTATATATATATATCTGTTTCTTTCCTTGTCTCCTATTTTTCTCAGAAGTTTGCATTGATTCCAATAGATTGTAGGTCTTTCAAGATAACTTTTTTCCATCTATTTTAGGTCTACCTTGCCCCCCCCCCCCCCCCGAACCACACACTCACCATTTTCACACCTACGGACATGTGCATCTCGGGGTCGCCGCATGACATGACTAAACCATCTCAAGCAAATATGATCATTTTTTATCTTGTCTAATCTTGTATAACCACACATTCGTTTTAGCATCTCCATTTCTGTGATACTCATCTTGTGGATGTGTTGGACTTTAGTGGCCAATATTTACTCCCATATAACATTGCTAGTCTTATGACTGTTCTCTAGAACTTACATTTCACTTTGGTAAGTACCCTTTTATCACATAACACTCCAACAACACTTCTCTTGTTTTAGCCATCCTAGTTTGATTCTATATGTACATCTTCATCTATCATTCCATTCGCCTAACGTCACTCTTATTATGTTGACTAAACTCGTACTGCATATATTCAGTCATCTTCTACTTTTTCCTAAAACCCTTATTCTCTGGATTGCTTTTCAATCTTTTGGTTAATGCGTTCGTTATTTTCGGCAATTAGCACAATATTATCATCAAATAGCATATATCATGGGATTTTTTTGGCTTAACACATAGTTTACCCCTAACCTTGTAGTTAAATCCACTTTACACACCTCTCTTTTACGGGGGAGCATTTTACACACTCAACTTTTTTCAAAGTCTCTGTTTTACACCCCTTTTCGACATTTGACCACTTTAATCTCAGCAAGTGATGTCACACACCAATAATAACATAACATGTATTTGTTAGAATAGGAATAGGATTTGTATATAATATCCTACATCGAAAAAGATTGGGATGTAGTGTCTATAAATAGAGCTCAATGTAATAATGTAGACACACAATTCAATAAGAATATTTTTCTCCCATATTTTCTCACATGGTATCAGAGCATTGGTGAGAAACATTCAGAAAATATTATCGCAGTCCCGTGGCTCAATTTCGGCGACTGTTTTGCATCATTTTTTTTCCAGAAGTGTTGTGCAAAATCCAACACCACCACAATGTAGATCTGGTCTACGCGAGAAAACCCTCCCTCCACGTGCTCTCGGAGGTTTGACGGCGCCGACGAGTCAGTATCACGCGCAGGCGTGTGGGGCTGTTTCAGATGACTTTTCCGGTAGATTTCTTCTTTCAGCGGACTCGCCTCTTCATTTCGAGCTCACCCATACAATTATCTTTGATTTGCGACCACGTTTTCTTTTAAAGTTGAGTTTTCCGGTGACTTTTCCAACTTTCGGCGATTTCAGGAAGTCTCCGGTCAATTTGTCGAGTAGATCTTTCTCTGTTGATATCGTCCAGAAATTTTGATTGACCCATAGAGCTTTTGTTGTTCTCCCGTCACCGGAACGGTGTTTTCCGACCTGAACATCTCTGCTTTCCGTGACAGTATTTTCTAGACAGTTCGCACCCAGATCTTCAAACTCCATAGGGTTCCGAACATCACAAGTATTTTCCGGCGACTTTCAGTCACTTTTTCTGGCGAAATAGACACTATATTTTTGCCTGAGCCAGATTAGGAGTGGATTGCCTCATGTTTTCACCTATTTGAAGGTGTTGCCAAAACTTTAAAGAAGTTTTTCATAAATTGTGCTTGACTTTTTCAAGTTCACCTTTGCCAACATGTCTTTTAGGGCTGATATTTTTGCCAAAAATGCAAGAGTTGAAAATTCAAGTCCTATGATTAATTCAGAACCCTTAATAAGGAGATCAGAAAATCAAACATCACAGTCTAAAAATCGACGAAGAGGTCGTTTTGGAAGATCTAGACCTAAGTGTAGTTATTGTCATAGGCTTGGACAGACTCGTGAAGTATGGAGATCTCGACCTCGTGAAGTATGCTATTCTCTATATGGTCGACCACCCAAGAATGTTCATGTTGCTCAGACTGCCACTACAAGTAATCAACGGGTTTATTTATCCGAAGAAGAATATAATGAGTACCTTCAGTATCGAGCACGTAAGCAGACATCTCTACAAGTAGCCTCAGTCACACACTCTAACACCGCTGGATCGTGGGTTGTAGATTCACTGATTCTTCCGCTATTACTTTAGCCAATGAGATCCAAACAAAAGCAAAATGAGTTGGACAAGCTAAATCCATATTCTCTGTTACTCTAAATTCTGTTCTCTATGTCCCTGATTATAATCTTTACATCGGTCAGTTGTTTGACTCAGTGCCTTAAATTGTGTCGTATTATTTCTTGATGATTATTTTATTATGCAGGACCGCAGTACGGGACAGAGGATTGGCGTAGAATATGAATCGCAAGGCCTCTACTACCTTACCTCTACTCCTAATTCTTCCCTAAAAGATCTGGTTACAGATAATCAAGACTTAATCCATAAACGATTGGGACATCCGAGTCTGTTCAAGCTAAAAAAAGATGGTGCTTAGTTTGTCTAGTCTGTCCAAATTAGATTGGTAGTCGTGTCAACTTGGGAAACACACTCGCACTACCTTTCCATATAGTGTTGAGAGTCGTGCATAATCTATTTTTTCAATAGTTCATACTGATATTTGGGGTCCTAGTAGAGTCGGTTCACTTTTAGGATTTCGTTATTTTGTTAGTTTCATTGACGATTTTTTCAGATGTAGTTGACTATTCTTAGTGAAAGATCGTTCTGAGTTATTCTCTATATTCAAGAGATTTTGTGCTGAAATACAAAATCAATTTGGTGTTTCTATTCGTACTTTTCGTAGTGATAATCTCTTAGAATACAAATTCTTTCAGTTTCAGCAGTTTATGACTCACCAAAGAATTATTCATCAAACATCTTGTCCTTGCACCCCTCAGCAGAATGGGGTAGCAGAAAGGAAGAATAGGCATCTCATGATCGCACTCTTCTCATTGAATCCCATGTTCCGCTGCGTTTTGGGGCAATGCAGTCCCGAACGTAGTCCAGTCCTATTAAAGATGGGGGCGAACTATTTAATTAATCGAATGCCCTCATCTTCTATTCAAAATCAGATTCCATATTTCATAGTATATCCTCAGTCATCTTTATACTCCTTTCCTCGTGTTTTTGGGAGCACATGTTTTGTGCATAACCTAACTCCCGGAATAGATAAATTAGCTCTCGCTCTCTTAAATGTGTCTTTCTTGGTTATTCTCGGGTTCAAAAAGGGTATCATTACTTCTCACTTGATCTCCGTCGATATCTTATGTCTGTCAATGTCACATTTTTTTAGTCTCAACCTTACTTTAGGTCTCCTTCTAATCATCATGGTATCTCTGAGGTCTTACATATACCTCAGGTTTTACCTACACCGATCTTTGAGGAATCTATAATTACTTCTACATCTCCAGTCACAGTGCCACCACTTCTGACTTATCATCATCGATCGCGTCCAACATCCCAGATGATTCATGTCATGCGTCTAATCCTGCACCTATTGCGGACTTGGCTTCTCCTGATCAGCTGATTGCACTTCGGAAAGGTAAACAGTCCACTCGTAATATTAGTCCACATTATATCTTTTTAAGTTATCATCATCTATCGTCATCCCATTATGCCTTTATATCATCATTGTCCTCTGTCCTCATTCTTAAGTCTACATATGAAGCCCTTTCTCATTCCGGATGGCGACAAGCTATGATTGACGAGATGTTTGCTTTACACACGAGTGGTACTTGGGAGCTTGTTCCTCTTCCTTCACGTAAATCTATTGTTGGTTGTCGTTGGATTTATGCCGTCAAAGTTGGTCCAGATGGCCAAGTTGATCGGCTTAAGGCTCGCCTTGTTGCAAAGGGGTATACACAAATATTTGGGTTTAATTACAGTGATACTTTCTCTCCCGTGGATAAAATATCATTTGTCCGTCTTTTTCTATCCATGGTTGCCGTCTTCCATTGGCTTCTTTATTAGTTGGACATTACGAATGTTTTTCTCTATGGTGATCTTGAGGAGGAAGTTTGTATGAAGCAACCACCTGGTTTTGTTGCTCAGGGAGTCTAATCTGGTGTGTCGATTGTATCTGTCACTTTATGGTCTGAAACAATCTCCTCGAGCCTGGTTTGGTAAATTCAGCACAGTAATTTAGGATTTTGGCATGCCTCACAGTGAAGTACATCATTATGTGTTTTATCGACATTCTGCTCCAGATTTGAGTATTTATTTGGTGGCTTATGTTGACGATATTGTTATAACTGGTAATGATCAAGATGGTATCATTATTTTAAAGCAACATCTATTTAAGCATTTTCAGACTAAAGATCTTAGTAGACTAAAGTATTTTCTAGGTATTGAGGTTGCTCAATCCACTTCAGGTATTGTTATTTCGCAACGCAAATATACCTTAGACATTCTTGAGGAGGCAGGAATGATGGGATGTAGACCCATTGACACTCTTATGGATCCGAATGCTAAACTCCTGCCAGGACAGGGGGAGCCACTCAGTGATCCGAAAGATATAGGAGGCTGGTTGGTAAGTTAAATTATCTCACAGTGACTAGACTTGACATTTCGTTTCCTGTGAGTCTTGTAAGTTATTGTAAGGATTCTCCCTGTGATAGTTATTAGGATGCAGTTATTCGCATTCTGCGATATATTAAGTCAGCTCCAGCTAAATGACTGCTTTTTGAAGATCGAGGCTATGAGCAGATCATTGGATATAGCGATGATCTATAAACGATGATTATGCAAGATCACCGTCCGATAGACGTTCTACATACGAATATTGTGTATTAATAAGAGGTAATTTGGTGTCCTGAAAGAGTATGAAACAGAGTGTCGTTGCTCGATCTAGTGTTGAATCAGAAAATCGAGCAAAAATGACTGTAGCAACTTGTGAGCTAGTTTGGATTAAGCAGTTGCTCAGAGAACTAAAATTTGGAGAAATCAGTCAAATGGAACTTGTGTGTGATAACAAAACGGACATCTCTCTTTCAAGGAGGCAGCGGGGATTCGAATTCCCCTAGGGTGGGTACTACGAAAGGAAGTTGATCATGGATTACCAATAAGTCTAAAATTGATTCTTTCTGGGTCGATGCCCGAGCGGTTAATGGGGACAAACTGTAAATCAAATTCAGTATTTCATGAGAGGACTAAGCACATTGAGATTGACCGTCACTTTGTCGGGGAAAAGATACTCTCCGGAGATATTGTTACTAAATTTGTAAAGTCGAGTGATCAGCTTGCGGATATTTTCACCAAGTCACTCAGTGGTCCTCGTATTAGATACATATGTAACAAGCTCGGTACATATGACTTATATGCACCAGAGGGTGTTAGAATAGGAATATGAATAGGATTTGTATATAGTATCCTACCTGGAAAAGGATTGAGTTGTGGTGTCTATAAATAGGGCTCAATGTAATAATGTAGACACACAATTCAATAATAATATTTTTTCTCCCATATTTTCTCACAGTATTATTAACTTAAAAAAATAAAATTAATCCTTCATCTAAAAGAAAACCCCAAAAAACAAAGAACCCTTCGGTCTGGCAACTGTGGCTCTGGTTACTGCAAAAAATTCCTAACTTCACCTCTCCTCTTCTCTCTTTTATCTCTACCAGCAATTTGGACTCCACCATCTTCTTTAATCTCCTTCCTCTGTGGCCAAAAATCAGTTCCTCACCATCACCGGCTTCACAGAGAAACCCCGCGGGCCCCTCTCTTCCATTCTCATCTGTTCATCACTTCCATTGTCAAAGCCAACACTCCGCCACGAAATCGTTGCTTAATTCCTCGATTCAACCAGTGAAAACCCGTCTCGTGACTTCAAATTCTTGGAGTAAACAAACTTAAGAAATCAACGAAAAAGGAGCCCGAAGACTGCAAATTGTCAATGGCCAAAGCCAAAACAAGAAATGCTTGGCAGAGTTTTATAGTAAAAATTCCTTGATTAATCCCTAAAACGACTCGGCTGGTAGGGAGTGGTAATGGGTTTTCGCAATGGTGGGTTACAAAAAATGGGGAAGTGTATGGGGAAGATGACTATTTTTAAAATGAGATTTTGTCTTACAAAACAATGATTAAAATATTTATAAGGGAAAAAAGCTGGGCATGTGGCATTTAGAAAATGCTTCAGATATAAAAAATTTACACTCGTGTGCCACGTAACCAAAAAGGTGTGTAAAAGACACTTTAAAAAGAGATTGGGTGTGTAAAGGGGGATTTGGCTACAAGGTCAGGGGGTGAACTATGTATTAATCCATTGTTCTAAAAGGTAATGATACACCATGGAACTTCATCTTGTATTATGTTGGTTCGCTCATTGCCTCATTCATAACTAGGGTAAACAAGTATAGGTTCATTGCCAATTCCTGGTGCAAACCCACAGTTATAGGAAACTCCTTTGTATCTCCTATTGTTGTTCTCACGTTAGTGATAGACTTCTTCATACATGTCATTTATATATTTAATATGAATAGCGTTCTTCCCCAACACCCATGAAAGGACCTTTCTTGATACTCTTATCATATACTTTTGGCATGAACACCAATGTACAGATAATTGAGTAACCCATAGATAATTGTTAGTTCTTCATTTGGATGTTTAGTTCTTGCTGAATGATTCTTCTATTCCCATTTGGAGTTTACATTTTTTGTTGAGCTTCTATAGTTTATCTTCATATATTTAGCAGCCGGTTTATTTGTAGTATGCATTCTTGTTTTTAGTGTACTTACTGTTGTGAGATGGAGAGTCGGTCTTCAATTTCTTCTGACTGATATATTGCAGTGTTGCTTTCTTCAAGAAAATCCAATATCGTCTTTCTTAGCAATCCGAATTGATAACGGTTGCTTATTTAAATGGTAGAAATCCTTTTGGAATGTGATTATCATTATATTGCATTCACGTGTCACAAAACTTCCTTTTATCGTCGGTATCTTCATATTGCAATTTGATACAGGAGATGAAATGAGTTGGGCAGGTTCGATTACATTTGGTTACTTAATACTTACGTATATAGTGCAAACTGTTTAGACCGGAATAAACATTAGGTGGGTTGACTTATGGCCGATTGTTTTATTCAACCTATTTCAACTCGCCCAGAAATCAATGCTCATTTTCCCCCTAATTAAAAGCTTACAGCTGATCTTGGATATAATATGCAATAGAAAATGACGTGGAAAATTCACTGTTCAAACAAATCCTAGAGAAGAGATTACTGAGAGTATGCCTATTAGAAGTTTGTGGAAACCAGGTTAAAGTTGGGTATGTCTACCTCCTTGTGTGTGGTTGAGTGGTATGTAGGCTGCTTATTATGCAGCTATAAATCAAATTTGTGTTGGATGGTAAGAGTATTTTCCGATGAGAAGTCAGGAGGGTATAATCTAGAATGGTTACTTGCATGAACCTTTTTATTCTTGATAAAGTAATAAAATTTTTAATGAAGGGCAACATGCACCCGTATACAAGTCATATAGCAAAAAGTAGAAAACTTTACAAAAAGATGTGATTTTCTATGAACAACACCAATCTTCTAATACATATAGGGACCTCGTGGGTGCACCAGAAAAAAATAAGGGATACTTGCATGAACCTTATCCAAAAAAGAAAAAGGAATCTAGAATGATTACTTGCATGAAGGATTTCGACAATATCAGTTGAGTTTGGATTCTATCAGTGTCTTATTTTTGGTGCTTATTAAATCTAGAGAAAATCACAGACCTTCCTGTTGCTAAAAGGGATAGGAGTGAAATTTTCCTGTTCAGGATGTGACTCTTTTAATTGAGTATGTGAAATGCGTAATTTAGTTGATTTCTTTTCTTATTGGGTAGAGCATCGGTGTTAAACGTCACTCCTGTTTGCTATTTTTTGGTTAAGGCACCAAGCAATGAATCCAGATTCATCCTTTTCTTTTCTTGGATGCAATTTGATCCATACTTCCATCGCTTCCACATTATTTTTTGGTTATATTGGTGAAGTACATGTCTGTAGTATTATGTTTTAGTGTGAACGTTTGTCCAAAATTTTGTTCTCTTCATCAATGAAATTTCTCTTTTTCCTATCCTTAAGACAAGGAAACTCATGAATAGTTGGAGTGCTCTAAGTTGAGAAGTTTTTCCATGGTCTCTATTAGGGATTTACGTATCCAGTTCGCACTCATTTCCTGGAAAATATTCTGGAGATGTCGGGGTACAGGTTGACGCTGGACAATCAGATTGATGATTATGGTCAGGAGAGAGTGTGGAAAATGAACAAGCAAGCTCCAAGAAAAAGGAAGAGCCAGATTGCTTCTGCTGTTGAGGTTTCTAATTTAAAAGCAACTTCCACAATTTTCATTTGCTACAACTCCTCTGCTAATATTTTCTTTGTCGTCAGGACACCCTCAGAGCTGCTGATTTCCAAGAATTTAGCCCTGGGACACAGGAGTCTTTGTCTTGTTGGAATCCTGATTGTATAGGCTTCAATTTAATAGAATATATTCTATGCCATATTTGTGAAAATGAAAGGTCCGGTGCTGTTTTAGTTTTTATGACTGGTTGGGACGATATAAGTTCCCTGAAGGATAAGCTACAATGTCATCCTATCTTGGGGAATACAAGCCGTGTTTTATTACTGGCATGCCATGGTTCTATGGCTAGTACAGAGCAGGTGAAGAAATTTGCATTAATGATTTTACCTTGCATTTGCCTTACATGTAAAACTATATCTTTGTTACAAGCAATTCTCAAGGATATGTTTTCTGCTACTAATCTAAAATTACAGTATAAGCATTACTAGTCAATTCATATTTCTGTTCTGCTTGTACATTTGGTCATTGGTATAGGTGTTCTGCCCATTAACTGGTGACTTGCACTTACTGTTTTTCTAATCTATCCAAATGATGGCTTTTCTTACCATTTGACTTGTTAGATTAGCGGTTCAGGTTCTATAATTCACTAATTCCTACTTATCAGAAAATAAAAAGGAGTTCAAGATCTTAATTGTCCAGTTTATTATCTAAGCTCTTTATGTACTGCTTACTCATTAATTGTTTTGCTTACATGTAGAGGTTAATATTTGACAAGCCTGAAGATGGAGTTAGGAAGATTGTGTTGGCTACAAATATTGCTGAAACCAGTATTACGATAGATGATGTAGTTTTTGTTATCGACTGTGGCAAGGCAAAAGAGACGTCATATGATGCACTTAATAATACTCCTCGTTTGCTTCCTTCTTGGATTTCTAAGGTTTCAGCTCGACAAGTAAGATATTTCGCTGGTCCATTTGTTTCTGAATCTGCTTGGAAGATACGTTTATGTATATCTTTCATAATAAATTGTGCAATTTGATGGCTAGAATTTTTGTGATGGTTGTTTTTTCCCTGGTTCACTATAACAGTGTGGGAGGGAAAGGAGAAGGCCGCACATGGGAAGGAACACCTAATAGCTGCAAATAGAGAGATTTACTATCTGAGCAATAATGATACCCATGTAACCCTTCAATTCTTTCAATAATCTGTTGACAATGCATCATCAGATGCTTTGTAAATCTACAAATTGTCGAAATTTCACATGAATATCACATTTCTGAATCCTCACACTTGAGCCTTTTCTGTGATGATAGTGCTGTGCTTTGAAGCACATTTCAATTTGAAGTCCATACTTGACCAGTACTTTTTTAACCTTAGGCTTACTTCATTTCAGGAACTCCTTTGATTCAAGGGAGTCTGATAATTTTTAACTTGTGTCACAATTCACTGTATGAGGATCTGCTTGCTGGATATCTACCTAAGGCATTAATATTTTTCAGTTTTATTTGTAGTTTATATTTGGTAATAGCCCTTTTAAGAATGAGCCCTGTGAGGCTTGTAAAAGAAGCATGTTTCTTCAACTTAAGGTAGAGAAATATGTCGCCCGCAAAGGTGTGACCTAGTGGTCAATGAAGTGAAGGAGAACCATAAGGTCTCAGGTTCATATCCCAGTTGAGGCAAAAAAAAACTAGGTGATTTCTTCCCATATGCTTAAGCCTTGGTGGACATATTTACTCGGTGCCTATGCTGGTGGGATGTAGCAGGTAACCGGTGGAATACACCGACACCATTGGCATTAAAAAAAGGGTAGAGAAGAATGTTTGGAGTATTATGGTTCTCAGTGAAAGCTTTTACTCCCTTGGTGTATTATGCACCTTAACTCATGGTATTCTTGGTCATATTGTTAGGTTATGCTTCTTCTTTTCCTTGTCTAATTTACTATTTACAAATTCACAAGCTGCTAAACTGGAACAGCTTTCTGTGTACTTCTTTCCCTGCTTTTGTGCTCCAAATCATCATCCTTAACTTTCTTCCTGTGTTAATATCCAAAACTTTGGCTGCAAAATTTCATGAAGTCGAGTTATGACAATATTCTTTTCTTATCTGTTGAATGTCAATATTCAAGGAACTCTGCACTTGTTCTATGCTTTGTCCATGGCAATCATTTGGGTACTGAGTCCCCTGACTATATATACCAGGACTCCATAAACTAGCCTTCATTGAACTTCTATGTCAACCAAGTCATTATTAATTATCTTTTTAATGTCAAACCAAGAGTTCTTGGGTCTAAGCAAGATAAATCCTTGGACCTGTGATTGCAAAAGGCCTGGGATCTGAGTTGAATGCGAAAGAGAAAGGAAAATTAGATTCTTATAACGTATGAAAACACACTCACCACACACACAGAGATAACAAGGCTCAAAGCTCTGGCATTGGTAAAAAATGGCGGACTGCTAGAATGATGTGATGCAAAATATGCGTGAGGGCGCAAGGATTTTATTTAACTATTTTTCTCTCCAGTTTTGTTGTTCATGACAAGATTTTACTGTGTTATGGCATGTGCTTGGCACAGGATCATGCTAATATTCTTTTGGGTACTGACGGCAAAAGTTTAATTGTATGATGTTTGTTTACTCATGGAACTGACAGAGAAGGGGACGAGCCGGACGAGTTCAGCCTGGAGAATGCTATCATCTTTATCCCAGATGTGTATATGATGCTTTTGCAGATTATCAATTACCAGAAATTCTGAGGACTCCTTTGCAATCCCTTTGTTTGCAAATTAAAAGTTTAAAACTCGGTAGCATTTCTGAGTTCCTCTCGAGGGCTTTGCAATCCCCCGAGTTATTAGCGGTAATGCTCAGTCAGATTTATTGCTCTTACTTGTGGTAATGAATATGTTAGCAATTTTCTTATATCAGTATTACGTTACTGGCCTCTGACACAAGTTCAGACCATGTCATGAATGGTACAAGTTCATCCTTTGCTTGTTGCTGTCAGTGAAGTATTCTTTTTGTTTTTCTGATAGGTTCAAAATGCTATTGAGTATCTGAAAATCATTGGGGCTTTAGATGAGAGTGAAAATTTGACTGTTCTAGGTATGAAAGTTGGCGGTTATTGAATCATAATCGTATTCAAGTCTAACCTCTTAGTCCTCTGATTTTCTCTGCCTTTGTTGTGGTTCAATGACAGGATGTTACTTAACAATGCTTCCAATGGAGCCTAAACTCGGAAAAATGCTTATACTTGGGGCGATTTTGAATTGTTTGGACCCGATATTAACTATCGTTGCTGGTCTTAGTGTCCGAGATCCCTTCTTGACACCGCTTGACAAGAAAGATGTAAGTCAAGCTTTCCGCTTTGCTTTTAAATCATTATTTACTTCATCTCCATCAGTTGGATCGGACATAACTTTCTTTGAGAGACTAGTAATGGTTTTAAGACATCCTAGCTATATTTTTTAGCTTGCAGAGGCTGCGAAGGCTCATTTTTCACGCGATTTTAGTGACCATCTTGCTCTTGTCCGAGCATATGAGGGTTGGAGGGATGCTGAAAGAGACCTAGCTGGATATGAATACTGCTGGAAGAATTTCCTGTCTGCACAGTCTATGAAAGCTATTGATTCTCTTCGCAGGGAGTTTTACTCTTTGCTGAACGAAACTGGTCTTGTTGACAGCAACATTACCATCTATAATTCTTGGAGTTACGATGAGCATCTCCTTCGAGCGATTATCTGCTATGGGTTGTATCCTGGAATCTGTTCTGTACTGGTAAAACCTGGTGTCTGTCTTTATTTGCTTCAATATTGTATCTTAAAGATCTTATTTGTATTAACCATATATCCCATCTTAGTCTATGCCTTTTTATTTATTATGAAACAACCTGGACACTTGCGTTTATCCATAATTATAAATGTATAATCCCATACTAGTGAAAGTGCTCTCATGGATGATTTTAAGCTTTAGTAAAATCCCAAAACAGAATCTGTAGTGAGTGTTGACGTATCGTTGCTTTTAATGGTATTACTGATATTATTGCTTTTGCAGCATAATGAAAAGTCATTTTCATTGAAAACAATGGAAGATGGTCAGGTGCTTTTACACTCGGTGAGTATGCTACCTGTGTATTTGGTTTTCTTTAATAGAAGTCACATTGATCTTACTCTCTTTCTGGTGTTATGCAAAGAACTCTGTTAATTCCCGGGACTCCAGGATACCATATCCTTGGTTGGTTTTCAATGAAAAGATCAAAGTAAACTCCGTCTTTCTCCGGGATTCTACAGCTATCTCCGACTCAGTGCTTCTTCTATTCGGAGGAACCATCTCAAAAGGGGAAGTGGTGAGTTCCCCATCTTGCTTTCTGTTGATCCTAGATGCTGAAGGAGAAATTTGTGTACAGGTTAATGCCAAGTGTAAATAACCTGCTTACATATTCTCTCAGTTGACTGGTATCATTTACTTCATTTTTACAGGACGGTCACTTGAAAATGTTGGGTGGATACCTAGAGTTCTTTATGAGCCCTAGTATAGCAGAAATGTACAGAAGTCTAAGAAGAGAACTTGACGAGTTAATTCACACTAAAGTAAGTTATAATTACAACAGATGGAATGCTATTTTGATTTCTGCCTTGTCAAGTTTGAAGTACAGTTTTTATTCTGAAATAATATTTAACTGAAGATGGCAATCGACATGCACAGCTCCTGAATCCTAGGATGGATGTACATAGTTATCATGAACTTCTGTCAGCAATACGGTTGCTTATCTCAGAGGATCAATGCGGTGGCAGATTCGTTTTTAGTCGTCAAGTTTTACTTCCTCCCAAGCCATGTGCTGGAGCACCACCATCAGCTCCAATGTCAAGGACAGACAGTGGTCCAGGAGGTGACAATGCTAAGTCTCAGCTACAGACGTTGCTGAATCGAGCAGGATATGCAACACCAACCTACAAGACAATGCAACTTAATAACAGTCAGTTTCGAGCAACTGTGGAGTTCAATGGAATGCAGATAATGGGACGACCTTGCAACAACAAAAAGCAAGCTGAAAAAGATGCGGCAGCTGAGGCTCTGGACTTGTTGTTGGAAGGGCACCGTGCTGGTCCTGATTACATCGAGCAGATGTCACAGTTACTGAAAAAGAGCAAGAAAGCATAGATGAGTTGGGAGTTAAAGTGGAAATCACAAAATTGGCATCCAGTGATGCTTGGGACAGCCTCATGTCCTTGGCTTCTCTTGGGATGGGTTCATAGGAGCATCCGTGTTGGCAGCTTTACAACTGTATGTGAACATGATATCCTGGAACCCATGAGCGGCTGATTCTCGAGTCTCATGATCGTAGTGGGCTCAGCAGTAAAATAAACTGCCTCTGAAATCTGGGAGTGAAGCTAAATCCAAGGGAGGGGAGCAAGTTTGGATGGGCTTGGCTTATTTTGACTTGTCCTAATTTTGCCTTTGCAACTGTTCAGTCACCTGAAGTTACAATATCTTTGCGATGAAGAAATGCTTCATATTTTTGCGAAGCAGATCAAATGCTCTGTTATTGTTGCACTTAATGATTAAGTTTATCTTTCTCCTTTGTATATATTAATTGTCAAGAAAATTACTCTATTTTGCTATTAATGGCCGTTCTTAGAATTATGGAACTTAAGCGATCTGGATTTTTCTTTTCATATGCTTCTACTTGGAGGGGCCGTTGCCTGTTTGGTTACATCAAGAGCCTTAAGCAATATCCGTGGAGTATGTGACTACGTTTTTATTCCTTTACTGCAATAGCTGTGAATCTAGAGTAATTATAATTATGTTCGTACTATTAGAACTGTTTTAATGTGTGTGTGCGCGCACGCACACAAATTTCAAACTGGAGCCATTGAAGTCACAGCATCCAGCATAGTCTCTTATTCTGGCACTGCCAAATAGGCTGCCTATCTGCTTAAAATTCTTGTATCTGCACGAACCTGTAAGCGCAAGTGGTTGTTTTGCATGTACAAGTTATTATGATTTGCAGTTCCCACTGTTAGCATTTCCAAAGAGTTCAGGTTGGTAACCATGGAATTTAATCAAGAGCATTTTAAAAGTTGCTAGTATGTCACACTTTGGATTTGAGCTTGTAATCTAAAGCAATTTTAACCCTCTACAGCTGCACTAGAATCTTAATTTGTGTCAAGGGGATATAAAAAATTATATATAACAAAAAAAGCATTTCAACTTTATTTACATGGTAACATTTTGACAAAAGGGATTTAATTCGACCCCCCCCCCCCTCATCCCCACCCCCTACGTAGCTCCGCCCTTGGTTTTCCACTAAAAAATTGTGTAGTTCTATGGCTAGCAGTAGAAGGTTCGAAATAATTTCCTATCAATTTTCGAAGAACTAGAAAAGTTATAATCTTCAAATTTCCTAAATACTTGAATCAATCTATCCAAATGGTGCTCGTGTCATTGATTTAACAGTAGAGTCAAAGGTCAATTGTAGATGATGCTTACAAAGTTGCGTCTCAGGTTGATATATTCTTTGTATATTGGGCCTTTTTATTTTCATTGAGTAATGCTTGCGAATTTGATTCTTTAGGAAGTGTAGGTACGATTTTGTTTCTTGTATTAATTCAGATACTATTGAATGCAATATAGATCGAGCAGATATCATTTGTTAAAAAAATTGGTTAGAAACTCCTTTGGGACTCCATGTTATTGAGTTTTTATTTTTTTTCCAAATTGTGCAAGACGTGCACTTTTGGTTTTCTCTTTATTGGTGAATTTGATTGTGGTTATCCTGACTATTTTATTGCTATGTTGGCCCTCCTCAAAATATGATGTGAAAGTACAAAATTAGTATAAAATATAGGTAGCCATGTAGTTTAGACACTAATAACCAATTAAATTAACATGACTTCACAAATGAACAGCTATAAGCCTAACTAATTGAGGATTACATGCGTTTAATTGGACATTGTAATGGCAGAATTGAAGTTTGTCAGTAATTAAGGGACTAAAAACACAATGTTCCCTTAATTATAATGTCTTCTGCTTTTGTTAAATGAAGACACCCTATTCTCCTCCTCTATAATCCTCGTCCCCTTTCTAATAATGGGAAAAGTAAATTTCATTCTCCTAGCTGATTTACCACTCTATTTTGTATTTTATGTAATTTGCTCTTAATTGAATAAGAATTCAAGTAATATATGATGATAATGAAAAATCATTTTGCACTATTAGTATAGTTTAACTTGTGATAGCATATTAGTTACAATTTTTATCATATTATTAATTAATTCTTATTATATAAATTCACTTGTAATTACCTTGAGAAAGGTTTGATTATGTAAACAATTTGTACATTATTGATGCATAGTACTTAAACTCGAATAATGCATTTTGAGATGTTCGTCTAATTGTAATTAGCAAGGTCAACTAAAGTGACCTCGAATGGGAGTCAATTGGTACATCTTCATCAGAAAATTATACTTTATAAATACATTAATTTTTTATCCATCTGACCAATGCAATTTCCAAATTTCAAGATTGGCCTAACACCTTTTGTGAGAGAGAGACTACAGTGACATAAAGTCGCATAACGTAAACAACTTCTCGTGTCTCTAACTAACTACAAATCTCAAATGAAAAGGATCAAACTTTAATTACTTTAGTTTAAAATGGTATAGGACGGATGCGATGGAATAGTAAAGGTTCCTTCAACTTTGATTAGCGGTCTGTCTTATCTATTCTATTTTCGAATGTGTGTAAATAGAAGACTTTTTTTTTTAACTGTCTTGTTTTCAAGCCTCCACGGCCGAGCAAGACTTCTTTCGGCTATCTCCTACTTTACATAGAAAAATTCCTTCGGATGGAAATTATGTCTTACAAACTTCGTATTGTGATCTCCGCTAATGATCTCTAATTTGAGTTCTGAGAAATGAAGTTCCTTTTTGTAGGGAGTGCTGAAAAATCTCATAATTATCTTTCTGTAACACGAATTCTGACTAATTGAGATAGTAAATTTCGAACACCAAATGATGAAGGAAAAAAACAAACTATGAAATAGGGTTAACTGGACCACCACTTTTTTTTATATATTCTATATTTTTATTTCTTTCAATTAGGACGAGGGAAAAAAAAAGAGGAAAACATGCCTCGAAATGCGACATTAGATCTAGTTGTCGGAATCATTCAATTAGATTAGGTGAATAATGTTGAGTTGAATGGAATCTGACCATATGAGTTTGAGACAGCCAGGGAAGAGTTTGTTCCTTGCTGTCTTTCAATACCTTCAAATTTTGCAACATCTTGTGTCCCTTAAATAGTTGTCTCCAATTTCATCATCAAATCAAAGGAAAAGTTAAGTTGGCATTCAATTATAAAGGGATAATAAGCATCTTTTCAAGGTTAGAGGTGGATTCAGAGTTCTAAGTCAATGAGTGAAGTGTAACGACATTCTCATTATAGGTGTGTACTATAAAATTGTTCAATTTTATATGTGATTAAAGTCGACAAGAATGAATGTGTCAACAATAGCCATCTAAATATTATACCAACCCTCGTATAAAGGCTAACAAGTTTTGAGAAGATCACACTCTCATTATTGTTTTGTGAAACTATTGTCATTTTTGTGCAGTTTTTTACTATAAAATTATTCAACTATATATACGATTAAAGTTGAGAATAAGGGATGTGGCCACAATGGTTGTATAAATACTATATCAACCTTTGTCTCGAGGCCAACAAGTTTTGAGATGACCACATCCTCATTATTGTTTTGTGACAATTGACGTCATTTCGTACGAGTATGTACTGTAAAATTATTCAACTACGTATACAATTAAAGTCGAGAAGAATGGATGCGGTTACATTGACCGTCTAAATACTATGCCAACCTTCGTGTCAAGAGCAAAAAGTTTTGAGATGACCACACTCGCATTACTCTTTTGTAACAATTGATGTCATTTTCGTACTAGTATGTACTATAAAATTATTCAACTATATATACAATTAAAATCGAGAAGAATAGACGTGGCAACAAAGATCGTCTAAATACTATACCTATTTTCGTGTCCAAGCCAATAAGTTTTGTGATGACCACATTCTCATTACCGTTTTGTGACAATTGCTATCATTATCGTACAATGATGTACTATAAACTGTTTAACTATATTCCTATACAATTAAAATCTAGAAAAATGGATGTGGCCACAATGGCGGTCTAAATACTATACCAATCTTCAGTGTCAAGACCAACAAGTTTTGAGATGACACTATTATATTTGTCAACTTGCTGTTATGTTTTGCAAGGGATGATGGCCACAATAAGAGTTCACATTCATAATCACAAAGTCCAAATGACAACCCTATAAGTTAAAGAGTCACATCTTCATTTAAGATAACACTAAAGCTTAGGCAAACACCTAACATGGACCTCCTACAAAACCTTGGGAAATAGGGACCTCCTCCTGTTCCTCCAACATCTATGTTTTTCTCTTTATTAAAATTGAAGTTTGTGGATCATTTTTACTAGGAAGTCCCTATCTTGTCTGCCTTTTTAGGTAAAGTTGTTTCATTCCTGTTAAACAAGATTTATACCCGTGATATACACTTGATATACATAAGTGTATATCACGGGCAATGCAGTGAATTCGACAGTGGGCTTTCCAGCAGCCCATCTCCAGCAGAGTGGCTGAGGCCCATCACGGGCAGTAGCCTGTAGCCCATCACGGGCAGTGTATGATATTGTATATTAGGAAAGTATATTTGTAGTATATTGTAGTGTAAAGGTTATCTTAATTAGTCTTATACACTTACCATAATTGTATAGTTAGAATTATGGTAGACTAAGGTTTTAGGAGTAGAATAGGAATATGATTCTCCTATTTTGTAACTTGTATATATACCTTTTAATTAATGAAAATAATCAAGGGGATTATTTCTTTCATGGTATCAAGAGACTAGGTCTAAACAAAAATTTTATCTCCCAAATTTTGTGCCCTTTCTCGGCCGAAACCCCCCCCCCTCGGATTTCTCTTCCAAATTTCGTCTTCCGCTCTAAAAAATCTCTCTTACTATTCCCAAATTTCCCCTCCTTCTTTGTTCTTTCAATATGTCTAAGAACAATTTTCATCATGCCCTCATGGTTTCTAACGTCAAGAACAATATCCCTATTGTGCTTGAGATGGAAAACGTCCAATATGCGACGTGGCCAGAATTGTTTAAAATTCACGCTCTCCCGTCAAGTTATCTATCACATAATTCCTCCCGCTACACCTCTTCCCGCGGAGGATCCTCAGTTATGGATTACTCTTGATGCTACCGTTCTCCAGTGGATCTATTCCACTATTTCGGTTGACCCTCTTACAGACGATTATTGAGCTGGATACCACGGCTATGGATACCTGGAATAGATTGCGTGACATATTCTAAGATAACCAACATTCACGTGTTGTCACGCTCGAGCATAAATTCTCTCTAGTTGCATGGAAGAATTTCCAAACGTATCTGCATATTGCAAGAGACTCAATGAGTTGACAGACCAACTCTGTAACGTTGGCGCACCTGTAACAAATAATCGTCTGGTTCTACAACTGGTTGCCGGTCTTTCTGAGGCCTATAATGGCGTTGGGACTCTCATTCGTCAAAGAAACCCACTTCCCGCTTTTTATCAAGCCCGCTCCATACTTACTTTGGAAGAAGCCGATTTGGCTAAAAAGACGGCTACGGAGCAAGCCCCGTCGTCCTAATAACATCCTCCACAAATTCTTCAGGTTTTGTTGATAATTCGGGCCAAAACCGTACTCATGGTGGCGGCAAAAATAATCGTAAGAATAATAACAAAAACCGCAGGGGCAAACACGGCGGTTTCGGTGGTCAGCAGGCCGGTAGTGGGCCCCGTCCAGTGAACAGTGGCCCTCCACCCTACTGGTCCCAGCAGTGGGGCCCATGGCAGTGGGGCTGGGGCAATGGGCCATGGGCCAGCAACCCCTATTTTCCGACAGCTTCCGGCAGCCAGTAGGCTGGCTAGTCTTTCAGGCCCAACAGTCAGCAGTCATTGCCCACTGGCCCAGTAACGCCAGTTCTAGCAGCTATGGCCCAGTTCAGCCTAGTTCTGGAATACTTGGGCCCCGACCTCCGCAAGCTCACCACGCAGCAGGCCCCACTCAGACCGATATCGAGGTCGCGATGCACACATTGGGTTTAACTCAACTGGACCCAAATTGGTATATGGACACCGGTGCCACTACCCACATGACATTCGATTCAGGTACTCTCTCATCTTATTCCAATTTGAGCAACCCTCGGGGTATAATTGTTAGTAATGGCAACTCTATTCCAATTCAGGGTTATGGTCAGAAAACGTTGTCTCCCCCCAATCCACCCCTTATCTTAAAAAATACTTTACATGCCCTCAAATTAATTAAAAACTTGGTGTCTGTCCTAAAGTTCACCACTGACAATTCCGTTTCTGTTGAATTTGATCATTTTGGTTTCTCTGTGAAGGATTTCAAGTATGGGAGTCCTCTCATGAGGTGTGATAGTATGGGAGATCTTTATCCTATCACGCCCGATTTCAGTCCATTGAGTCAATCCTTGCCATCAACTTTTACAGCCATATCTCCTTCCTTGTGGCATGCTCGCATTGGTCATCCGGGATCCTCTATTTTATCAATTTTAGATAAAAAATAGTTTTATTTCTTGTAAGGGTACGAGTCATACTCAAATTTCTCAATCTTGTTCGTTAGGAAAAATTGTTAAGTTGCCATTTGTGGACTCAAATTCTCATACTTCAATGCCGTTTGATATTATTCATAGCGACCTATGGACGTCTCCTGTTCTAAGTTCGTTGGATCATCGATATTATGTTCTTTTTTTGGATGATTATTCTAAATTTTTGTGGACGTTTCCAATTGCCAATAAATCACAAGTGTTTTCCGTCTTCATAAAATTTAGAGCATTCATTAGAACACAATTCGAAAGAGAAATAAAAAATATTCAGTGTGATAATGGGAAAGAGTATGAAAATAGGGTGTTTCGGGAGTTCTGTGCTAATAATGAGATCAATTTTCATTTTTCGTGCCCTCATACATCTTCATAAAATGGGAAAGCCTAATGCAAAATTCATTCAATAAATAACATTGTTCTAACTCTCTTAATTCATGCTTCCGTACCCCCATATTTTTGGCATCATGCTATTCAAATGACAACATATCTCCTTAACATAATTCCTTCCAAAGGTCTGACATATTCCTCCCCCCTACAAATTTTATATAATAAAAATCCGTCTTATTCTCATTTTTGGGTTTTTGGGTGCTTATGTTATCCATTATTGCCTTCCACCACAATTAACAAACTTCAGGCCCGGTCTACTCCGTGTGTGTTTTTGGATTATCTGTCGAATCATCGTGATTACAAATGCTTTGATTTATCCTCCAAGAAAATCATAATTAATCGCCATGTAATTTTTGATGAAACCCAATTTCCATTTACTAAAGTTCATATTCTCGAGCCTAGTTCGTATACTTTTTTGGATGATGGTATATCCCCGTATATTACTCACCATTTTTCTGACATATCCCTCACCCAAAATTCTCCAGCGGGCCCATCGCTACGGGCCCCACTGTTCGAGTCCGATTTCCGTCAACTGGATCGGGTTCAGCCGATTGGGCTACCCGCCCACTCGAACTGGTCTAGTTTCAACCCCAGATTGCCGATTTGGGCCAGCAGGCCCACTGCGTGCTGGCCAGTCCGTCCCGAGCCCATCAAATTCCCAAAATTCACTCAATTCTTCCTCGAGTCATAGACCAGTCACTCATAGTCAGCGGGGCATTTTTACACCTAAAATACATTTTAATTTACATTCTGATGTCTCTAAATCCCCCTTGCCCTGTAATCCTGTGTCCGCCTTAAACGACCCAAATTGGAAAATTGTTTTGACTGATGAATATAATGCTCTTATTGATAATAAGACATGGGAGTTGGTGCCCCGTCCATCTGGTATTAATGTTATCAGGTCTATGTGGATTTTTGCTCATAAGGAAAATTCAGATGGGTCATTCGCTCGACATAAGGCGCGACTTGTGGGTGATGGTAAGACTCATCAAGTTGGGATAGATTGTGGTGAGAGGTTTAGTCCGGTGGTCAAGCCGGCTACCATTTGCACTGTGCTGAGCTTGGCTCTTTCAAAGGCATGGCATATTCATCAGTTGGATGTCAAGAATGCTTTCCTACATGGTGATCTCAAATAAACAGTCTATATGCATCAGCCGTTGGGATTTAGGGATTCCAACCGTCCTCATCATGTCTGTTTATTGAAGAAGTCCTTATATGAGCTTAAGCAGTCTCCACGGGCCTGGTATACGAGGTTTGCTGACTTTGTTTCGACTATTGGGTTCACTCACAGCAGGTCAGATAATTCCTTGTTCATCTACCGTCGTGGTTCCTCATTGGCCTACATTCTGTTGTATGTGGATGATATCATTTTGACTGTCTCTTCCGATGCCTTGCGCTAGTCTATCATGGCCATGCTCAGCTCTGAGTTTGCTATGAAAGACTTAGGGCCATTGAGTTACTTTTTGGGGATTGCCGTCAAGCGTCATTCAGATGATTTGTTTTTGTCTCAAAGAAAGTATGCGGCTGAGATCATCGAGAGGGATGGGATGTCATCCTGTAAGTCCACTTCCACTCCAGTTGATACAAAGCCCAAGCTTAGTGCAGCGGCCGGCGCACCATACGAGGACCCGACCCGCTATTGCAGTCTTGCAGAGTATCTTACTTTTACAAGATCGGATATTACGTGTGTCGTCCATCAGGTGTGTTTATTCATGTATGATCCCCGAATTGAGCACATGAATGCAATCAAACACATCATTAGGTATATTCAGGGTACACTGGACTATGGTTTGCATTTATATCCTTCCTCGCCTTCCACACTTGTTTCATACACAGATGTTGATTGGGGTGGTTGTCCAGACACCAGACGGTCGACGTCTGGCTATTGTATGTTCTTTGGCAATAACTTGGTCTCATGGTCTGCGAAGCGTCAGACAACTCTATCCCGCTCAAGTGCCGAGGCTGAATATCGAGGGGTCGCCAATGTGGTCTCAGAATCATGTTGGTTACGTAATTTGCTTTTAGAGCTTCATTGTCCTATTCAGAAGGCAACCTTGGTGTATTGCGATAATATTAGTGCCATTTACCTGTCTGGTAATCCGGTTCAACACCAACGCACTAAGCATATCGAGATGGACATTCACTTTGTCCGCGAAAAGGTTGCTCGGGGTCAGGTACGCGTCTGTCATGTCCCGTCAAGATATCAAGTTGCGGACATCTTTACAAAGGGTCTTCCCTCGATCCTTTTTGAAGATTTTAGGGACAGTATTAACGTTCGCAAACCGCACGCTATGACTGCGGGGTGTGTGTTAAACAAGGTTTATACCCGTGATATACACTTGATATACATAAGTGTATATCATGGGCAATGCAGTGAATTCGGCAGTGGGCTTTCCAGCAGCCCATCTCCAGCAGAGTGGTTGAGGCCCATCACGGGCAGTAGCCTGTAGCCCATCACGGGCAGTGTAGGATATTGTATATTAGGAAAGTATATTTGTAGTATATTGTAGTGTAAAGGTTACCTTAATTAGTCTTATACACTTATCATAATTGTATAGTTAGAATTATGGTAGAATAAGGTTTTAGGAGTAGAATAAGAATATGATTCTCCTATTTTGTAACTTGTATATATACCTTTCAATTAATGAAAATAATCAAGAAAATTATTTCTTTCCATTCCGAGGCATATAAGTTACGAACCATAAGTCAATAAGCAAATCTCTTTATTAAAATTGAAGTCTGTGGATCATTTTTACTAGGAAGTCCCTATCTTGTCTGCCTTTTTAGGTAAAGTTGTTTCATTCCAAATGACAACCCTATAAGTTAAAGAGTCACATCTTCATTTAAGATGACACTAAAGCTTAGGCAAACACCTAACATGGACCTCCTACAAAACATTGGGAAATAGGGACCTCCTCCTGTTCCTCCAACATCTATGTTTTTCTCTTTATTAAAATTGAAGTTTGTGGATCATTTTTACTAGGAAGTCCCTATCTTGTCTGTCTTTTTAGGTAAAGTTGTTTCATTCCAAGGCATATAAGTTACGAACCATAAGTCAATAAGCAAATAATAATATAAATTAACAATAGTAACAAACAAAAAACTAAAGAAAAACATTATGTGTCTACTTTTTTCCAAAAAAAGATGTAAATTTGTAGCATGTCACATAAGAATAGTTCAATGATGAAGAGATCACAATTCAGGTTATAGTATTACATGACGAGTCATTTGCTATGACTTGCAACAGGGCAAGGTCACACAAGAAAAGGTTGGTTACTGAGTTAAACGAAAAATTCGAACAGTTCAAAAGAAGAAGAAGATGGGAATAATGAAAGTAAATAGCAAAAGAGTATAATTTGCATCGTACTGAGATAAAAAATGAGATGAGAGAAATCATTATCTTGTTGGGAGTTCAAAACGAATGTGAGAAAGAAGGTTATGAATTTATTCTTTTAACATAGTCAAAAGAAAACTAGAGAAAACAAACTTTAAGCAACAAGCAAAGAGGTCATTAAATTCAAATTAAGGCAAATTAGAAGAATTGCTTAAGCAATGATAGGTAAAGATTTAGATTTAAGAGCTCATTGAAATTCGAACTCGTGGCTGCAAATCGAATAATATTTCGATCACTATGCTAATCTCCTGAAACCAAGGTATGAATCAAACAAGAACGTAAATAGTGTTCACCTAATGAAAAACATTTTGCTTTTTCTAATTTTATTCCCTTGTATCCTTTTTCCGAATCAAATAATGAAAGATCAATTTGCCATTTCCCCCTTCTTTACTACTTCTATATCTTACGTTCAAATTATGATTTTAAAATCTTTTCATGTTTGAATCTAAGCCATGATTGATTGGATGTCAAATATGGGGTGCTCTAAAATAATAAACTTGACTTTGGTCAAATCTCAACAACATATGGGGGTGTAAAGGTTTGTCAGAATGAAAAACTAATTAATTAGCGTTAACTAATTTGGTCATTCCAAGATTTAATATGATAACAATAGTATTAACCTACTTCTTTTTGGCCAATCATTTGTTATCAGCAGTTCAAGAAACAATGTAAAGATGTGGCGGCCTAACTCAACCCCAAAAGCTAGCTTGTAGGGTGAAGATTCTCGAAGTTCATATAAAAAGTTCATGTTCCCATTTCATTTCCGATGTGAGACTTTTAACACTCTTCGTACGTCCAGACCTCGTTAACTGGAGCATGAACAATATAATTAGGGGTCAAACATCGACTGAAAGAAATAATCCCCTTGATTATTTTCATTGATTGAATAGGTATATATACAAGTTGCATCTTTCCATAATACTACAAATCCTTTTCCTATTCTACTACTAAATCCTTATTCTACCATAATTCTAACTATACAATTATGGTAGGTGTATAACACTAATTAAGGTATCCTTTTTATTACAATATACTACAAATATATATACCATATATACTACAAATATTTCTGGCCGAGAGTGGCCCATTGGCCGAGAGGCCCAACATTCTGGTCTATTTAACACACCCCCGCAGTCATAGCGGGCGGTTTTCGAACGCTGAGACTGTCCCTAAAATCTTCAAAGAGAACCGCTGGTAGACCCTTTGTAAAGATGTCTGCAATTTGATAACGAGACGGGACATGGCATACACGAACTTGACCCTTTGCAACCTTTTCCCGGACAAAGTGAATGTCCATTTCGATATGCTTGGTGCGTTGGTGTTGAACGGGGTTACCTGAGAGGTATATGGCACTAATGTTATCGCAATATACCAAGGTTGCCTTCTGAATGGGACAATGAAGCTCCAAAAGCAAATTACGTAGCCAACAGGACTCGGAGACCACATTCGCTACCCCTCGATATTCGCCTGCGACCGAGCGTGGCGATGAGTTGCTTGACGCTTTGCCGACCATGAGACCAAGTTGTTGCCAAGGAACATACTGATGGCCGGAAGTCGACCGATGCGGTGTCGGGACAACCACCCCAATCGACATCCGTGTAAGAGACAAGTGTGGATGTAGATGAAGGATACAAGTGCAACCCATAGTCCGGTGTCCCCAGAAGATACCGAATGATGCGTTTGATTGCATTCATGTGCTCAACCACTGGATCATGCATGAATAAACACACATGCTGAACCGCATATGTAATATCTGGTGCGGTAAAGGTAAGTTCTTGGAGGGCCCTGCAAGGCTGCGATAGCGGGTCGGGTCCTCGTATGGTGCACTCTTTGCGGCACTCGACTTTGGGTTTGCATCAACCGGTGTGGAAGTGAACTTACAGGATGACATCCCCGCCCTCTCGATGATCTCAGCAGCATACTTTCGTTGAGATAGAAATAAGCCACCTGAATGACGCTTGACGGCAATCCCCAAAAAATAACTCAACGGCCCCAAGTCCTTCGTAGCAAACTCAGAACTGAGCATGGTCATGATAGATTGGCGCAAGGCATCGGAAGAGGCGGTCAAGATGATATCATCCACATACAACAGAATGTAGGCCAAAGAAGAACCACGACGGTAGATGAACAAGGAATTGTCTGACCGGCTATGAGTGAATCCAATAGTTAAAACAAAGTCAGCAAACCTCGTGTACCAGGCCCTCGGAGACTGCTTAAGCCCATATAAGGACTTCTTCAACAAACATACATGATGAGGACGGTTTGGATCCCTGAAACCCAAAGGCTGATGCATATAGACTGTTTCCTTGAGATCACCGTGTAGGAAAGCATTTTTGACATCCAACTGATGAATTAGCCAAGTCTTTGACAAAGCCAAGCTAAGCACAGTGCGTATGATAGCCGGTTTGACGACCGGACTAAACGTCTCCCCACAATCAATTCCAACCTGCTGAGTCTTACCATCATCAACAAGTCGTGCCTTATGTCGAGCAAATGACCCATCTGAATTCTCCTTATGAGCAAAAATCCACATAGACCTGATAATATTAATACCATATGGACGGGGCACCAACTCCCACGTCTTATTATCAATAAGAGCATTATATTCATCAGTCATAGCAATTTTTCAATTAGGGTCATTTAATGCGGACACAGGATTGCGGGGCAAGGGGGATTTAGGGACATCAGAATGTAAATTAAAATGTCTTTTAGGTGTAAAAATACCCCGCTGACTCCGAGTGATCGGTCTATGACTCGATGAAGAATTGAGGGAATTTTGGGAATTTTCTGGGCTCGGGACGGGTAGCGTGACGATGGGCTCTTGGCCCAAATCGGTAAAGGTGGACTCGGTTTGGACCAGTTCGAGGTAAAGGCGAGCCCAATTCTGGAGCTATTCGATGGGCTTCTTTGGATGTGGCGTTCTTGTGGGGCGGTAGGCGATGGGCCCATTGGAGGATTTTGGGTACGGGAGATGTCCGAAAAATTTTGAATAATATACGGGGATATTTGGTCATCCAAAAAATTATATGACTTAGGTTCGGGAGTATGAACTTTCGTAAATGGGAATTGAGTTTCATCAAAAATGACATGGCGATTGATTATGATTTTCTTGGAGGATAAATCAAAACACTTATAACCACGATGATTTGACGGATTACCCAAAAACACACACGGGGTAGACCGAGCCTGAAGTTTGTTAATTGTGGTGGATGGGAATAACGGATAACACAAGCACCCAAAAATCCGAAGGTGAGAATAAGAAGGGTTCTTATTATATAGGACTTTGAGGGGGGAAGAGTATGTCAGACCTTTAGACGGAATTATGTTCAGCAGGTAAGTGGCCATTTGTAGAGCATGATGCCAAAAATATGGAGGTATGGAGGCATGTATTAGGAGAGTTCGGACAATGTTATTTATGGAATGAATTTTGCGTTCGGCTTTCCCATTTTGTGAAGATGTATGAGGACATGAAAAATGAAAATTTATCCCATGAGTAGCACAAAAATTTCAAAACTCCCTATTGTCATACTCTTTCCCATTATCACATTGAATATTTTTTATTTCTCTTTCGAATTGAGTACGAATGAACGCTCTAAATTTTATGAAGACGGAAAACACTTGTGATTTATTCGCAATTGGAAACGTCCACAAAAATCTAGAATAATCATCTAAAAAGAGAACATAATATCGATAACCCACTGAACTAAGAACATGAGATGTCCATAAGTCGCTATGAATAATGTCAAATGGCATAGAAGTATGGGAATTGGAGTCTACAAATGGCAACTTAACAATTTTTCCTACTGAACAAGACTGACAAATTGGAGTACGACTTGTACCCTTACAAGAAATAAAGCTATTTTATCTAAAACTGATAAAATAGAAGATCCCGGATGACCCAGACGAGCATGCCACATGGAAGGAGAGATGGCTGCAAAAGCTGATGGCAAGGCTGGACTCGATGGACTGAAACCGGGCATGATAGGATACAGATCCCCCCTACTATCACACCTCATGAGATGACTCCCCGTCTCGAAATCCTTCACAGAGAAACCGAAAGGATCAAATTCAACAGAAACAAAATTGTCATTTGTGAATTTTCGGACAGACACTAAATTTTTAATCAATTTAGGAGCATGTAAAGTATTTTTCAAGAGGAGTAGTGGATTAGGAGGAGACAATGTTTTCTGACCATACCCTAGAATTGGAATAGAACTGCCATTACCAACAATTATCCCCCGAGGGGTGCTCAAATTGGAATAAGATGAGAGAGTACCTGATTCGGACGTCATGTGAGTAGTGGCCCTGGTGTCCATGTACCAATTTGGGTCCGGTTGGGACAATCCCAATGTGTGCATCGCGGCCTCGATATCGATCTGAGTGGGGCCTGCTGCATGATGGGCTTGCGGAGGACGGGGCCCAAGGACGCCATTCCGTGATGCTGTTGGGCCATATGTGCTGGATACCGCCTTGTTGGGCCATCGCCGCCGGGCCGCCACCGCCGGCTGGGCGTTGGGCGATCGTTGGCGACCGCCGCTAGAAACTGTGGCTGGAGGGTGCGGGTTCCACTGCTGGGCCTACGGTGGTGGTGGCCCACTGTACCCTGGATGGGACCCACCGCCTGCTTGTTGCTCACCGGAACCGCCACCAGAACCACCTCGTTTGCCCCCGCGGTTTTTGTTATTTTTGCGATTATTCTTGCCGCCACCATTATTATGGTTTTGGCCCGAATTATTAACAAAACCCGAAGAACTAGGAGAGGATGCCATCATGACAACTGGGCTTGCTCCAGAATCGCTTTTTAGCCAAACCGCTTCTTCCAACGCCGCGATGGAGCGGGCTTGATGAAAGTCGGGAAGAGGGTTGCTTTGGCGAAGGAGAGTTCCAACACCATTATAGGCCTCCAAAGCCCGAACCAACTGTAGAACTAGACGATTATTTGTTACTGGTGCGCCAACATTACGGAGTTGATCCGCCAATTCCTTTAGTTTCTTGCAATATGCAGAAACGTTCGGAAATACGTCCATTCGAACGAGAGAGAATTCCTGCTCGAGTGTGACGATACGGGAATGTTGGTTGTCTTGGAATATGTCACGCAATCTATTCCATGCAGCCATAGCCGTGGTATCGGGCTCCATAATCGTCTGTAGAAGGTCCACTAAAATAGTGGCGTATATCCACCGAAGAACGGTAGCATCAAGTGTAATCCATACCTCAGGATCCTCTGCAGGAAGGGGTCTAGCGGGAGGAATGATGTGATGAAGAACTTGATAAGAGATAGCGTGAATTTTAAACAACTCCGCCCACGTTGCATATTGAACGTTTTCCATCTCAAGGACAATAGGGACACTGAGTTTGATATTGGAAACCGTGAGGGCAGGGTGAAAATTGTTCTTAGACATATTGAAAGAACAAAGAAGGAGGGGAAATTTAAGAGAGGTTTTTGAGAGCCGAAGACGAAATTTTGGAAGAGAAAAACCCGAGAAGGGGGGGGGGGTCTCGGCCAAAGGGAGGCAAAAGTTTGAGAGAAAAATTTTTGTTTAGACCTAGTCTCTTGATACCATGAAAGAAATAATCCCCTTGATTATTTTCATTGATTGAATAGGTATATATACAAGTTACATCTTTCCATAATACTACAAATCCTTTTCCTATTCTACTACTAAATCCTTATTCTACCATAATTCTAACTATACAATTATGGTAGGTGTATAACACTAATTAAGGTATCATTTTTATTACAATATACTATAAATATATATACCATATATACTACAAATATTTCTGGCCGAGAGTGGCCCATTGGCCGAGAGGCCGAGAGGCCCAACATTCTGGTCTGTTTAACATCGATGAACAAATAATTGAAATGAGATTGACTCTGATACCATGTAAAGATATGATATCTTTGGCCTAACTCAACCCCAAAAGCTAGCTTCTAGGGTGATAATTGCAAGTTTCATATAAAGAGTCCATGTTCCCATTCCATTTTCGATGTGAGACTCTTAATAAAAAAACACCATTAACTCACTAAAACATAAAATCATTAAAGCTAACAAACTTAATTTAGACTAGATGATTTTAGGTTCATTAAACGCTGTTATATCACCTGCATTTATATTAGGGATAATACATAAAAATCTCATCAAACTAGTCTCCCTGTTTTAGTTACGATCTTAAATTTCGTAGACGTTTTGGTACCCTTCAAAGTGGTATTACATTCTCTCATTCATTAGACGTCATAGAAAGGTATTAATACAACTTCGAATTAGTTCTGAAAAATACTAAAATCCCGACAAATTTTAAGGTCATAATTGAAAGGGAAAAAAGGAATAGTTTGAGGGTTTTCGTATATATTATCTATTTTTTAAAGATACATACTTATCTAATTAACATAATGTTTACAATAACAACCTATTCGGTGTCTCATTGAAATATTTGAATGGTGAGAAACGCGAATTTTATTATTTTTAAACCTAGAAGTAACATATATATAGTACTTACTAAATTTGCTTCCCGAACTTAATGTCACTAAAATCTAATTAATCTAGTTTTCTTATCTGGTCAACGATACTTATTTGATGAGAAATAATATATGGTTGTATATTTATAGTTTATTATTTTTTCTCGATTTCATCAAGCATTATTAAACCTTAGGCCATAAGATACTGTTCCCAAGGAATTTTTGATGTTTTCTGAGGTTCTGTTTTTTATGTTCCAACTTGCGACCCTCCCCCTACGGTGAACTGTTTGGTTCAAGGTATATTTAATATTCCTATGTTATATGCAAAAAAAAAAAATTACTTTTAATAGAGAATAGTGTAATATTTTCTTAACTACAATTATAATTAACAAGAATGTAGACGCGTAATAATAAATGAAATAACTCTTACTGTTGCTTTCTCTTCAAAAGAATGAATTATAGTATCAAAATCAAAATATTTATTGGTGCTTACCGTTTACATCAAATCAATCAATTAATTATTATAGTTAAATAATTTAATAAAGTAAAAAATATATTAATTAATCATGCTTAAGTGATATAAAACACTTATACAAACACATGATATATTGATTTGACGTACACACTCAATATGAGTAAGTTTTTGCAATATATAAGTCTGATGTGCTTTTCAACATGATTCCTCAATTTTAAAAAATAAGTTTACATAACACAGAATCGTATAAACTATAATGTTCAATCAAAGATTTTAAGAGATATTTCGAAACTGTAGTGAAAAAGTTATTTTAGAGTGAAAAATCATTTAATTTTCTAAATTTAGTACAGTCTCCCCGTCCATATTATCTATTTTTTAATTTTTGTATATTCTTAAAAAAACATTTGATAGCTTTAGTTATAAGAATATCTAACTTAACATTACAAGAATTGGATCAGTAAGAGTGATTATGAAAAGAAATATGATAAATAATTTTTATTTTCTTAAAATAATAAAAAGTTTAAAATAAATTTAATTTATTAAATCGACTAATATTGAGACTTGATGGAAGTGTATTAAATGAACAAGTAAACAATTACTCCTTCCGTCCCATATTACTTGACCACTTTCTTTTTTACACGTCTCTTAAGAAATTATAAATAAGAAGGATATTTTTATTACATTATTCTTATCTTTTAAGTAATTGCACTCTAATCAATATTGATTATTTTAAAAAAATAATTAATATTAAAAATAAAGTAGAAAACATTTAATTAATTCTAATTTTTTTTAAAAGTGATCAAATAATTTAGAATGAGTATTTTTAATAACGAGGCTAAGTAATATGAGACGGAGGGACTATTGATGAAGACCACTTGAGGAGTGGTTGACTAATAGAAATTGTCTCTTTCTGTTTGGAATCTCTGGTTCTTCACTGTACAAAGAAAAGTTTGATGTTTTGCACGTCTATTAAAATAATTTAATTAAATTATTTTTAATCTCAATTTAATTTTGCTCTTTCTTGCCTTGCACCATATTAATCTCTTTTCATATTAATTAGAACAAGGATAAACGTGGAAAAAAAGAATAATTAATTCTATTTCAATTTTTTAAAATAATACTCTCTGTGTCCCATAATAAGTGTCATTTTAGCCAATAACATACATATTAAGAAATCAATAATATAATTGAATGTTTACCAAAATACCCCTATTTAATGAAAATATATTACTTTTTTCCTTTTGATTAAAGCATGCATTAATAGTAGAGGTGGCCAGCGGGCCAGGTTCGGGGCGGGCCGGGACTGGCAGGACAGGCCGCCGTCCCATCCCGTCCCGTCCAGTCCCTCATCCCGCCAAAAAGGGGGACCGGGCGGGGCGAGGTCGGGTCGGGACCCTTTTTTTTTGTAATAAATTGAATTTTCAACACTGAAATTGACATTCACACCTACACTACCACGAATTTTCGACATTGGAATCTATTGTATAGCGTCAGATGACTAAAGAAAAGGAAAAATTAGAAATCGATTTGGGGGAAAATTGAAATTGATTGGAAAACGGATGTTTTCGTAAAAGTTGGCGGCGCGGCGGTTTACCCGGCTACGTCTCGGAATAATACACAAAATAAAAAAAAACCCGGGTAAAGCGGACATCCGAGCGCATAGTTATGACCATTTAAAGTTGCACAAATTTACAACTACTTTATCTCCCTACGTTTTTCTCCAATTGAATTACATTTTTAACAACTACTCATGTCGATACGTAACGTCGAGTCCTCGTAAGTAACAATAATAATTTAAAGAAGGAACGAAGGTACGTAACGTCGACGTGTAATCGAGGTTGAAAATTGAAACTTTGCTCGATGGATGATCTTCATGCTAGTTTCCAACTTCACTCCCAATTTTTGAACTTTGATATAAATAAGCAAATAAAATAAAATATTTAGTAGACAATGTAGACTTGTTTGTAGAGAGATAGATTGTTGAGAGATTAGAGAGATTGTAGGAATATTTGTGAGAAAGATGAAGATAAAATGAGGTATTTATAGTTGAAAAATTTGGTTAAAGTGTAAATATATGAGTTAAAAATAAATATTAAGGGGGTAGGGAGTGGGGGAGGCCAAAGGGGAGGGATCGGGCGGGTCGGGACTGGGGCGGGACTGGCCCGGACAGGACCTGGGCAGGTCCCGTCCCGTTACCGATTATATATATATATATATATATATATATATATATATTATATCGGGGCTGGACCGAGCCGCCCCACCCCGCCCCGTTGGCCAGCCTTAATTAATAGTAATCATGTATGTCTTCAATAGAGAACTTGCCAATAAATATTTCTTGATTAGAGAGTTTGTCAGCTTTTATCTAAGGATATAGTAGGAAAAAAATAACTAATTTATGTCTTGAATTTCTAAGGTGACACTTATTTTGGGATAATTTTTTTTACTAAGGTAACACTTATTATGAAACGGAGGGAGTAAGCAATATTTTGAACCACAATTATTTTTAGTAATCATCAAAAAATAAAATGAACCAAAGGGAGTAATACTATTACCTACCCTCATATTTTGTCCCCCCCTCATATAAACTCTATAATTTTTTCCACATAAGCTTTATTAATTAACTATGATTAACTAATATGCGTCCTTATTTCAAAGTTAACTTAATCATAAAATTAACATGGTTCAATGCATACATCAAGTAAGAATAAATTTCTTAATTAGGCGTTTTAGTAGTATTGGTGAAGTTTTCTACACAGTAAGTTCGAAAAAGTACTTACTCATATCAGTTTTATTTTTTTTCTCTTAAACCATTTGTGCATCAAATTCAATAAATGTATAAACATATCTTATAAATAATTTTATCAAATGAAGCCGCTGAAAAAAAAGGAATATAGAGAAGAATACCCGTATAATAAAGTTTTCCCAATCGGCCAACAATCCACAAAGTAATGACGAAACATATATTGTATGGTTTATGCGAGATTAATCCTCACTTAATCAATAGAACCTTTTTTGTAGAAAATACTCTTGTTCGGATGATTGTTACCTATTGTATTGTATTGTGTTGTTAATTTAAATACATATTTATTTGATAATTTTAAATTTTATTATATCATAAATTGTTAAATTCATTATTAAGTAATAATGAAAAATCATATTTCGTATAATGATCAATTTGGTGCGATCACGTTGTTACCATTTCCCCTCATTTTTCTTACTTATTATCTAATAATTCTAGTATTATATTCTTTACTCTACGTTCTACCTCATACACTACTTTCTTTTATAGATTTATCTTTTAAATAACTAGGATGTGACATTATATAGCGACAGAAAATAATAATAATATATCCGACCCTTATATTTATTAAAATAATATAATATGATACAATAAACACAATACAATATCATGGGATGTAGTATTATTATGAAGCAATACAATATGCAGCAACCATCTAAACCCTTTTTGTTTCCTTATTAATTTCTTCCTTGTTCGTCCCCATCTCTATTAAAGCCCTCAATTTACCCCTTTTTTCCCTTAGTATTTCCCTCCTTGTTTGATCCAACGTCCATAATTCATCTCTTCATTCAAACGTACGGCTAACGATTTGTCAATTGCCACCTTTTTTTTCCTGCGTAAGTGTAACCTCCTTTTATTTAAACTGTTTCTCTCTCTATATAAGTATTTGTTTATATTTTTATTCCAAAAAAAGAATAATAATGGGTTCAGACTTCAGAGGGCGAGTTAATGGGATATTGATTCATCAATTTAGTTAAAATATACGTGTAACAAATAAAAAAAAGACATCACGGTGCATTAAGGTAGACATATTAAGGCCTGTGTACCAAATATTTGACGTAAATTGTAGTGAAAGATAGATAGAGTTGTTTGACTCTCAAAAGACATGAATGTGTCAGAAAAGAGAGAGTTTATATATATACTCATATGTATTATTAGCATTTATTACTACTGTATCTGAATATTGGTACTACATTAGTATTTGTTCCCATTTTTGGGAATTCGTGATTGACATGCACTATATAAGTTACTTTGTGAGATAGTGTTGAATTTTTGGTAAAATTCTTGTTATTTCTAATATCTGTGATTTTTGGACACCCTTTTTTGATTTCTACTTAAATAGGAAGATTTAGGCGTTCTATCTTTATGTTGTAAGTGTTGGTCAAGAGTCAAATTTTATTAGATTGATATTATTATATCGATAATTGTTTGTGGTTTTAGTAAAGAATTTACTTACTGTGCTCGGACTCTTCAGAAATGTCGACGGGGTGCGTGTGGGATTATCCAAAAGTAGTGCATTTTTGTAGAATCCGACATATGTGTGGCAACATTTTTGAAGAGTTCGAACATCATAGCTTATGAAGTCTGTTTGTCTGCAATTGTTTACATTAGTGATTTGCTGCTGTTATGATTATGATGTTTCTGTAATGGTCAATTACATTTTTTATTTTTTATTTTTGTATTAAACTGAGTTATTTTGTGCTTTGTGGGGTTTATTGCATTTGCATATTTGCTTGTTATCTTAATGCATTACATTCATTCAGTTCTTGTTTTACTGACGATTCTTGTAGTTTTATACTGATAGAAGCTGAAGAAAAGGACTCACATAAAAAAAAAATAAAAAAAAATATATATATATATATATATATATTTATGTTAATTTTGAGGATGCTGTTTAATTTTTATGCTAGCCTCTTTAGAGGCAGGTTATATAAAAAAGAAAGCAAAAACGATATGGGAACAAAAGGTTCCATGTTGATTTCCCCCCTTTTTGGTTGGGGTTGACTTCTAATATAGTTCTATTATAACTCATACTAGTTAAATAGAATCTTGGGTAGACGTGACATCACTTTGATTCCTATCTTTACTTGTTGTGTTCTTTGAGATTATTTTTTCTGTTTTTTGCCTCTTGCAATCACTTGTGTCCAGGGATGGAGCTAGCGCTTCGGTTATGGGTTTGGCAAGAATCCAGTAGCTTTGCCAAATCTTGTATTTATATTAACTTTTTTTATTAAATATTTACAAATTATTAATTTAAAACCCAGTAACTATAATGGACTAGAATCCCGAACCCATAAACTTCAAATCCTAACTCCGCCTCTGCTTGTGTCCTCATCTTTGTTTGTTTGTTAGGAAGGATGTCTACTTATTCTGGATAGTGTTATTGTCTAGGAAGGTACAACTCAGGACTTGCATTAAGTAGATACGAGCTTTAGCTCAATAGGAATGCCCTTTGCTTGTGATGTTTATTGCTATGTTGTTGACTTCCCAATTATCTGAACCTGAAATCTTCTACATTGACATGTAACCCTGGACCCATTTATCTTTTGTGTGCAGTGAAGGGGCTGAAGGAGTTGAATTTTGTGAGGCCAGGCATATGGAACCTAATGGTTACAGAAAGGGTAACAAAAGGAATCTTGTTACTGTTCAAAATGGTAATCATAGCCCGCTGAGTATAGATGAGGAGTTGGATCCATGGACTGCTTGGGCATACAAACCTCGTACTATTACGTTGTTACTTATTGGTGCATGTTTCCTCATGTAAGTTGCTTAGTCAGCAGGCTCTATAAATCATTCTTTATAAATTTTAAGTATTTTAGTTCTTTCTGGACTGATTTGTCAGACTGTGATACAACAACATACCCAGTGAAATCCCACAACGTGGGGTCCGGGGAGGGTAGAGTGTACACAGACCTTACCTCCACCTTGATAGGTAGAGCGGCTGTGATGAAGCTTTTTAAAGGTTTCTAATTATTGTTTAGTTTTTGCTGGTTCTCCTAGGTTCATCTTGAATCCTGTTTCATTAAGTTTAATTATCTGCATGCTATGTCTATTTTTTGGATATTAATACAGCAAGAAATTGAACTATAACTGATGGTTATTTATTTTCAATCCCTCTTATCTGAGGACTTGCGTTGGAGCCCTATAATTTCTCATGAAATGAAAAAACGACCACTTTTGTTGCTGGGTTTCAGCTCTCAGTCTGTTTTGGACTTTTGGTTGTCCAAAATCTTTTGAAGGATAAATAAAGAAATGATGGAAGAAAAGAAAACCATATAGTAGCAGTCCTGCTATTCCAAACTCCCATTTGATTGGACCAGAGCGGTAATAATCTATATAGAAAGTTTCCTATGTTTAAATGAATTTTGAGGATAACATGTCTGTGACAAACAAAGCTTATATGCTGTTGTTGATCCAAGTTTCTGCTAATTATGTGATTATTACTGATCTGCAGGACACCTATTTAGTATTTAAAAGTAGGAAGCTTGCTCTTCAGGACTTCTTCTCTTATGATCTTTCATAGGATCTAGTAGCATTAATCCTCTACATTTTCCAACATTAACTTTACTTGCATTGCTTACAGTTTGAATTCCCTAGGATCTGTTGGTAGTCGTGCAATTATTTTGTATTGCTGCTTCTGTTACTTACCTCAACTACCTTTTTGACATTCCACTCATCTTCAGAATTATAGATCAGTATTTGAGCTGGAATTTTGTATAGAAAATGGAACCTGGGGTGTCATTGTTTCTCAGTTACAACAATTGACTTCACCCCCTTCCCATTCAAAGCAAAATAGTAAAAGAGAACTATCTAGATAAGTTTATCAGACTGTTGATAAAAAGATTCGTAGTGGATATAGTTGGGCCTTGGTTTCTGAATTCTGATTGCCAATTTTCATTCCATAAGTCCAAATTTCAGGGGTCTGTTCACTTTGTTGGCACTATTGTCTATTTCTACTTCTATTAGCATAGTAATTGGTACTTAAAAATCAATCTGACCTCCTGAGCACAGCATATGACATGTCAAATACAAAGGAAAAAATCATCATTTTTTTCAGTTTCTTTGATGAGTGCTATTTGGCAGTTCTCTTCTTCGAGGAAAATAGAAGGTTGTGTTTGCATATTTAACTCTTTCTTTATCAAAATTCTTGAAAAGAAGAAAAGATAAAACCTTACCCTATTACCTGTTGCTCTGAGGTTTTATTGAATCCTATTGTGTTACAGCCAAATCATGTAATACACTTGGTTTATGAATCCTATCCCTTTCTTGTTCACTTTTTCTTAAACTTTCCAAACTTTTTAAAGCTAGTGTGATTTAGTGTTGGACATGAAGTTAAATGTTTTCATATTTTGACTTGCTTATATCATCACTATTACAGCTGGGCAAGTGGAGCTCTTGAACTGCAAAGCACTTCCTCCAGTGATATTGCTACTTCTGTGAAAAGGTGTACATTTTAAGCTTGTTTTTATCCTATCATTTTTTTAAAAAAAAATTGTGTGGGAAATTGAAGTAATTGTTTTTTTCCCATCTGTTAGGGGAATTTGGTCAATGGTTGCTGTTTATCTTGCCTACTCTCTGCTACAAGCCCCCTCAACGTAAGTTGTTTCCACATTTTATTTGTCTAAGGATGATCAGTTTGATATTTTTGTGTTAGACTGTTTGCGTGTTTCTTGCCTTAAAAAGGGAGTTAGTGGTTACTGGTCTGTGTACTGTTCACTATGTGAGCAGTGAGGATTTACCCACCAAATTCAGACACATGAGCTCATTTAGAATTTTGTGGGTGATATTCTCTCTTCATTTTTACAGGATTCTTTATGGAGCTTCTTTTACTCACTTCTCAACTAGGCGAGTCTAGGAAGTCGTGTTCTTAAATTTACGTTTCATCTTTGAACTTGAAGTTGGAATTTTTACCACGTAATTATAAACTAACTTGGATTTTTAGTTTCCTCTGGCTTTGAATGTGTGGTTGAGAATTCATCTTATTTCCTCTTTGTGGATCTCCATGAGCAAATTTATTTGGAGTTTGAGGCAATAGCTTTCTACCCACTTAATATTTTGAGTTCTTTCTTACAGGGTACTTATTAGACCACATCCTGCCATTTGGCGCCTGGTTCATGGAATGGCTGTCATTTATCTCGTTGCTTTGACATTTCTACTTTTTCAGGTGGGTTGGTAAGCAGAGGTTGTTTTGTTTTTTCTTACCTTCATGTTAATGAACCAGTAACTATAGTTGCTTATATCTGTGTTTTCTTATGATTTTTATTCATGTGTTATTGCAACCATTTAGTTAAATTCTGAATATGAAAACTCTGTTCCTTTCTTTTCTCAGAGGCGTGATGATGCCCGCCAGTTTATGACATTTCTTCATCCTGATCTTGGCATTGGTGAGGATTTTGATCTATTCCTTGTAGAATTTTTTCGTGGTTCAGTTCATGCAGGTCCGTTCCGTTCACATATTTTGCATGTTTTGCTAGCATAGCTAAGACCGATTTGACTTGCTATGTAGAACTTCCTGAAAGATCTTATGGTGCTGATTGCAGACTTTATGTACCGGAAAATCCCACCAACAGGTTTAAGAATGTTTATGTATGATTTCTCCTTGCACTCCTTTTACCTCTTCAATTTTATTTCATTAGTCTTGTTTTGCATGTATCTCGGCTAAAGGTAATAGTCTAGATTTTGAGATCTCTCTGAAAGGTGTATTGCTTTGTAGGACACATTGTTCGATGAGTTCGTTCTGGCTCATATCTTAGGATGGTGGGGCAAGGCCATCATGATACGTAATCAGCCTCTTTTATGGGTCTTATCAATTGGGTTCGAGTTCATGGAGGTAAGAGCCTTTATCAGTGGTTAATTGATTATTTCCATAGTTATAACTTATCTTTGCACTGTATTTTTCAGCTTACTTTCCGCCACATGTTACCAAACTTCAATGAGTGCTGGTGGGACAGCATTATTCTGGATATATTGATCTGCAACTGGTTTGGTGAGAAACTTGAAGCCATTTTCTTGGGCTTTTATGAGATTGACATATTTGGACATGCTTATGTCAATTTATGTCATATGCTCCATTATTTATCTGATTAATTTTTATCGCCCTAGACCCTATTATACTGTTACTTACATTAAGATAGTATGATGTCCTATTTGTTTGGTGCTTCAATTCCACCCTTTTATACCAAATCACTGAGGAATTAGTTATGCTTCTATTTGCAGTGGTTCCATTTTATTTTTTTGGGGCCAATTTTGGCTTTATGAAGTACCTTTAGATTGTTAAAGCCTATCATGCATATGTTCCATATTGCCCCCCCCTGCCACATCACTATTTTTCTGTTGCAAGTTGATTGGGACTTTCTGATGATTCCTGCACTGTTTGGATCATTCAACTTTTTTCTACATGTCACCTTTCTCCATCTCATTCCTCCTGCCTAATATGGAGGCTTTCAGTATCAAATCTGATATTCTTCTATGCCAAATGGAAATTGAAATGGTTTGGCCATCAGTTGATAGCACTTTAGCCTGTAAAGGCAGCTTGTAATGGGCATGATGGTATGAAAAAAGGAGAGTCGATGGGGAGATGGGTAGTTTCTCAACCGGAAGCGCTTAATATATTTCGGAGTTCAAAAAGGGTTTAGTATGGGAAGAAAGCATGATTTTGTGCATCAAGCTAGCAGATGATTTGTTATGTCTTGTATTATCTGTTTGTTGGTTGTTGAGGCCTTTCGGTTTAGCTTATCTTAACTGGTCTTTGGAATGGAGGATATATAAGACACATTGTGGAGTTCGCTGCAGTAAAAATAGTTAACATAATGTGGTAATGAGATCTGGGTTGGTAGAACAATAGTCATGAGGAGCATATTTCACATTTGTTTCTTAGAGTGCTCCTGTGTCTATTTGAAGCAAAGCAAAATATGACGGTGAGTTAAATAACCATGTTATCACGTCTATGCAGCCTTTTTCTTGTACATCATGGGTCATAAGTTGTATCGGTTTGCCAAGGCAAGAGAGAGGAGCACCCGTGACCTAGATCAAGTGAAGTGCATCAAGGACGAGAGTGACAAAGTGTTGGTAGAAGAGGCACACATTAGACGGAGATAGCAAGAGTACTTCCATAAGCTTTTGAATTAAGAAGGGAACAAGGATATTGTGTTAGGGGAGTTAGAGCAGTCTGAAATGCACAAATATTTCGGGTATTGTAGGTGCATCAAGGATGCAGAGGTTCTGGGGGTTCTTCGAAATATGAGGAGATTATTGGAGCAATATAGAAACAAGAAGAGGGACATGCACATGTTGTTCATTGATCTAGAAAAGGCATATTATAAATTCTCTATAGATGTTTGGAGTCTAGTGGTGTACCTGTAGCTTATATTAAGGCTATTTAGGACATGTATGATAGCCAAAACCCGTTGGACAGCGGGAGATGACTTAGAGCACTTTCCGGTCGAGATGGGGTTGATCATCTCTTAGCCCGTTCTTATTTGCCTTAGTGATGGACAAATTGACTCGACATATTCAAGGGGAGGTGCCGTGGTGTATGTTATTCGTTGATGACATAGTATTGATTGACGAGACATGTAGTGGTGTTAATGATAGGCTGGAAGTGGAGAGAGGCCTTAGAGTAAAAAAGTTTCAACTTAAACAGGACTAAGAGTACCTCGAGTGGAAGTTCAGCGATGTGGTGTATGAGCCGGAGGTGGAAGTGAAGATTGGGACATTAGTCATACCTAAGAGGGACAACTTCAAGTATCTTGGGTTCATAATCAAGGAGCTGGGGAAATTGATGCTGATGTCGCACACTGTATTGGGGTGGGTGAAATGGAGGCTCGCCTCTGGGGTACTGTGCGATAAGAAAGTGTCGCCTAGGCTTAAATGTAAATTCTATAGAGTGGTGGTTAGACCAGCACTATTGTATGGGGCAAAGTGTTGGCTAGTTAAGATTGACCACATTCAGAAGATGAATATAGCGGAGATGAGGATGCTCAGATGGATATGTGGGCATACTAGGAGAGATATGATTAAGAACGAAGTTATATGAGAGAAGGTGGGAGTGGCCCCAGTGGCGGACAAGATGAGGGAAGCGAAGTTGGGATGGTTCGGATACGCCAGTGAGGAGGTGCGAGGATACGCCAGTGAGGAGGTGCGAAAGGCTGGCTATAGTAGGAGTAAGGAGAGACAGAGGTAGTCCGTTTAAGAACTGGGAAAGGTGATTAGACATGACATGGCACAACTCCAGTTGACTGAGGACATAATCTTAGATTGGAAGGTGTGGAGGTCGAGGATTACAGTAGATGGTTAGTAGGTAACATAGGGTTATCGTACTTGTAGTCGTATGATTTAGGTAGTCGCGTAGTTTCTTTATTGCCGATGTGTATTGATATCTGTTACTATATTTGTTATGCACATTTGTTATTTTATTGTCTCTTCTTTCCTATATTCATGCATCGGGTACATTTCTTTTGAGCCGAAGGTCTATCGGAAACAACCTCTCTATTTTGTAAAGTGTCATAGGGGTGATTTTTCACCACCGAGTTTCTGCCTGAGGTTTGCCCACTGTGCGACAGTCAAGTCCGTTGCTTGACTTCGCCTGTCCAACACTTAGTTAAATTTTTAGGGACGTAGATTATTTTGGCACAACAATGTAAAGAGACAATGGGATATGAGAAAAATCTCTCAACCTTTGTATGATAAGAAAACATAACAAAGGACCCTCACTCGTTTCAGCCACAAGTCGGCCAAAACTCACTTCGACTTCAACTTAGGCACAATCACAAGTCGATTGTTGCCTAGCAACACTCTCTCGAAACTCTCACGTTTCTTCCTAGTGTTTCTTAGTGAAATTCCAAGTCTCTCACCCTCTGATTTCGTCGCTGGACATTTATAACACGTGTGTCAGCCTTTGGCTTACAACCAATAACCTGTTGACACTTGGCTAGCTCAAGGCCAATTAAAACTAAGGTGCAGTTGACATCGGGTTTCATTAATGAAAAGAAAAGGCGGAGGCTCGCCATCTGCTAGCATTGTGGTTTTCCAACTGCCTAGGCATTACAATTTCGTGCTAACAAAGTGCTGCAAGAATAATAGAAACAACCCACAAGCAGTTACAAAGCAAAACCGCCTTATGTAGGCGGCACATGTGCGAGCCTGCCCAGCCTTTGGCACCAACCGTCCCATTTTGCACCATTGTTTCCCGCCAAGTTTTGCCATTTCCTTGGGCGGCATGCCTTGTGCGCATGCCGGCCTTTCTCGCACACAGAACTTGCCACTGACACTGCCTAGCCCGCACATCCTTCTTGCTCTGCCGTGCCATGCCTTGTCTAGTCTCGGCCATGCCTTGCCTTTGTCTTTGCCATGCCTTGCCTTGCCCACACTTGGCACATGCCACACTTTAGTATGCTAATGTCGTGCCACTGTCTGGCGCCATGCCATGCCATGACGCACTACACTGTCAGTCCCCTTCTTGGCAATGCCATCGCCAACATTGCCCCGCATGATTGATTCAACCCGCACATAAACCATGATAAGGTCATTCATGCCAACCCCTTGCCGTCACCGTGCCATCCGCCGAGCCAAAGAGTCAAGCTCCTAACAAACCACCCGCACCCTTTGAAACTCGACGTCCTCGTCGAGGACAGAATCATCTTATACGCATGTTAGGATCTGGAATACGTATCATATTCCCGAAGTCCCTTCCCTCACCTGTCACTGCTGCTGTGGTATTAACCCGTGCTATTTCTGCGTTCTTTTCTTTATCTAACTTTGCAGCAAGTAGCGCATTCACCCGCGTTTGCAATGGGTAGTCCCTCTTTAAGTGTGGCCCAGTGTGGCCCGCCACATGTAAAGTAGCCTTTGAATTTGCCACCTTTCTCTATACCATAGGAAGTTTCACCTTGTCTCCTTTTTTGGTATCCCCTTCACCTACGACAGTATGGCCTTCTCGTTTTTCTTCCATTCATTCCCTTTGTCCTTTGGGCTTGGAATACAAATTTTCCTTAGGGTCGTCACCCTCATCAAAGTCAACCAACCCATCTGCCGCGTAATAGCAGAGGAGAGATTTTTGACATTCTGCCTTCTCAACTCTCTTTGCGCCCACGACTTCAACCCACTCATAAAGTAGTGCAACTTGTCCTCCCCGGCCATGTTGCTTATGTTGAGCATCAAGGAAGAAAACTCCTTGACATACGTCCGCACCGTGCCACTTTGTTTCAAACGTCGCAGCCCATCTCTTGCAACCCAAGACGAGTTGCTTGGAAGGAATTGGGATTTTAACTCCATAAGCACGTCCCACGTCTCAATACGCGGTAGCCCCGCACTTTCCACTTCTGCAACCATTGTCCGCCACCAAACCTTAGCATTGTCACCCAAATATGTAGTTGTGACTAACACCTTCTCATTATCCAATACCTTAGCTGCCCGGAAATAATTCTCCATATCCCAAAGGAAATTTTTTAACTCTTTGGTGCTCCGCCCGCCATTGAATGTTCGCTCACTGTGCGGCAGTCAAGTCTGTTGCTTGACTCAGCCTGTCCAACACTTGGTTAAATTTTTAGGGACCTAGATTATTTTGGCACAAAAATGTAAAGAGACAATGAGATAGGGGAAAAATCTTTCAACCTTTGTATTAATAAGAAAACAACACAAAGGACCTTCACTCGTTCAACCACAAGTCGGCCAAAACTCACTTTGACTTCAACTTAGGCACAATCACAAGTTGATTGCTGCCTAGCAACACTCTCGAAACCCTCACGTTTCTTCCTAGTGTTTCTTAGTGAAATTCCAAGTCTTTCACCCTCTGATTTCGTCTAAGGCCAAGGGTGGACATTTATAACACATGTGCCAGGCTTTGGCTTACAACCAATAACCTGCCGACACTTGGCTAGCTCAAGGCCAATTAAAACTAAGGTGTAGTTGACATTCCCAACTGCCTAGGCTTTACAATTTCGTGCTAACAAAGTGTAAAGGAAACAACCCACAAGCAGTTACAAAGTCAAACCGCCTCATGTGCGCGGCATGCGCGAGCTTGCCCTGCCTTTGGCGCCAAATGGCCCATTTTGTGCCAAGGTTTCCCACCAAGCTTCACCTTTCGCTCTATTTCCTTGCGTGGCATGCCTTGTGCGCATGTCGACCTTTGTCGCGCACACAACTTTCCACTAACACTGCCTAGCCCGCACATCTGTCTTGCCCTGCCGTGCCATGCCTTACCTTACCTTGCCCACACTTGGCCCGAACTTGGCACATGCCACACTCTAGTATGTTCATGCCGTGCCACTGTTCGACGCCTATGCCATGCCATGTCGCACTACACTGTCAGCCTTGTCTGTCCCCATCTTGGCAATGCCATCACCAACATTTGATACGATACGGGATGGCTCGAGGGTGATTATAAGAGCTACAATTCGTGATGGAGCTCGACCTCAAACCCATGATGGTCCATGGAGCATTTGCACCATATTTGGAGAGCTTCAAGGGGTCTCAAGTGTGTATCTCCAAGCTACACACTCATTGATGATAGAGAGTGATCCTTTGAAGGCCATTGGAGACTCATGTGTGAGGAAGATCAAGCTATGAGAGATAGCATGGATGATATGAGTTGACTTGGTTATTTATGCAAAAAGATCATTTTCGCAATATGCTTCCATCATCTCTAAGAAAACTACCAAACAAGGCCCTTACTTTATTAAGGGTATTTTTGTAATAGTAATTAGTCTTCTTAGCCAATTTAGTATAAATACTACTTTTATTATTTCATTATGAAGTTTTGATGAATATTGATTGAGAGTAACTCTCTAGTATCTAAGTTCTAGATTGTTGTGTAGTGTAGTGCTCCTAGTGAGTGTAGGGATTAGTGTAGGGTTAGCCTTAATCCTTTCAATTGAACCTCTCTTTGAATATATCCAAGTTGGTAATTCAAGCACGAGTTCAAGTCTCTTCTGTGATCAATTACTTGATTTTAGTCAATTCTTTCTTCTATTTTCATCTCTATTTCTTCTATCAAATCTATCTTACTCTGTGTTGTTTAATTTTGCGTATTTGATTGTTATTTTCATACGTTCCCAAGTCGGATCGTATCATTTGGTGTCCCCTTCTTGAAAAGGATTCGACCTCGAATCCGAACCTTGCAAAACCGTAAGAAGGAAATACAAAAATAAGGACCTCAAAGCATAAAAGTTAGTGTAAGAATAAACACAACTACCAACATGCCAAGGATGCACAAACTTGTGGTATAACCAAGCATCAACCACTCTTAGGAAGAACAATCTTCCCACACAAGTTTGAATATCATCAAATGCAAATAGATAGTAGAGGAAAGAGGTACGCAAAACAACTTCGTCTATACGGTCCTTACAAGTAAGATCACCATTAGACTCGAGACAATATTCAAACATATGCTTACAAGTTGGAACACACAAAGACATAGTGTCAAGAAGCCAACAAGCGTCACCCGCTTTTCCAAAATAATCTTTCCCAATGAATGCTCTATATCCCTCCTAGAGGAAGTCCCCATCACAAGGGAGAGGGTCAAGAAGACAAAAATATACCACAATAAAACCCCTCCTATCATAAGATGTACCCCCAACACACACGACTGTCATCATATGCAAATAGGTAGTAAAGAAAGGTGTCACGCAAAACAACTTCTTCATCTATAGTGTCCTCAAATGTAGCCTCACTATTAGGTTCAAGAGCAAGATCAAACATGCTACTAAGATTTTGGACACATAAGGAAGACGTAGCAATTTGTAAACAAGTTTCACCTTCTCTTTTCAAACACTCCTTCCCCGCAAGTGTATTATCATACCCTAAAGGAAGATCTTCATCATAGAGAAGAGCGTCATCATTCCACATTGGATTCTCATAGATTTGTAACCCCTAAATGTGGCATCTACCACACCATACAAGTAACCATGCACATCATCATCAACAATCATGTCATTATCAAATAAAACATTATCCTTAAGGAAAGAGTAATCAACTAAAGTTGGTGAGTGAAGGCACGTAAGTTCACTCTCAAAAGGATCAATGTCATGACTCTCTACATGGCACATAACACTATCATAACCTTGAGCCTCATCAAAAGTTAACAAAGTAAGATCAAAGGACTTATCTTCATATGTGTCAAATATGGATCATGTGTCATATTCATTCAAAGGATCAACTTTATCAATATCATCACTAATCGGAGGTTCATTAAGCATATCACAAGGTTCATCGAATAGTGGATTAACATTACAATCAAGTCAATCAACACTAGTTGATAGCATGTCAAGCTCACAAGATATACTCACATGATTACCACAAATAAAGTCAACTAGTGTAGAATCACAAGTGTACACACTAGGTGGACACAAATCAATCTTGCAAGAAGAATCATTTTGGTCATCAAAAGGATCAACTAGTGTGTGAACACTCCCAACAAGGACATCATCGTTACTTAGCAAAGAGCCACTATGCTCCACACAAGACAAAACTTCATCCTTACTCAATTGGTTATTAGTCACAACATGTTCCTCCAAGTTCAATAGAGGGTAAGGTTTAGCTTTGTTACCTTGTAGATCATGCACATAGCCTTCGTTACCTCGATGAAGTGATTTGTATTGGTTTTCCTCTTTTGAAGAGGTTTGAGTTACTTCACTTCCCAAAGAAACTTGGGATTCTTTTGAGTGTTCATCCTCATGAGTACCTATGAAAGGACCAAGACAACTAGAAGAAATAGAAAGGTTAGAAGGGTTAGAAAGAAGTTGTGACAACTCCCTCACGTCACTCCGCACAACCTCTCATTTTCCCACTCTAGAGTTGTCACATGGCTCTTCCTTACTCCTCTCAATTTTGTATCTCTCATATTCATTAAAAGAGGGATGGGCTCCTAAAATTCCTTTCAAAGGGTTAGGATGGCCCTTCACTTCAATCTTACATTTGGCTCCTTGGAATTATCGATTAACTTCTCCTCGCTCACTTCCTTTGCATGGACACATTGCTTCTCAAACTTTGCTTTTCTTGCCACCTCTAGCATACGTAAGTAATCATCTCTCACTTGTACAGGTGTCAAGGGCTCAAGAATATGATCTTGACCTCCCAAGGTAATGGTATACTCGTTAGTCCTTATATCATGTATAGCTCTTCTTTCAATTCCCCAAGGGCGCTCAAGTAACAAATGACAAGCTCTCATAGGTAGGACATCACAAAGTACTTTGTCGTAGTACTTCCCAATTTGAAACTTTACCCAAGCTTGCTTTGAAATCATTGATTCAACATAATCCTTCAATCTTAAAAGTCTATAGGGTTGGTAATGGTCTCGAGTTGGCAACTTCAAATGCTCCACCAAGGTAGAACTTACCACAATGACACTATCCTAATCAATGACCATAGACCCAATCCTACCTTCAATCTTTCACCTTGCGATGAATAGGTTCTTTCTTTCTTGCATAAGTTGAGCCATGCACATTTCATCACATTCATGACGCTTAACAAAAGGATCACCCGTAATCACGACACTCAATCCACCATCACACCAAGGTACTTCATTGTTAACATAGACTTCACGACTAAGAACCCCTTGTTTAACATTCCCGTTTCTCCAATCATGATATTGCGAGTAAGTTGTATTTGTATGAGGGTAATAAGTACTATACGTCTTCCTACTACAAGTAGGCAATGTAGAGCCTCCACTTCTCATATGACTACCTCCATTCCCCAGCAAACGCATACATACCACCTTGATTAGGATATGATTTAGGATAAGACGATGAACATGAATAATTTTTATAAGATCTCTCAAATTCAACATATTCAATATCACTATCTTCATGGTCATACTCCTCACAAGGCATATAATCACAAGAACTATCAAGCTCATCACGACTTTCACTCCCATAAAATTCAACATCAATTGATTCACAAGGAAAGCACATAAAAATGTTGTACCTCACGTTGTCCTCATATTCATGGTGTGTAGCATATGGACCTTCATCTTCACCATAGTCGTCCTCATACGATTCTCCTACTCCTTCGTCATAAGATCCATGGGGACCATTGGCCTCATAGTCATTCCCGTAGTAGTAGTACTCTTCACCATATTGTTCATATCTGTATTGACCATCATCGACTTCATAAGATCTATCGTCACCATGGTCATACCCTCATTATCATAGCCTCCCATGTAATCATCACAAGGATCTGAGGCTATCGACGACATGATTCCTTATAACTCATCTTTTTGTACCTATAAAACGAGCAAACAAGGTTAGTATAAGAGTTCCTCACCAACGCTTCTGTTTGCACTCGATTGTGTTTGGCTAGCACCACTCAAATGTTCTCTCCGCTCTTGCCTTTTTTTCACTCAATGGATTATCCTTAAACTCGTCAAGAACCTACAATTTCAAATCATTTCCTAGTAGAACCCAAACATCGGTTCGGTGTGGAAGTTATGTGACCTCAAGAACGGACAATCAAAGTAAACGGACAAGAGTCAAGCAATTCACAATCAAACGAGAAAAACTAGAAAGGAATTAGCACGAAAGAAATACGGACACAAAAACCAACTAACAACCAAGTAAGAACAATTACTAGTCTTAATTAGCTTGGAAGATAAAAAAAAAATGAAAAGATAGTGAAATGGAATGAGATTGAAGTAAAAAAGATTTCTGACACAAGATGTGAGCAACCTGCGGCCGTAGATTGTGTCTTGCGAATCGCAGCCACTAACATCAGCTTCGCGCCCATCCCAGCGGTGTAGAGGAGAGCCTTGTGGACCTTTGTGCTGTGGTTTGAGGTCCTGCAAATGAGTCATGCGACCCGCATTTCAGTCGCAAGATTTGCCAGCCAGTTTCTTCCGAAAATTTGATTCCTCTTTGATTTTGTGCTACTTTTTTTTATTTTTGAGATTTGCTTGGGCCCACTTAACCTAGAAACTTCCTCTTTTGGGTCTTATAACACTTTTGCCCAAGTTTTGGATAAGGGTTTTGGATCAAACCACCCTTTTGAGAACCTTCTTCACCAAGAACAACTATGAAGATATGAAGATCTTCAAGAACACTATGAACTTCAAATTTGCAATTTCTTCAAATCAAGTCTAATTGACTCCAAATTTCGGATCTAGCTCCTCCTCAACATAGAGAACAAAGCCCAATACAAAGTGGAATCAATTAACCCTCAAATCAACAAACCCAATTTGCTTGTTCTTCAAGGTCTTCAAACCTTCAAACCCAACAATGGTTAAATCTTCAAATCAACTTGAAATGCTCCCAAACTTTAGATCTTGAGCCTCTATCACTAGATAATTAAAACCCAATAACTTGGAAGCTTCAATTCTTGCTTAATATTCAAAACCCATAAACTATTTCAAGCTTTGAAGGTCAACAATGGTGAAACTATCCAAAACACCTCCAAATAGCTTGAAACTTTTGGAATTGATAGGTTTAACCTCTGGGAACTCAAATATATCAATATTTTCACTCAAATCACACTAGAATACAAACTTTTTTTTCTTGGAATTATTGAAATTTTCATTTTTTTAGATTTTTCAAAATATAAAGAACCTATGATTAAGAATTATAGAGACAATCGTTTAGCCTCAGCTCTGATACCAATTGATACGATTTGACTTGGGAATGTATGAAAATAACAATCAAATATGCGGAATTAAACAACACAAATTAAGATAGATTTGATAGAAGAGGTTCAATCAAATATGCGGAATTGAACTCATGCTTGAATTACCAACTTGGATACATTCAAAAAGAGGTTCAATCGAAGAGATTAAGGCTAACCCTACACTCACTAGGAGCACTACACTACAATCTAGAACCTAGATACTAGAGAATCACTCTCAATTTATATTCATCAAAACTACATAATGAAATAATAAAAGTAGTATTTATACTAGATAGGCTAAGAAGACTAAGACTATTACAAAAACCTTAATGAAGTAAGGGCCTTGTTTGGTACTCTTCTTAGAGATGATGGAAGCATATTGTAAAAATGGTCTCTTTGCACAAATAACCAAGTCGACTCGTATCATCCATGGTATCTCCCATAGCTTGATCTTACTCACACATGAGTCTCCAATGGCCTTCAAAGGATCACTCTCTATCATCAATAAGTGTGTAGCTTGGAGATACACACTTGAGACCCCTTGAAGCTCCTCAAATATGGTGCAGTATGAGGTCGAGCTCCATCACGAATTGTAGCTCTTATAATCATCCTTGAGCCATCCCGTATTGTATCAACATTTCCCCGCATGATTGATTCAACCCACACATAGACCATGACAAGGTTATTCATGCCAACCCCTTGCCGTCACCGTGCCATTTACCGAGTCAAAGAGTCAAGCCCCTAACATAAAGGTAGAGGTAAGGTCTACGTACATCCTACCCTCCCCAGACCCCACTTGTGGGATTACACTGGGTATGTTGTTGTACAAAAGATCACCGAGGTAATGGCTCGTTCTGAATGATCTCTATATGAGGAATGAAGTTATGTTAGTGAATGTCTCACGGACATGGATTCTAGTGTTGGGAATGAGATGGAGGTGGACATCTACTATATGGAAGTTTCTAATTTATTTAGGACATGAGTCAATTTAGGGACAGTTTGATGATGGAGGTAAAAGATCTTGCCGTCTTGGTTGGCAGAAAAATAGTCATGAGACTGAGAATATATCACATTTTTTTCTTCATATACTCATGTGAGTAAAATTTGGAAGCTGAGTTAAATATTTACGTTATTATCTGTATGCACAGTCCTTATTATGTTGGTGATAGATAAGAATGCTATTTGGACCGAAATTATTTTAATGAACATGAATTATTGCTGTTCACAAAAGATTACTGAGGTAATAGCTCTTTGTGAATAATATCTATTATGAGGGATGAATTAATTTAGTAATTGTGGCAGAGACATGTATTCCAATGTTTGGTATGAGATGGAAGTGAACATCTATTATACAAAAGTGTTGGAAGTTATTGGGACATGACTCAATTTAGGGATGATTTAAATTTATTTGTACACGTGTTGTGTGTGCGTGTTGCGTAGTGTTTTATATAAACAAATATACTATCAGAACACGTTGATAGCTATATAAAACAAGCCATAATGATCATGCTACATTCGAGAAATGATGACATTGAAATAATTTACTTTGATGATTATATAATGGACTCATGTTATTGAATTGGGGAATTGGCACATTTAGTGTCATTCGTGTAGCCAAATTTCAGGAAGCAGGTTGAGAAAAATGATTTAAATTTTTTTGAGATGCCAGGTGATGGTATCCAAGCTTCTTATTTTGTTATATGCATCAAATGTGATACTTGCATGTTAAGTGAAATTAAAAGGGTGGTTACAAGAAACAATTAAACTTTAAGAATAGCTAGCTTATCTATGGTATGTGTGGTTATGGTATTCTTTTGTCTTGTTCTTTACTTATTTGGTTTCCTTTAGGCATCTGGGCTGGAATGCGTACTGTTCGATATTTTGATGGAAGAACATATGAGTGGGTTGGTATAAGCCGGCAGCCAAATATTATGAGCAAGGTGTGTCCCTTTATCTGTATACATTGATTGTAAAAATTTGTCTGGCTTGACTGTTATCAGAATTGCTTGTTTGCATGCTCTTCTTTCTCTACACTTACAGATAATTTACATTATATATTTAATGCTTTTGTTGTAGAGACATGCTGATGCCACAACATGTGAGCAGTTTGTTGATAAATGTCTCCTGTGGAGCTTGAATTCTGTAAATGCAACTAATTGTGAACATTATTTGCTACTGTTCATTTCTGCTAGTAGAGGGGTCAGTTTGAGAGAGAATGTTTACATTCAGTTTAGTAGGAATTTACTGTTACTGATAACCTCTTAATCCTGTAATTATCCTTGTTTTATTCCTCTGGGAGTGATCCCTGATTGTTAACTACAAATATAATGGAAATATATCACCCACCTTTTAAAGGGTAGGTGATTGTGATTATCGGATTTCACATCCATCATGAGTTGGAACACAAATTGTTCTGGGAAAATTTGTCGTTACCAGGGGTTTACTTTCTGTGTCCACCTTTCTCAAACCAGTGAGGAATCATGAAATCTTCAATTATTGGTGATTATTTAATTAGATGCATAGAATACTTTAAGTGAGATATAGTTATGACTCGATCGAACCTTCATAGAAAGAGGATTGAACTTAACTGGTATAACTCTTCGCAGGGTGTTATGCGTGCATTGAGCTGTAGTTAGGCTTTCAAATACTTGAAGTTAGATTTTGGATCAAGATCTGCGACAATGCCTGACATCCAATTACTATATATTCTGGACTTCAAATTCATCGTTGGATTTGAGGTGTAGTTTGTTGATTGAATGATTTTGACATGACTGTGTTAGTAGTTCTAGTTGGATACATGGAGCTTGGAGCTTCTTGCATATAACTGACACTATAAAGTATTTGAGTTGGTTGTTGTTGAGTCAGTGATTGTTCACTAATAGCATGTTTGGCCAAGCTTATAAAATCAGCTTATTTAGAAAAGTACTTTTGGTGCTTTGAAAAGCACTTTTGAGCAGTATTTTGTGTTTGACCAAGCTTTTGAAAAGTGCTTTTAAGTGTATTCTCAAAAGTGCTTTTCAAAAAAGTACTTTTAGGGAGAAACTATTTTTTCAACTTCTCAAAAACAACTTTTGCTTCTCTCCTCTTTATGTGGGAGAGGTACGGGGTTAGACTCCTCTTCTCTTCTCTTCTCTTCTCCTCTCCTTATTAGTAGTACTCCTTTCATCCCAATTTTATGTGACACCGTTTGACTTAGCACAAAGTTTAAGTAAGAAAGGGAGACTTTTGAAAAGTGTGGTTTAAAACAAATCTTAGAAAATTTTATGGCTAGAAATCATTTCATTAAGGGTAAAAGGAGAATTTTTAAGTTAATTTGTTTCTAATTATAAAAAGGTGACATTATTTTTCGGACGGACTAAAAAGGAAAGTGTGCCACATAAATTGGGACAGATGGAGTATTATTTAATCATCACGTAGTTTCTTATTCTTCAATGTGTATTACTACATGTTGCTTCATTTGCTTTGTATCTTGTTATTTTGCTGTCATGTTTTTCTTGCAACCCTGCTTCAAAATCTGTTCGTTTGAGCCGAGGGTCTATCGAAAGCAACCTCTCTACCCTGCAAAGGTAGGGGTAAGGTTTGCGTACATCTTGCTCTCCCCAGACGCTATAAGTGGGATTACACTAGGTATGTTGTTGTGGTTTTTTGCAAAAAAGCACCTTTTTTAGAAAAATGCAAAAAACACTTTTGACCTTGGAGAAGCGTGGCCAAACAGGCTATAATATCTGTTCTGGCTTATTCTATATCTGACATCAGCACTACAACTCATCCAAACCTAGGAGGAGTATGAAAATTATAGTATGGATGGTTTATTGTTAGACGTTTACAGCTTCCTTTTTGGTTTTGTAGGTCAAGCGAACACTTGGGCAATTTACACCTGCACATTGGGATAAAGATGAATGGCATCCCCTCCTTGGTCCCTGGCGATTCCTTCAAGTTCTCAGTCTCTGTGTTGTTTTCTTGACTGTGGAATTGAATACATTCTTTTTGAAGTTCTGTCTTTGGATTCCTCCCAGAAATCCTCTGATAGTGTATAGGTTGGTTCTGTGGTGGCTACTTGCAATACCAACAATTCGCGAGTATAATAGTTACCTGCAGGACAGGTATTTCCTACCGATTTTATTACAAGAATATGAATTGTAGTATATTTCCGTTGCATCACTTTTTACCGTTATTCCACAATTATATGCAGGAAACCAGTGAAAAAGGTGGGAGCATTTTGCTGGCTTTCACTAGCTATCTGCATTGTTGAACTCCTAATCTGCGTCAAGTTCGGACATGGTTGGTTCTCCACTCCATTCTAAGTTCTCATTTTGGTGGTGTCACATCAATTTGTGTATTACTAAGAGTTAATCTCATTCTTTTCTGCTGTCCTTCAGGGTTGTTCCCCGATCCCATGCCCAAGTGGATTGTAATTTTGTGGACATGCACCGGCGTTGGCTTTGTTATATTTGTGGTTGCATGGTCATGGCAATTACATCATACAATGAGGAAAAAGCAGCAATGAATTTTTGCAGTATCTCCATTCTTTATTCCTTTGTGTTATTTCGGGTAACCAACGCTCCTGTAAATACCAATTACCTTTTTTACTGTACATGTTTTCTTCCTAGGTTAGGTATTACAGTTGAAAATGTAGTGAACTGCAATTCTTTATCATTAGGTTACAGGTTGGTAGATGCCCTAATTTTGCTGCCTCAGTTTGCAGGCTCTTTTTAAATACTAATTTTTTTTACAGTGTATATGTTGGAAGTGTGGCCAAATTTAAATATCAATTCTATATCCAGGTACTCTTATATTTGCTCTCTCCTCATTGCAGTTGGGCTTTATTATTCCCCTCCATATTGTGTCTACTTTGCATGTGAGGATGTAGGGCTCGCAAACACTGCTATTTTTCTTGTTATTGACTTAAAGAAATAATACTCATAGTGTATGACTTTTAATTGCATTAGTGGAGGCCTATTGTTGTTTTTCCTAATCCAAGTTTTATGAGATTCTGTGTACTTCTCGTCAATTGGCAGTAATATATTCTTGTTCTCTTATATCTGACTTCTTTTGCCCATTTGATGCTCTGCTCTGTGTTTTATAAGCAAGCAAGATTTTCCTACTTAAAAATGATGGCAATATGCCTGAGGACTTTGGTCTAGTGGTAAGAGCCTAACGCGTGGTGTGTGTGGGGACTAAGCGCACGTTAGAAATTCAGAGTTCTATCATAGACAAAAATCTGGTATTCAAGTGGGCAGGCCGATTATATTGATGGTTCATTTCTAAATCACTTCATTTTGTCTGCAACTGATAAACTGATATATCACTTCACTGATTAGCATAGCAATGACAAATGAAGGATTGAAATCTGATAGAGATGTGTCACCTTCAAGTCATCACACATATTTAGCAGTTGTCCTTATACAGTGTACTCTTTGATTGCTTTCGTATGAGTGAACCTTGGTGAGAGCTCAGCTCTTACCTCATCTAAGCATTTTTATAATTTGCATTATTTACTGGTTCAACATTACCCATGTACCATTCCAGACTAATTTAGTTATGGATTTAACTTAAACTCACTTACAAATTCATTGAATTTTTACGCTATCGGTGCAAATTCAATGTGATATAGAAAGCTATTTGCTTTACTTTCCGAGGTTACTAATTCCACTAATTATGAGTAGTTATCTGTAACTACTTATTAAGATACTAGATAGTGTAGACAAATTTTATATTATCACTGTATAAAAGTTAAGATGTTTCATTATTAAATTGTCAATAGTTGGAGGAAAGGGATCAACTTCATAACACCTTATAACAACAGTCTCTGTATATACTCAACTCCGTCTTTAATAATCAAATGGATCCAAAAGCTGCCTCTTTTTGTGTTAGGCCGGGAATGAAATGCTTAACCTGAAGAAGAAAGAAAGACAGTTGCCACCCCATTCTTGTTTGATTGTTCCGCATTAGTAGATGGAACATTCGACGGCATGCCATAAGGTTATCCCCAGAAGTTTGGAGGATCGCATGTTATCTAGTTTTTTATGACCGACGGAGATCATTGTGGTTTCCTTTTTGCTTATTAATCCGTTCGACAATACTGTCCCTCATGACAGTAGTTAAGTTACAAGGTTCAGAGATCATTGGTGTAGGTTCGGGTGTTAAAAGAGAGACAGCATTCATAGAAACATTGGATATGCTCTGATGATACAAGACAAGACAAGACAGTGGAGGTGTTAAAAGTTTGATTGAGTGAAGACCCATCTGCACATTTGCTTACATTTGTAACACTCATTCAGGGTCGTTTGGTTCGGAAATTCTAATATATGATAATTAATAATAGGAGGATTGTTATGTGGATTGTAAAAAATAAACAATACAAAAGATTGTTACACCGGGAATTGCTTTTAGGGATTATTTATTGTAAGAGCCTTTTTGTCTTAAGACTCTTATCCACGTATTACTTATTCTACATTCAGTCCCATATAAAATAATGCATAAAATTCTGATTTTAACTTATACCTATATTAGTTATAAAATGTTCGGTATTCCACATAACTTATGTAAATTTTAATATCTAAAACCAAACATGGTATAAAACAATAGCAATTTATATACCAAGATTAACTTGACTTATAACTCAAACCAAACGACCTGTTAAATGTTTGAGAACCCATAAAACTCCGATAATAACCATCATTTTCTCTTCATAAATCCCGCGTTGAAAATCGATTTTCTAGTTATATGCATTTGTTGAACAATTTATACATATTTAATTATTTTAATATTAACAAAGAATAATTTTGTGATTTTATTATACATGATAAAGTTCACTGACCAGGCGTGAAACGAACCTCATGGATGTAGCCAATATGAATAATTTTGTATTTTTTGGGTTTCAATCGCGCTTTTAAGGTGAATTGATGGAAGGGGGTCAGTGGTCACTCGTAAAGTCAGAATGTGCTGATTTTCCTGGTAATGTGTGTATTTTTAGCCCACCAGCTATGCATGCACCCAGTTAAATTTATTACTCCAACCAAAGTATGGTCCTAATAATAGGTAAAGAAATCTCTTTTGGTCCATTCATTAATTACTTTTATGTTTTATGGGGATGAATTTGAGAGGAAATGCTCAAACTCTCAACCAATTCACTTAAAGAGCCTCTGCTTCACCATTTATTCATAGTCATATCATTGCTTCTTTATATTAATTGTAAATAGTGATGCATATAGTATGAACATGATTTAATTATTTAACAGCGCATTCAAGAGATAAGAGAACAACTCAATCTTGATTCTTCAATGGAAATTGACATGTTGGTACAAGTTCTACATAGAATTGGCATCTTTTTAGCCCAAAAGTGCTTAGCAAAATTTAGGCCTAAAACAATTGGCATCCTTATGTGTATTTTCCCCCAGCAAAAATAGGAAAGGATATCTTTCTTTTTTCATGTTCCACGTTATTGTATTCTTAAAATTAGGGATCCTCATTTTTAAGATTTATATTCTTAACTAAATAAATATAAGTGTCCTTCTCACTATTTAAATATTTAGTTAAGATAATTGCACATATATTTTAGCATTTCTTTCCCTTTTGATTAACTATATATGAAAATGAACATGAAAACTTTTTAGTTATTTTATTAGGTTTTTCTTTTTGCGTACTTTTTTTTCTTCTTAAAATTAGGTTTTCCCTGAAATAACATGGATATAGTGCAATATCTGTGTGTTTAAGATGACTAAAAGTAATACTGCTAATCATTTCAAAAGTTGCATATTTGACTTGACCTCCAAACTAGTGCGACTCGTGGATCTAAGAGATTGGAAAGGATCCAAATGTATACAAATTTGTTAGGTGAATACGTATTAATGTATACCAATGTAAAACTATAAAGATACTATATCAATTCTTAGATAAATACAGATCAATATATACTAATACAAATGTGTACTAATTTATTAGGTGAATACGGACCAATGTATACCAATGCAAACAAATTTATACAAATTTGTTAATGCCAATTTGTATACAACACAAATTCGTATTCACCCAATATACAACACATGAATATTAATTTTCCTTTTTAGATACATGGTGTCTATTTAAAAGTTATGACGTGTTTAATGTATATCAATTTTTCAATTTGATTTGTATACACATAATGTGCACAAATACTGTTTTTTAATACAGTGGTAATTATAACATTCACATAATGTATACAGATATTTCTTTGTTTAAATAGTCATTGCGATTGAAATTTATATACACTTATTGTATACACAAGCTATGTTGTATACATTGGCTAGTGTATCTATTGTAATCACATAATGTATACATATATTTCTTTGTTTAAATGGTTACTGCAGTTGGAATTTATATACATTATTGTATACACATTCTATGTTGTATACATTGGCTAGTGTATCTATTGTATTCATATAACGTATATAGATATTTCTTTGTTTAAATAGTTACTGCAGTTGGAGTTTACATACATTATTGTATACACATGTTGTGATGTATACGTTGGGTCGTATTCGCCTAACATATTTATATACATTTGTTTGCACTGATATACATTGGTCTGTATTTACCTAACAAATTTGTATAAATTTATTTGCATTGGTATTTTTTGGTCGGTATTCACCTAACAAATTTGAATACATTTATTTGCATTGGTATACATTGGTCCGTATTCACCTAACAAATTTGTATACATTTGTTTGCATTGGTATATATTGGTCTGCATTCACCTAACAAATTTGTATACATTTGTTTGCTTTGGTATTCATTGATCCATATTCACCTAATAAATTGGTACACATTTGTATTTTGTATACATTTGTTTGTGGTGGTATACATTGGTCTGTATTCACCTAACAAATTTGTATACATTTATTTGCATTGGTATACATTGGTCCGTATTCACCTAACAAATTTGTATATATTTGTTTGCATTGATATTCATTGGTCCGTATTCACCTAATAAATTAGTACACACGTCATAAATTTTAAATAGACACCATGTATCTAAAAATGAAAATTAATATTCATGTGTTGTATATATATGTAATTTGGAACTTGTTATACAATGGTTAAAATAGATAATGACTTTGCAGTGTTTTGTGTATATCAATTTGAGAAATTCACGGATTAAAATGGAGAGATTTAGGAGAATGAGTAAGAGAGAGGGAAAGATTTAGACCAGATATCCGGTTCTTAACAAGTAAGAGAGATTTTAGGAGAATGTTTATGGGTGGTTGCTACTTTTATTGACCCAAAAAGTGATAAATAGTCATTTTTGTGCCAACTACTCAAAATTTGGCTAATACATGCCAATTTGGTCCCTTAATTTTCCCTTAATGTATTTAGGAACTTAAATTTTATGCGTTCGAAATTTTAAGATCAAGTGTTGTCATCTGAATTTAAAGTTTATTATTTATTTATATTTTGTAAATTTCTCATATATATAGAGTTTGAGTAACTTATGCGAATCCATTTATTACCCTCTAGATATGGTCTTCTCGAATTACTATTGTGCATCACTCGTTATTAAGGTAACACATGTTGAAGTAAAGAGATTTGAGGATATGCGCTCATTCCCTCAAATGGTAGGTTTTATTCTAGCCTGCCTTTGTATTTTGTTCTTCGTCTTAATAAAAAAGTAGAGTTAAGGGTGAAAAGCACATTTTAAATATCATTTTTTTAAAGTTTACTATCTGAACTATCTGAGAGTTTACTACTTAAATTATTATCAACTAATTTGCAAAACACCTCAACTATCGGATGTTCACTTTTCCTATGAATAGTTCCTGTAGGATACCGTTAAAAAAGTGATGTTTGAGGTGTGTTTTTGACCCTTATCTTTAAAAAGTAACCACATTTTGGTGGTGTATTATTTAAAAAAAATTAAAAAGTGTAGGGCAAATCTCACTCCTAATTAAAGACTCGAATCGGCAAGTACATGAACAATTTGGTGACAATACAACATACATATATGGGGACAATACATATTACAACTTGTCATGTGCAAATTGGTGAGTATACAGTCAAGGACGACAACATACTAATCTTAAAAAAATTCTCTCTTCAATTTGGAAATTCGGTGACTACACAAACGACAAATTTAAGTACAATCTCCATAAGGCCAGCCTTTATTACTCGTAGATGCCCTAACTTACTCTTCAAGACCCAAATTTGTGATTATACAAATAAAAAATCTAAGTACACTCTATAAGAAATTAATAGATTGATCATATTACTTGTAGAAGATCACACTTGACGATGTAAACTGGTGAGTACTGACCACACAGCAATTTTTTGGGTACAATCTCCAAATATAAGGTGTCAAAATTGAAGCTGTCTTTTTTCCCATCATGTTGTAACTCATTTTACCTCATGAAACCTCTCCCTTGTCGTTGCTGCCTGTTAAATGAATTCAACACATAGGCTTAGCAAAAAGAATTATAAATGTCAAACAAAGGAACAAGCGTGAAATAGTGAAATCAAAGGAATGGAAATAGCGGCGAAGTCACGAATTTCATCAAAGAACGTTCATGATTTTTGTATATATATATAAAGTGTAAATTTTGTCCTATATATACCGTATAATATTCTATATACACACTTCTAGTAGTTTTCAATTGACCACCCTTCCGTCTATGCGGCTGAAATCAGAATTGAAAGGTAGAAAAGTACCTGCTTTTTCCAATTAGTGAAGCTTGTTATGACAGAAAGGAGAATAGTTTGCAGAGTTGCACCACATAGTATGCCAATCCAGAGGCCTTTTCCCCTAAATTCTACCCAAAAACCCAATGAAATAGCTATAGGAATTCCAAATAGGTAAAATGAAGCAAGATTGACATAGGCTCCAATATGCTGCCAACCACATCCCCTAGCAACACCTGCAAAAAAAAAAAACATCAAGTCACATTGACGACATATATTATTGTAGCCCTGTTTAGCCTATCATACTAGTAGGCACAGTATTTCTTTATAGTCCCCTATCGTTTGATTTTTGTTGTTGTATGTTCTTTCATGTACTTTGTTTATTTTATTTACCTGCGTTAGTTACTGCTTCTGTTTCAGAATGCTTTATCATGGCTTATTCGCTTTTGTTACCATCATTTTCATATTGCTTTAAATTTCTTATCCGGGTTTGACCATTTCTCTTGCTTTGTTTGTGTTTATGCTTTGTCTTGAGCCGAGGGTCTTTCGGAAACAACATCTCTACCTACCAAGGTAGAGGTAAGGTCTATGTACACTCTACCCTCCCCAAACCACATGTTGTGGGATTTCACAGGGTATGGATGTACATTTAAACCAAAACAAAGTGATTCAAAGTACTACATAGACTTAATTAGTAAAATGTCTAACCTGAAAGAGAAGCTTGTATGGCATCCATAATGACAGATAAAGAAAGAAGTGGAGCAATCTTTGATACATAGTTCACAACTGCCATGTCGCTGCTGAAAAGGAAGCCAAAAATGTTCCGACAATTAAAGAGGGTCGCGCTAACTACTATAGCCTCTATTACTGTGAGGAGCATCACCGAGAACACAGATATACGCGCTCCTTGTGGATTTCCAGCTCCTAGCTCGTTGGAAACTCTCGTGCTGATAATTAAACGAATGTGAGTACCTCAATGCTCAAATATACATAACATAAATTTATATTTAGTACATAACATGTGGAATATTGAATTAAGTACTCTGTTCATACCTTACAGCACCAGAAAGACCATATGGAATTGAATAAAGGGTAGCAATAGTGTTCAGGCTGTAAAAAAGAATGTCACCAGAAGAAAATCAGCGAAATCCAGGATGTTGTATATCTCTATCTAAACCAGTTAATCAATCAAGATCCTGATTTGGAACTTATTGAATTGTGTGACCGTCTCATCTAAAAGCTCAAGTTAATACAGAGGTCACATTTTTAATTACTTAATTATATTATTAGCTTGTTTAGTCAACCTTCCAAAAACTGCTTATTTTGAAAAGTGTTTTTTTGTAAGAATTGCTTTTAAAAAAGTATTTTTTGAGAGTAACTGTTTGTGTTTGACTAATTAATTTTAAAAGCATTTTTGTCAATATTAAAGAAGTAATTTGTGCTTGGTCAAGGTTCCAAAATACCCCTTTTGTCTGCGTACATCCTACCCTCCTCATGCCCACTTGTGGGAATACACTGGGTATGTTGTTGTTGTTGTTCAAGGTTCCAAACATGCTTCTACGGAAAAGCTACATCTTTTAGCTTTTGCAAAACGGCTTCTATTGCTACTTAAAAACACTTGATATTTCATTACTAAAAGGTTGGCCAAATGCCTTAAGCATTTTTTTTTTTTAAAAAGAAGCACTTTTGACTTGCCAAAGGCTAATTGTCTCTACACAACTCACCATACAGATAGCACTGAAGTTTCAAGCTCCGGATTTGGCAATAGCCCAGATAGCAAGATAATGAGCTCAAATGACCACCCTTCAAGACTACCAAAACAAGAAAATGTTAGTATATAGATTACAAAATTACTTGGTAACAATTTCAACAAGTAACATGGAAAGTGCAAGTACCATATCATGATAGCAGAAGGGATGGCAAAACTAAAAAACTCTTTCGTTCCATGGAAAATCTCCGAAGAAATGGGCACCCGAGTTTTCTCACAAGCAGGAGAGAACTTCATGTATGAAGCAAGAATTGTGACATTCAACCAAATTGATATGTCCATAGCAAATGCAGCCCCAATATTCTTTAATCCAGTGAGGAAAACTAGCACCCAACATAGTGGTACATGGATGGCTATTGTTAAACATGAACTTATGATCAATGGAAGGATCATACTTTGCATTAGATAATATCTAATGAGTGGCTGAAGAGCTGCACTACCAAAAAGAGTAGGAATTAAACACATTATGAACCTTCCAGCTTCATGTGAAATCTGAGGATCTTGTCCGATGAATACGAGCAATCGTCCAACGTATATCCATAACATTGACAGGGGAATGCAAACAATGAAGAGACAGAATATAGCAGTGTATGTTTGTGTTCCGATTTTCTTGTATTGTTTAGCTCCATAAGCCTGCCCGCATAGTGTTTCTAGTGCACTCGCCATTCCTAGCTGCAAATTCACATGTAAGGGATTTTCAGCTAAGTATATATGCCATGCAAAAAAGATACTCCACTACTTACAACTTAAAATTACATACTTTCTCCCCTTAGAACAGATATTTCACTTAGTTTAAACATTTGTGTGGCTATAAAATATTTTATTAAGATAAAATGAAAAATGTAATGTTCAATTATTTCTGACATTCAGTTTAGGACATACTAAGTAGGCGTTTGGCCATAGATTACAAATATTTTTCATTTTATTTAAAATTTATGGAGTTGTGTTTGATTATACTTTTTGCAAAAAAAAATTAAAAGACAAAAGTGAGTTAAAAAAAAGTAAAAATAAGTTATATGATCAAACGGGTCCTTAAAATGAAACTGTATCACATGAATTAGGAACAAAATAAAAAATTAGGTGACTTTAGTTTATGTAGTTCAAATTGGCGAATTTGTTCTAGATATAAACATGGATAACGTGTTCCGGGAACAAAATCATTTGAACTAAAAAAAAAAACTACAACCGTGTCAATTGTTTTGACCGTGACTAAATTGTCAAAAGTATCGTACAAAAATCCTATAGTTTGTCTACCTAACATTTTAGAAATTATAACTTGAATGCCTGAATATATTTTGAAATATCTTTTCCTCTCCCCACCAACCGGGCCCTCCTTTAAAAGAATTTCAAAGAAGAAATAGTGAAAATGAATTAGTAACATCGATTGTGTTATGATACTTTCATTAATATAAAATATTACATTAAACGTTGGTGAATTGGTGGTCCTTTCGAACCCTTGATAAACCTGGCCATAACGAGCACGGTATACGCGGATTCAATATTTATAATTTATGGCTTCTGGCTTTACTGAATAAATTATTTATATATATTAAGTAATTTTTTAGTATAAATATAAAATATAAGTCAAAGCAACTAATTTTGCTGAATCCATAATCTTGAAAGGAGACAACGCAAGCACAAATCTTGGGCCCTTTTCTCCATTAGTACGTCTCTTTTTATGTGATTAAGACGAACAATGAAGGAAAATAGTCAATCCAAACACTTTTCAGCTTTGTTTATAAAAAAGATCCCTCTGAAACAGCTGGTATTAATTTATATTAGCTGTAATACACATAATTAGGAACCCGAGTCGATTTTATTTTATTCTTCTCCTCGTGATCTGTGAGTAATAAATGTGTATTAATAATATGACTACGCCAGCAGCCGTACTTTCTTTTGCTTTCATATTTTAACTTAATACATGCATGTACCTAAGTCTGCTCTTTTTTCTCAGCATAAATACTCCATGGTTTAGCTTCAAATTCATCTCCAAAGATTGATTGAGCAGAGCACTAATATCAATGGGCATTGTTTAACATGTTGAAACTGTGTGACCGACCATCTGATAAAAAAATTAAACTATTATTTACTTAATTATTATATCTTCAACATAACACAAACTCAAGGGTTGATTTAGAATGTGTTGGATGGAGAGTAAAACTGATGCATTCAACTGAATTCAGTATCTTTGACACACTGAGTATGAAAATATATGTGAAAATCACTAGATTTTTTCAAATATTAAACTATGAACCTATGATTTCAGAAGTGTAATAGATTCAGTAGTAAGAATCTAAATGTTGAACCCATTAAATGTAAATCATTAATCCGCCTCTAAACTGAAACTTGAGATAAGACAAGAACGATCGGTAATTACTCTTCCGCCTAATCTTTTATATATGGACAGAATTATATATGTGTTGTTTCACATAAGTTAATCGGAATCCAACCGTTGTTTAACAAACACACAAAAACATAGATAGATAATAGTTTTGCATGAATAAAAGAAGGAGATTGAAGTGAAATTAAAGGATACTTACAAGTAGAGTTAAGCCAGTGACAGTAGCAAGAGAGACAGCAATGGCTGTGCTAGAGAGGTAAAGTTGACCTAAATGACCAACCATCATCAATGATATCACTTGTAACAAGTATTGTGATAATGTCACTGCTGCCATTGGTCCTGCTAGATAACCTATCCTCTTCATCTCCACCCATATCACTTCCCATCTAACACTATTTTCTTCTCTCAACACTACTTCAACACCATTATTTTCCTCCTTGTTATTATCGCCCTCTAATTTCTCTTTTACTAACAATCCCTCTTCCAAATAACTTGTCATCTTCTTTTATTTTTCCAAAAGACACTATTTTATGTTACTATTCTTTAAAAGTAATAGAATCATTCACCCTTTATATAGGAGCGAGCTAGTAGCACATAAACCTTGCATGTGATCAGGACGGTGTCTTGAGTTGTGGGAGTCCACTAGACCTAATTATAGGTGTATGTGTATAGGCTGACGCGGATAATTCATATTTGTACTCGGCATTTACGCTGAGTGTGCCTTTATTAGGAAGATTATAATATTTATTTATAAAAAATAATTGCTTAAAGTGAGAAAAATATAGACTTTTCTAATAAAAAAAAAAGTTTCGAGTAACATTCAAAATTCGTTATCTCCTCTCGACCACACAACACCCCCAACTCATCCCTTAGTAGGGATGACAACGGATCGGATCTGGACCGAATCCTACTAGATCCAGATCCAGATCCGGATTCATCGGGTCCATAAAAATCAGATTCAAATCCGAATCCATCGGATCCATCGGGTCCACGGATCGGATCTGGATACACATGTAAAAAAATTTGCTTTGCTAAGAATGTAACCTTACTAAGATTTTTTTTGAACTGACAAACGATTTTTACTTAGCTAACAGTTTACTGTGTTTCAATTTTGAAATGTTCATATGAGATATTTTATTCGTTGTCTCGTTTTGATTGTGAGCTATTAATTAAAAATGTTGGACAATGACAATAGTTGTGTAAAATGCTGACTAGTATTTCCACAATGCAGAACTTGCATGTGCTTAGAATCTTCACAAATGAAGTGAATATAATTTTAACTACTTGTCTATGGAGATGTTAGTCATTCACTAATATAACATTGATTTTATTATCGAAGTTACCTCTTTATTTTTTGATTTTTGAGTTAACGCGGGGATAAATTAAACTTGTTTTGAGAATTAAACTTGCAAGGATGTGCTTAGCAATTTTAAGAAAATACTTATAAAATTACATTTTAGGTTATGAATATATTTAATAAAAAATGGATCCACGGGTCGGATCTGGATCGGATACGGATCCGATTCGGATCCGTCGGGTCCAAATTTTGAAGATCCATATCCTATAAAACAGATTTGAATCCATCAAATTCGGACCGGGTTCAGGATCCACTGCCATCTCTATCCCTTTGGCCTGACCATCCAACCTCCCCCATATCCCTGAACCTTCATTCCCACATCATCTCACTCCCATAATATTTATTGCATTACATATAAATATTTTTGAATAATACTTTTTGTTTACATAATAATCACTAGTAGAAAATAAGTAAGATAGCTACTTATTTTCAAGAAAACATATTCTAAAAAAACAAATATATTTCCTACACGTATATATTACTATCTATGAACTTATTTTAATTTTAAAAATTAAATTATGTAAAATTGATGTAAACACCGAGTGCAGAAAAATATTTAGCATAACTTTGACTTGAATTTGTAAAAGGGGTAAAAGATCCATTAAATAGATAAAGGAAATATAGAGTTTGAATACTGTAAATCAGATACTCTCTCGGTCATGATTTATGTGATGATGTTTTATTAGATATGAAGTTTAAGAAATTATGAAAGATTGACTTTTAAAGCTTGTGACTTAAAATAATTTATAGATATTTATGTGATTATAAATTATATATATATATATAATTCACTTAATAAATACGAAATATATACCGTTCATAAGTCAGATGGGCTGCGGTAGCATTTCCGACTCAGAACCATAATATTAAAATCATGGATCCGCGTTAGGCTAATGATTTGCATTGCGATTGGTGATTTATTAAATGCTGTAGTTGAAAGCAGAGAAACTGACAAAAATTAATTAGTATCGTGGTACTTTTTTTTTTAACTCAAACCTTAATCGTGCAGAGAAAATGACAATATCTAACATTTTTAGTAAATACCGTGATTGTCTTATCACGCTCAAAACTAGTCCTAAAAAGGATAACGATCGTTGCAAATATAATCCGATCTAAAAATCTAAAGTCGAATCCCACAGAAAATTAACGTTAGTTATAATTGTTCAATATTAATAAGAATTATGTTCGAACAATATTCAGGATTATAAAGATTAAGATTTTTATTTCTAACTAATTAACTAAAAACTAATAAAGCATTAAAAAATATTAACTAATTAAGGAATGGGTTGAATTCAAGATTAAGGAGGCTTAGGGTTATGATTTTCCCAATTATCGGAATTCTTCTCGCTACGTTATCTATAATCTCGCCGATTTATTCTCTACAGATCATAAGCACTTAAATTACCGCAATTATCTCTCGATCAATTGTAGTAATTTTCTAGAGTTATTCTCTCGAACTAACCCTAACTAGCAATTTTTCACCGCTCACTATGGCCACGTCAAAGCTTCATTATCTCTAAACCCCCTTTTAAACCTACAATATTGATCTCTCGTATGTATTCTTTGTCAAACAACATATAATAAATAGACACAATCAATCAATTATCATTCAATCAACTGAAATAAGCACGTAGTTGAACAAGTAGAAAAAATCCAACGACTTAATTATATAAAAATGTAACAAGAATTCATCCTACAAAAGGTTCCATCAAAACCATAGGTAAAGAATTAGCTACTCATAAAAGTATGTGAAAACACGATACTAAAATTCATAACCAACAATAAAAAATAGGAAGAAGAAAGGAAAAACTCGTTGTCGAATCTTTCTCCTTGCTCCACGTCGGCTCCCTGCTCTCCTTAGGTCGAATCCAAAGTACGGCCTCCCCCTCAAAAGACGTCTTTTTAGGGTTTAAATACAACCTAGTATATGTATGAGGTCTCCCTTACCAATACAAATTCAAAATATAAAAACTGCATGGGCTCGTCTTGATGAGGATGTTGACGAGCCCTCTCAGTCATGTTTTTGGCCTGGCTTGTCAACTTCCTTACCTTTTCCTCCGCTTCGCTATTTTGTGCAAGTGATTAAACTTTTTGGCTCGTCAAGCTACTCGCAAGGCGAGCATGATAGGCGAGCTTGACCATTCTCTGATCTTTATTTTGTTATCTAAACTTGCATCAAATAAGCTCTTTTCCAATTGTTTTTGTCCAAAGATATTCCTATAGATACAAAACATGTAATAAGCTCAAAATGATATAATTTGTACTCAAACGACGATAAAAGTACTAAGAAGTGAGGAAATATAATTACAAAACATTTTTTGCCGAACATCACCACCCCACACTACTTTTGCTCGTCGTCGAGCAAGTTCAAAAATTTACATCTCCCAATGTCGTACCATAACTTTGCCCATAGTGTAAGACTCCACTAATAGAAGCCTGCTAAATCTAGGATCAAGTGGGACTTTCATAGGTTTTAATGTAGGATAAGTAACATGAGGATATATTTAGGGAAATGGTGACCCCACCCTCCTTAGCACTTTAATACAAGATAATTTTTTCACTTTCGAGCGAATACTTCTCATATTCTCCATTTAATTGGTCATTATACTAGTGAATCACATGAATCCTTTTGTTTTCCACCCAACACATATAAACACTTTCACTAGCTAAGAACAAAATAGTATTCTTTTTTTTACTTCATTTTTTTTTTCAATCAATTGTTTTTCTTGAGCTAATGAAACTATTTTCCTTTAGTTTCACTCAACATCTACCCATGTTCCCTACTTACTTCTTTATATCGCTTATTCTTGCAAATTAAGTGTTTCCAAAGGTAAAATTTCAAAAAGATTCAATTAAGAACAAAAGGATGCATACTTGTAATGTGGGTGCCAACAAAAAGGTTTATATGCTCAAAAGGGCTGACGAGGGATATTATTAACAGTGGTACGCAAAAAGAATAAAAGGAAGAATCAAAGAAATGCCTGTCATCTCCTAAATTTACTAGGACGTATTTATTTTGCTTTAACCACACACAGGGCAAGCTCTAGGCTAACAAAGAACAAAACAGATTATCATCTAAACCTCACTTCGCACAATGCACATGATCCACTCCAGAAAGTTTAGTCATGACTCTCAAGCTAAAGCGATAGGGCACAGTCAATAAATATAATTCAAGCATATGAGGTAATAAAACAAAGTCAAAAATCGAGCCACAAGAGTAAAAAAATCACAAAAATTCTCAAGGCATCTAAAGATGGTATAGAATGCGCATGCTCAGCCCTAAATCCCAACATAAAATATGTCACAACAATTTATGACACTAGAGCTCTTCCTTTCCTTACTTGCTTATTCATCCTAAAGACTAATCACGTAACTAAAATAGCACAAGAAACCACTAAGCAACTCCCACCCCACACTTAAAACAGTGCATTATCTCCAATGTACAATTTAAATAGAAACTGTAAAAGAGACTCCCTGGTAGGTCAAAGGCCGTAGAATAGCAGTGTCCGAGATACTTAGGCTTCCCCCAATAAGATATGGTCCATTGTGCGGGTACCTCACACGTAGTTCCAATTTTGTGGCTTGCTTTTGCATCATATCAATGGCTTTGTTTCCATGCTCAAACTCCTACAAAAATAAAAATAACACAATAAAAATATAATAAATAAAATATTAAGTTGGCTTGCCTCCCAACAAGCGTCTGATTTAACGTTGAGGCACGATTAAAATCACTTTTTGTCTCCATTTTGAACTTATGAATTGTACCCCAGTTTTGATTCTGCTATATGATTATGCTCTTTGTGGCACAAATTGTTGCGAGCCAAAAATTAAATAATTTCGTATGCGCTCTTTGACTTTCAGCTGAGGAGTATCACCATGCCCAAACTACCTTAAAAATTCCAGAATATATGACACATCTACCTCATCCTTTAATTTCTGCATCGGCTTGTATGGATTAATTTTCATATCTCCTTCTGAACACAATGTCGAAAAATACTTAGAAAGAAGACCAATGCGCTCAAACTGAAAAATTTACATATTTTCGACCTCTTCTTCTTGACACAAACTAGAGTCAATTAAAATTGCATCTGTAAGGTCCTTGGTTGACTCTAGTATCACTTTTTCAACATCTACATTATCAAATTTTGACTGGTTAGGTTGTTGGTGTTCTACTTTGAACTTTTCTTGGCTATAATCCACAATATTAGCATGTTGAGTTGTAAAAGCTTCAACTAATTGACTCAATTGAGCCTCCAACTTGTAAATAGTTGCCTCTTTCCGTTGTATACGTAACTGATTCTCATCATCTTTCTCCACAAGACACTTTAACATATCATTGATCTCCTTCATGTCAGCATCCCCTGATTCTTTGTTCCTATTAACTTCACAAAAAAAGTAGAACCATCATAATAAGGGGAATAAGGGGGTGGGAGAGAATAAGAAATATCAACACAACCATCAAAGTGGACATCTTGACCACCACACATTTCACACACATTCCACACATAAAGATTGAGTTGGTGCACATAACTCGATCCCGGGAATATTTTGATAATCTTGCCACATATGATTTCCTTCACAATTAAGGATGATCAAAAGTAGAATCACCAACACCTAAACTCACGTAATTCCAATATGTCATGTTTTTACAAATAAACAAGTAAAATAAAAAAAATCAAACTTAAACGTAGCAATATTTGCACCTACAACTACATTGTTAGTTCTCTGGCAACGGTGCCAAGATTTGATCACGCCAAAAACTAGTCCTAAAAAGGATAAGCGGCCACTGCAAATATAATCCGATCTAAAAGTCCGGAGTTGAATCTCACAGAGAACTAACGTTAGCTATAATAAACTAATAAAGCATTAAAAAGTATTAACTAATTAAGGAATGAGTTGAATTCAAGATTAAGGAGACCTATGGTAATGACTTCCCCAATTATCGAAATCCTTCTCGTTACGTTATCTATAATCTCGCCGATTTATTCTCTACGGATCATGAGCGCTCAACTTACCCTAATGATCTCTTGATCAATTGTAGTAATTTTCTAGAGTTATTCTCTCGAACTAACCCTAGCTAGCAATTTCTCACCGCTTACTATTGCCACGTCAAAGCTTCGTTATCTCTAAACTCGCTTTTAAACCTACAATATTGATCTCATATACATAAGGAGTGACGTTGTTCAACAACTACCTAAATATGTATTTTTTTTCAAGAAACACATAATAAATAGATACAGACAATCGATGACCATTCAATCAACTGAAATAAGCATGTGGTTGAACAAGTAGAAAAAAATGAACGACTCATTTATATAAAAACGTAACAAGAATTCATCTTGCAAAAGGTTCCATCGAAACCCCAGATAGAGAATTAACTACTCATAAAAGTATGTGAAAATACGATACTAAAATTCATAACCAACATGGAAAATAGGAAGAAGAAAGGAAAAATTCATTGTCGAATCTTTCTCCTTGCTCCACGATGGCTCCTTGCTCTCCTTAGGTAGAATTCAAAGTACAGCCTCCCCTTCAAAAAACGTCTTTTTAGGGTTTAATTATAACCTAGTATGTGTAGGAAGTCTCCATTGCCAAGCCAAATTCGAAATATAAAAACTGGTTGGGTTCGTCTTGATGAGGATGTTGACTAGCCCTCTCAGGCATGTTTTTGGCCTGACTCATCAACTTCCTTGCCTTTTCCTTTGCTTCACTGTTTGTGCAAATGATTAAACCTTTTGGCTCATCAAGCTACTCGCAAGGCGAGCATGATAGGCGAGCTTAACAATTCTCTGATCTTTATTTTGTTATCTAAACTTGCATCAAATAAGCTCTTTTCAATTGTTTTCGTCCAAAGATCTTCCTACAATACAAAATATGTAATAAGCTCAAAACAATATAATTCGTACTCAAACGACGATAAAAAACTAAGAAGTGAGACAAAATAATGACTAAATATATACATTTTTGGCAGAATATCATTGCCTAATCATTGACTAGGTTTAAGTGTATTTTATTAGCTAGCTCTTAGATCTTACTAATTTTTACTTAGTTTATTATGAGGAGAACATGCAAGTCAAATGACATTTTCATCCTCGCCGAACACGTGCACTATAATAAATTATTAATAAATGGAAGTGGATGGGAAGAGATGTTTAGTTAAATTATTTTCACTTTCATCGACTGATTTTTTATTAGGACGAGGTATCTCTTTTTTACTTTTTGCTTTTTGCTTTTTGCTTTTTTGCTTTTTTGCTTTTTTGCTTTGACCAAGAAGAATTAATCAAGCTGTTTGCTTTTCTCTCAAAGAATGTAGTTCAGAAAAGGTAGGCTTTCTTTTATACTACTCCCTCCTCCAATTGATGTGATTCACATCGTGACAAAGAACAAATTTTGAGCTTATATCTACGTTTAGAAACTAACATAAGCATATAAACACCTTTCTTTAATCTTTTCATGTCAAGACTATTTAAAATTTTCAAATGATATATCCTAACATCTTAACCTCAAAGATTGACTTTTCTCCTATTTAATTCTTGATTTGCTTTCTACGCCAACTTAATAACCAAGTACCTCACAAATCTTTTGTGAATCATGTACCCTCACCAATCGAACCAAGAGAAATCAGTTCACACACTCAAATAAAATTCAAATATATTTTAAGGACTCACATATAAAAAAAATTTAACTCTCTCTCACAAAGAAAATCACATGTCTCCCAAGGTCGTACCATAGGCTTGCCCATAGTGTAAAACTCCACTAATATAAGATTGTTAAATCTAGGATCAAGTAGGACTTTTGTAGGTTTTAATGTAGGATAAGGGACATGTAGGATATATTTAGAGAAATAGTGACTCCACCCTCATAAGCACTTTAATACAAGATAATTTTTTCACTTTTGAGCGCATACTTCTCATAGTCCTCATTAAATTGCTCATTACACTACTGCATCACATGGATTCCTTTGTTTTCGACCCAACACATATAAACAATTTCACTAGCTAAGAACAAAATTGTATTCTTTTTTTACTTCATTCTTTTTTTTTCTTCTTTTTCTTCTTTTACTTTTTTTCAATCAATTATTTTTCTTCAGCTAATGAAGCTATTTTCCTTAAGTTTCACTCAACATCTACTCATGTTCCCTACTTACTTCTTTCTAGCGTTTATTCTTGCAAATTAAGTGCTTTCAAATGTAAAGGTTCAAAAAGAATAAATTAAGAACCAAATGATGCATACTTGTAATGTGGGTGCCAACGAAAATGTTTATAGGCGCAAAAGGGTTGACTAGGGATATTGTTAACACTAGTACGCAAAAAGGATAAAAGGAAGAATCAAAGAAATGCCTATGTCATCTCCTAAATTTACTAGGACGTATTTATTTCGCTTTAACCACACATAGGGCAAGTTCTAGACTAACAAAGAACAAAACAGATTATCATCTAAACCTCACTTCACAAAATGCACATGATCCACTCTAGAAAGTTTAGTCATGACTCTCAGGCTAAAGCAATAGGTCACAATCAATAAATATAATTCAAGCATATGAGGTAATAAAACAAAGTCAAAAATCGAACTCAAGAATAAACAAAATCAAAAAAATTCTCAATGCATCTAAAGATGGTATAGAAATCGCATGCTCAGCCCTAAACCCCAACATAAAATATGTCACAACAATTTATGACACTAGAGTTCTTCCTTTCCTTACTTGCTTGTTCATTCTATGTGAAAACACGATACTAAAATTCATAACCAACACGAAAAATAGGAAGAAGAAAGGAAAAACTCGTTGTCGAATCTTTCTCCTTGCTCCACGTCGGCTCCTTGCTCTCCTTAGGTCGAATCCAAAGTACGGCCTCCCCCTCAAAATACATCTTTTTAGGGTTTAAATACAACATAGTATATGTAGGAGGTCTCCCTTACCAAGACAAATTCAAAATATAAAAACTGCATGGGCTCGTCTTGATGAGGATGTTGACGAGCCCTCTCAATCATGTTTTTGGCCTGGCTCGTCAACTTCCTTACCTTTTCCTCCGCTTCGCTATTTTGTGCAAGTGATTAAAATTTTTGGCTCGTCAAGCTACTCGCAAGGCGAGCATGATAGGCGAGCTTGACCATTCTCTGATCTTTATTTTGTTATCTAAACTTGCATCAAATAAGCTCTTTTCCAATTGTTTTCGTCCAAAGATCTTCCTATAGATACAAAACATGTAATAAGCTCAAAATGATATAATTTGTACTCAAACGACGATAAAAGTACTAAGAAGTGAGGAAATATAATTATTAAATATATACATTTTTTGGCCGAATATCATTGCCTAATCGTTGACTAGGTTTAAGTGTATTTTATTAGCTACCTCTTAGATCTTATTGTTAGGTCCGGATATGCTATGGAACAATAAAAACAAATTCGAACGCCAATTCAGTTTTTGAATGTCGGCGATAATGTCGTCCGACACCAGTGATAACACTTTAGTAAAAACAGAAAACTTTAAAGAGCAAATGCAGCGGAAATAATAAAGAACACAAAGGTTTATATAACCTATGACGGTCGATGACCAAAAGTATTGTATATATTTATATACAATTGAATAAATTCCTTCTTTTACAATTTTATAAAATAAAACAAAAGGAATTAAAAATGTTGAAGTCGTAGATGACTTCTGCCTGAAAAATCTACCTAAATAGACATAGACAACTTCTCATTACAATTGCTCTAATACATAACAAATATAGAATCTAAGCAGCAATTATAATATTTGACAGAATGTTATCGACACGCTCAGGCAACACTAGTGATCCAGATTTCTGAGATGAATTTCCTAGAGCTCTCTTGGTATTTTTGATTTATGATTCTGGATCTCGATTCACTCTTGTAGCTTCTCTATTTATAGTAGAGAGTCTTCCATAAAAAGTTCATCGATTGGTTATAGAGGTTGAGGGAAATGTTGATAGCTGGTAGGGTTTGTTAGAGAAGATCTTGAAGTCGAAATCTCAACAACTTTGACTTGTTCTTCACTCGACTTCTTCTCTAAGCTTTGACTTTTTCTCCCACGTTTTACACAACTCCTAATTTCCATGCCTAAGTCATTTTTACCACTCAGTAAAACAATTACTGCTTATTGTGAAGTAAGGCAAAACTGTTATGAAAAATGTTGGTCTGAATGTTGTGACATTTGTCCCAATATTTTTGGTAATCAGCACCAGTACTTCAGGGGATATGTTGGGTCAAATGTTACAACACCAAATCCAACATTAACAATCTTCCCCTTTTTGACTTTCTTCACAAAACCCATTATAACCTGTGCAAATGACTTAGGGTAATGTCATAAATGTTGTCTCAACATCTATGATTATAGTTATGCTCTCTCTTAACCTGTGATGGCATACAATAAAAACATATGTACACCATTCTTATAGGATTAGAAGAAGTAATATCATCATATCTGTTATCCACACAAAATCATTTTCAGAATAGAGTGTCAAGATAACCATCCTCATCACCAAATAAAACAAAAAAAAAACAATCCACAAACATTGACCAATAATCAGTTATCACCAGCAACAGTTTCTCCCTTGCTTATTATGCATCAGTAGCAACTTTCAGCAGCTATCTACCTTTGCATAATCTCAGCTTGCTCCTCCCTCTGCCTAGCAGCTTCAGTTTTTGCCTTCAACCTCAGCCTCGTCAGCAAGACTTTCCTTCCAACAACATCTTCTCTCTGCATAGAAACATCCATATCTTCTTCAACAACAACTTCTCCACTTGTACCTTCACCCTCTTCTCTCGGCTCACACTGTATAGAATCATCTCCCCCTTTTTGTGAAGAAAGCAGAAGCAGGAAATGGTCTCTGGATTGAACCAGGGTAATTTGTAGGTTGATTTTTGTAATTTGCTCCACAAGCTAATTTGTAGACAGTGTATACTACCTTGGACCAGTGTTGCCCTGAATGTTGGGAACATTCCTAGCAACATTCTCCCTTTCTGCTTTCTTTTTCCAAGGTAGGTCAATGACTCTCTCTTTGCTCTTCAGAATTTCTTTGTTGACATTATAAAGTTCAAGAGCTTTTCTTAAAGTGTCTCCTCTCATAGGCTCAAGGCCTTGGGTAGTTAATATTTTGTAGATCAGAGAGAGAAAATGAAGGATTGAAGTTGACTCTTTTTCTGCCAGGTTGGCAATTTGATAGAAGATAATTCTCCCTAAATTAACTTTGAATCTTTTCCCAATTTTAAATAGCAGGGAGGCTTGTTCAGTAGTCACAACTGACTCATTTAGTGAAAGGAGCCAATTGTGGATGACAATTTTATGAAGGGTGGAGAATAAGGTAGTTATCTAGAAGTAGGGCATCGAGGGATCCATTTCTTTAGTATACCTCCAGAGAGATATTCAATCATTGTATCCCTATTTGTTGTTACTCTTTCTGTTTCTCTCACTTGCTCTTCAGTAAGACCCATACATTGATTGATGATTGAATGTGTAAATTGATAAATTTTGTCATAGAGATATACCTTCCCAAATTTTTTTGAGGAGGTATCCTCTATAGCAGAGTTTAAGTTGGCATAAAACAACCTTACAATCTCATCAACATATGGTTCTTTTCTGGTAACAGAGCCAAGAAGTTGTCTATCTTCCAGAAATTCCACCAGTCCATATTCATAACAGAAGGCAATATCTAACTCTCTTTCAGACCTAATTACTCTATTTCTATAATAATCCCATTTATCATGTTTAGCTTTAGAGTAAAATTTGTTGGAAAAAGCAGATATCTCATTGTCTGAACCAGACAAGTCTAGGCTGATGGATTCAGTACTGTTGGAGGTAGAGGAGTGTGCCTCTCCGGATGTTGGTTGGAATGTTGTGGCATCTGTGGCAACATTTGGAGCAGTATCTGATTTAGTGCGACTGGGATTCCTCTGGGATAGAATCTTGTAAGTGGGGTATCATCGGGAATTTCCTTGTCTTGAGACACACTTCGAGGAACATAGGCAGAAGGTTCTTCTTCAATTTCTTCAGAAGACAGCTCAAAGTCCACATCTTCAGTGTCACTACTAGAGAAAGCATGTATTGTAGTTTCAAATCTGGACTTCTTGGTGATAGGCTCCTGTTGGACAGTTCTTTCGAACACTCTACTCGATCACTGGTCTTTTACCTAGGGTCAAATAATCTGATGTAGCATCTACATCTATGGGATTATTGTCATCCCCGGGGTAACTAATGTCAAGAGGTTCCTCGTCACCTCTGAGATCTATGGTAGTACACCTGTTTTCAGGCATGTGTGAAGAAGAAGGTATGCCTGGTTGTTGAGGAGGACTGGTACTCATGGGAGTGTTGCTAGGTGTGTTGGTCGACATAGGAGTTGCCATTGGAGAAGTTTCCATTGGTGAGTTTTGAGGGTTTATGGTTTTTACAAGATGATGGAGTTTGAAATGGAAAAGGTTCCATCGGTTAGGTAGGGGTTTTACCGAGGCTGTGATGTGAGTTTTCCCTCTTTTTTTTATATTTTAGATTTAGGAAAAATCTGGAAAGGTAAAAAAAAAAAGAAACAAATGAAGTAGATATTTTGGCAAGCAAGCTTTTCAAAATAGTAAGAATTCCTTAATTTTAGGTGTTTGAAATTTATTCAATAACTTACACCTAAAATTTTAGGATAAAACAATAAACATCTTATTTGGAATTTAATCTTATCCTTTTAAAGTTTGAATTTCAATTAAAACATTGCATAAAAATAGGGAAGAAAAATCTAATTTTTTTAAAATCAGTTAAGAACAACATCCCAACAAATATCATAATCTGAAAGTGTCAACAACAATGTTGGCAACATTTTGGACGACACAAGTATTTTGATCCCTCGAGAATTTTTCGTATTGGCAACAAATCAAGACAAGTTTTATAGGTATTTTATGAGTTTAACCACTGGACCAATGTAACATTTTTCCATCGTGTCCTTGATCTAATCATAAAACACATACAAAAGACTTTTTCGTGTCAAAAATAAGAATACTTGCTTAGCATTCTCACAATTTCTTTTAAAGCACTCGATACTCCTATAGAATAGGAACGATATCTTTTCAAGGGTTTTGCCCATTTTGCACAGTTGCCAATCATTTGTTAAGGCTTTGCCTTATTTTGATACTCCATTTTTATGATATATATATCATCGTAGAGAACAGTATCACATTGATAACTCATTCTTATTGAAGGATCATGCTTGTGTGACCAAAAGTAATGCACTTTACAACAACATTAATCAGTTTATGATATTACATAGGTAAATGTCATATGAAATGTTATACAATGTTTCAGCTGACATTCACCAAAAAATGCCTTTTAGAGATTACAAAGACCAAGAGATTTCTTCAAACTAGAAAATCTCTCATGGTCCAAAGCTTTTGTAAAAATGTCAGCTAGTTGATGAATAATGTCAACATGTTCAATTTTGACTAGCTGTTTTTCAACTAAATCTCTTAAAAATGATGTCTTATATAAATATGTTTTGTACATGAGTGCCGAACTGGATTTTTAAAAATATTTATAGCACTCAAATTATCATAGTACAAAACTAAGATGTTCCTAGTAAAACCATAGTCGTCTAACATGTGTTGTAGCCATATTAATTGGGAGCAACAACTTTCAGCTGCTACATATTCAGATTCAGCAGTTGAAAGTGAGACACAATTTTGTTTACGACTATACCATCAAGATTATTGTCAAGATAAAAATATCCTCCACTTGTACTCTTCCTATCATCCACATCACTAGCCAAATCCGAGTCATTATACCTATTAAATTAGGATTAGTGTCTTTGGAATACCAAATTCTCAACTCACATGTGCCAGCAACATATCGGATAATACGTTTTACAACATTTAAGTGGGATATTTTGGGACATGCTTGAAAACGAGTACAAACACAAACACTAAATATAATATCTGGGAGACTAGCAGTAAGATAAAGAAGGCTACCTATCATAGATCGATACAATGTTGGGTCGACATTTTCACCAACATTATCCTTACATATCTTCTGCGAAGATCCCATTGGAGTTTTCATCTGTTTAGCATTTTCCAACCCAAACCTCTTGACTAGATTCTTGGCATATTTACTCTGGGAGATGAGAATTCCATCTTCACTTTGCTTAATCTGCAAGCCTAAGAAAAAAGTTAGTTCCCCAATCATGCTCATCTCAAATGTCGATGACATAGATTCAACAAATGACTTTAGATATGATTGTGAGGTCGAGCCAAAGATTATGTTATCCATGTAGATTTGAGCAATAATAATATCTACACCGTGACATTTAATGAATAAAGTATGATCAGCTTCACCACGGTTAAAACCAAATTCAAGAAGAAAGTTAGTTAAATAACCATACCATGCACGAGGAGCTTGTTTCAATCCATTCACAGCCTTTTTGAGCTTGTACACATAGTGTGGATGGTGAGGATCTTCAAATCATTTAGACTTCCTTATCTAGATAGCCATTTAAGAATGCACTTTTTACATCCATTTGGTGTAAAGTAATTTTCAGGCAGCAAGCAATAACAAGTAGCAGTCTAATTGACTCAATCCTAGCCACAGGTGCGAAGGTCTCGTCATAATCGATTCTGTCAACCTGAGTATAGCCTTGCGCAACTAGACGAGCTTTGTTCTCACAACTGTTCCCGATTCATTTGATTTAATTTTAAAAATCCACTTAGTTCCTATTACATTTGTATTATTTAGACGAGGAACTAAGTCCAGAATTCATTTTGAGAACATTGTTCAAGTTCTTCTTGCATTGCTTGAATCCAAAGATTATATTTGAGTGTTTCTAAACATATTTTGGTTCTAAAGTAGATATAAAACAAGAAAGACTAACCTCTTGGTATATGATAGACATTCATACATATCTTACCATATCTCTGTAATTGAGTGGTTCTTTTCCTCTTGTTCTATTTCCTTCAAAAATTCCATCTATCACCTGGCTTGTTGGATGATTCCTCCTAATCCTTGATGATGGGTGATTCTTCCTAATCCTTGATGAGGGGTCCCTTCGTACTTGATCTAGAAAATCAGCATTAGACTCCTCATCCACACCCTCTGTGATCTCTGGTTTAGGTTCAGATGTGGCAACATTTGAGGAAACATCTGATTCTTCAGTAGTCTGCACATTTTCCACTGAAACTATAGTGTTATTTTCAGTTGTATTTCCCGTAAGAGCAGAAAAATTATCAAAAATAACATTTACAGACTCTTGTACAATTCTTGTCCTTAGATTGTATACTCGATAAGCATGACTATTTTGTGAATAGCCAACAAAAATTCCTTTGTCACTTTTAGAGTCAAACTTTGCCAAATGATCTTTATTATTTAAAATGTAACAAATACACCCAAAAATATTAAAGTAATGCAAGTTAGGTTCTTTCTATTTATAATCACATAGGGTGTCATCTTTGTTCCAGACCTTAAATAGACTCTATTAGTGATGTGATAAGCAGTATTTAAGGCTTCAGCCCAAAAATATTTTGACAATTTTTTAGAACTAAGCATAACTCTAGCCATTTCTTGCAATGTTCTATTCTTCCTTTATGCTACCCCGTTCTGTTGAGGAGTTATGGGAGTGGAAAACTCATGGAAAAATCTTTTTTTCTCACAAAATTTTGTGAAAGAGCTGTTTTCAAATTCTTTTCCATGGTCGGATCTAATCCGAAAAATAGGAGAATAAAATAAGTTCCTAATTCTAGAGTGCAAAATTCTAAACATGTCAAAAGTTTGTGATTTTTCTTTCAAAAAGTATATCCATGAATATCTAGAAAAATCATCTACTATCACATATGAATACCTCATGCCTCCTAGAATGTCTACTTCAATTGGACCCATTAGATCCATATACAGTAATTGATAGTGAGACATACCTGAATGTTGTTTGTCGTGTTGGACAACATTATGAGAGACACGAGTTTCTTTACCTTTCAGACAATCTTCACAGATAGTTTTAGCTTTATGGCTAAGATTGAGTAAGCCTCTAACCGCTTCATATGAGACCAATTTTTCTAAATTGCAGTAGTTGACATGTCCCCCAACTTTTGATGCCATAGTGTTGTGTCATTGATCTTGACATTATTGCATGTTTCTTGTCTTGCAACAAGACAGAAATTATCACTTGTTCTAGTACCTGTCATGGCACATTCATTAGCTTCATTCGTAACTTCATATGCATTCTTATTAAACTTTACCTCAAGATTGTCATCACACAGTTGACCAATGCTAATCAAATTAGCCATTAAACCCTTAACGTGTAATACATTTCTTAAAGCTGGAAATTCAGGAACATCCAAGATCCCTTTTTCAATTATTTTTCTTTTACTGCTACCTCCATAAGTTACGTTACATCCGTTGAATGACTCATAATTCTTTAGAAAATCTTTTGTACCTGCCATGTGACTAGAACAACCACTATCAAAGTACCAAGAATCTGAAATGTTAGATCTTAAAGCAGTTATCACAACATTACAAGTTACATTCTTTTTGGAAACCCAAACTCTTTTAAAACATTTTTTACTTTTCGGCTCAGATTTGTTGCTTCGAATGTTATCCGAAATGTTGGACAACCTTTAGGCAACATTTTGCTCATAGAATCTTAAAGTTTGAAACAATATGGTTTTAAGTGTCCAGGGGAGTTATAGTAATGACAAACAAACTTCATATTCTTTGACATATATGAGAACCTATTATATATTACTTTTTCTTTAACAAAACACATTTTCTCATTTGTATCAAAGAGATTAGAGCACAAGGTTTTAAGAGAGTTTACGTACCCAATACCTGCATGTGATGGTTTACTAAGGCTGACTATTTCATTAAATTTCAAAGTCCCGGTGTTGAGTTTGCGGAAGGTTGCTTCGGCTAGATCCAATTTTGCACTAATCTTACCAAATTCTGTATCCTTTTTGGTAAGTGCAACCTCTAATCGGTTTATTGTGCCTTTTTAGATCTTCATTCTCACGAGTTAAAGATTTTACCTTTTTATCAAGTTGTTTGGATTCTATGATTAAGGCTTTACAAATACTTTGTAATTCATTAATCATGTCATCTTTGCATTCAACTTGATCCATGCACTTAGCCTCACTACAGGAAATAAAACTACTAAAGAAATTAACATCAAGATAGTTAAAGAATATGTACCTCTCGGATGTTGCTGGGGATGCAGATGTTGTTGCAAATGTTGCCTGAAGTGTCGTGACATATGAGGCAACATTACAGATGACATCTTCATTATCAGACAGAGACTGTTCGTAAACAGTAGCCAACGTTTCTTGTGATTCGACTTCTTGATCTCCTTCATCTTCTCCTTCGTCGTCACTAAGCGAGACCCACATGTTCTTACCAAATTTCCTAAGAGTGTTTGCACATTCATTAGCATAGTGACTCCAACCCGAGCATGCATGACATTGCATAGACTCGAGTTGTTTGGAATCAAATTTGGTACGATCTGAATTGGTTCTTCTTAGTGGACTTCCTTTTTAGTACTTGGAAGGAACTTGGTGGGCTTTTGATTGAAGCCTTGGTTTTGATGTTGTTTAGATTTAGATTGATTTCTCTTATTGTTGAACTTCCTTACCATCGAATCGTATTTTCGAGTGAGTAAGGCAACATTAGCACCTTCACCAATTTCTTCAAGATTCTCATCCTCTTCTTCGATTTGATTCTCCGAGGATTGAACTTGAAGTGCCACATTATTGCTTTTATATATTTTCCTTTGATTCTCAATGTTCATCTCATAGGTTTTGAGAATGTTCATCAAGGTATGAAGGTCCATTGTGGCAAGATTGTGAGCTTCTTCAATGACACAACTCTTTAAATTGAACTTTTCAGGAAGAGAACAAAGTGCTTTTTCAACAAGTTGAGTGTTAGTTAAAGGTTCACCAATCACTTGACATTCATTAGAGATGTCAATCAACTTTTCAAAATAAGATTTAATATCATCCGCTTCTTCCATCCTTAAACGTTCATATTTGCTCATGAGCATATGTAGCTTTGTTCGACGAACACTTGAGTTAGCTTTACAATGAATTTGTTTAGTATCTCATGCATCCTTAGCCGTGTGGCAGTTTTGAATGAGCTTGAACATACATAGGTCAACCCATCCAAAAATTATATTTAAGGCCTTTTCGTTAAAGCTAGCATTATTGGTTTCTTCCGCCGTCCATTCGGATTCAGGTTTAACAAGAATGTCACCTTCCTCATCCGGCGACAACATTGGAACAACATACCCATTGGTTATAGATCTCCATGCCCTAACATCAATTGATTTGATGTGAGAACGTATGAGAATCTTCCAATAGGCATAGTTTGAACCATCTAAAATGGAAAGTCTACCAATAATCGGATTTGCCGGATCCATAGCTTTAAATAATAGGACCAAACACTTATTGTGTTAAGTGTTGGCTCTGATACCACTTGTAAGGTCCGGGTATGCAATGGAACAATACAAATAAATTCGAATGTTAATTTAGTTTCTGAATGTCAGCGATAATGTCGTCCGACACCAGTGATAACACTTAAGTAAAAACAGAAAACTTTAAAGAGCAAATGCAACGGAAATAATAAATAACACAAATGTTTAATATTTACATAGGTTATATAATATATATAACCTATGATGGTCAATGACCGAAAGTATTGTATATATTTATATACAATTGAATAAACTCCTTCTTTTACAATTTTACAAAATAAAATAAAAGGAATTAAAAATGTTGAAGTCGCAGATGACTTCTGCCTAAAAAATCTACCTAAATAGACATAGACAACTTATCATTATAATTGCTTCATTACATAACAAATCTAGAATCTAAGCAACAATTATAATGTTGGACAAAATGTTGTCGACACGCTCAGACAACACTAGTGATCCAGATTTTTGAGATGAATTCCCGAGAGCTCTCTTGGTATTTTTTATTTCTGATTCTGGATCTCAATTTACTCTCGTAGCCTTTTTATTTACAGTAGAGAGTCTTCCTTGAAAAACTCATCAATTGGTTGTGGAGGTTGAGGGAAAGGTGGGCAGCTGGTAGGGTTTGTTGGAGAAGATCATGGAGTCGAAATCTTAACAACTTTGACTTGTTCTTCACTTGACTTCTTCTCCAAGCTTTGACTTTTTCTCTCACGTTCTACACAACTCCTAATTTTCATGCCTAAGTCATTTTTACCACTCAGTAAAACAATTATTGGCAATCAGCACCAGTACTTCAGAGGATATGTTGGGTCAAATGTTACAACATCAAACCCAACATTAACACTTATTAATTTTTACTTAGTTTATTATGAGGAGAACATGCAAGTCAAATGACATTTTCATCCTCGCCGATGACGTGCACTATAATAAATTATTAATAAATGGAAGTGGATGGGAATAGATGTTTAGTTAAATTATTTTCACTTTCATAGACTGATTTTTTATTAGGACGAGATACTCCTTTTTGCTTTTTTGCTTTTTTGCTTTTTTGCTTTTTGCTTTGACCAAGAAGAATTAATCAAGCTGTTTGCTTTTCTCTCGAATGTAGTTCAGAAAAAGTAGGCTTTCTTTTATACTACTCCCTTCCCTCAATTGATGTGATATATTTTTTTTTAATTCGTCTAATTTTTTTTTTATTTTGTAATAATTTAATTATAACGTTTACATTTTAACTAAACTACACAAATATTTTAAATTTATTTTAAAACAGAAAATTTAAAAACTTTTTTTATTTTTAAATTTAATATCAAATTAAATTATATCACATAAATTGGGACGGAGAGAGTATTAAATATATCTCACGATTTCATGATGAATTGAATTGAATTTACACCTGCATTTGTGTACGTACACGTTTTGAGTCAAATCTCATATGAACTTTATTTTGAAAGGATCAACTCAACACAAGAAAAACACCTACGGCTGAAACAATTCATTGTATTTCACACTAGCACGCACGCAGTCACAACTTGAATTTTGCGGAACTTAACTGTGTAAAATATTACTCCCTCGGTACATATTATATTGTAATTTTAACTTTTATATTTAGTCCAAAATAAATGATTTTTTACATAATTAATAAGGTATTAATTATATTTTATAAATTTACCTATTTAGCTGAGTAACTTTTTTCATTTATCAAGAAATCATATTAAGTAGGTACTATTTATCAAGGATAATTTAGTAAAAATATCTCTTACTTTTTAGAAGTGAGTAAATATCTTAAGAAGTGTGTTCTCAATAAGGCTGGTCAGTGGGCCAGGTCGGTCCGATCCCATCCCGACCCGCCCCGAACCTCGCCCCGACCCCGACCCGTCCTCGCCACGAACCATCCCCGACCCCTTCCCGAACCCCCCCTCCCTTTGCAAAAATGATTGTTGCACAACGGCCAGTTTGTATTTGGCCATTGTGCAACGACCATTTTTGGGCCCCCTACCCCCTTAATATTTATTTTAACCCTTAAGTTACTATATTTACACTTTAACCCAATTTTTCAATTATAAATACCTCATTTTCTCTTCATTTTATCTCACAAATCTTTCTGTAATCTCTCAACTCAATCTATCTCTCTACAAGTCTACAATTACATTGCCTACTAAATATTTTATTTTATTTGCTCATTTGTATAATTGTATCAAAGTTAAAAAATTGAGACTGAAGTTGTCAACTAGCTTGAGGATTATCAATCGAGCAAAATTTTAATTTTCAACCTCGATTACAAGTCGATGTTACGTCGGCGTTTGGTACCTTCGTTCCTTCTTTAAATTATTATTGTTACTTTATTTTAATATCGCACTTAATTTTATTATCTTTAATTATTTATTTGTATAATTAAAATGAAAGGATTAAGAGATATGTTTAAGGGTAAGAGTAAGGGTGCTTCTTCTAGTAGGGGTAACAAGGGAAGGGGTACTTCTTCTAGTCATCTTATTCATACACATGATGATTTGATTGATTACACTCATATAGATGAAACTAATTTTTTTAATGATATACCATTAGATGATGAGATATATTCTGCAACTGAACCAGACTTTAATTTAGAAGATAATCTAGATGACACACCCACTAATCTAGATGACACCCACTAGTGCACCTCAAACTGAAACTGGAACGCCTCATATTTTCCCTAGTATGAGACGAGGCCCCACACAACGAAAATTAAAATCAGCTGCATGAGATTTTTTTAATAGGGACCAAGAGAATCAAGTAGTTAGATGCAAAATTTATAAAAATGTTTTTAAATTTAAAATGTTTAGTGATTCCACTACTAATCAAATTAGCGAGTTTGATATTTTTTTTGCAGGGTGTTGTACCGTACCAAGCAGTTATCAATGAAGAAGAACGTGAATACTTGCTTAAATACTGGAGGGAAAATGAGAAGACATTTCCGACACTAGCAAAGATGGCTCGAGATGTGTTGAACATTCAAGCGTCATCAACAACGTCTGAAAGCGCTTCTTCTGCCGGAAGATTTCAAATATGAGAGCACATACACTCATTAGTGGGAGACAGCTTGGAGATTGTAGTTTTATTCAGAGTTTGGATACGAGCGGAACGTAGAAGGTGCGGTCAATCGGAGATCAACGGAGAAGACGACGAAAACTACAACGAAATCTTGTCTGACGGAGGTGGAAGCGATGTCGACCAATTTGACCAATAAATTCCAATTCTAACTGAAGAACCACAAGACATTGTGAAGAAATTAGAAAATGTTTTTATAAATATGTGATTTTTTAATTGTAATTTTACTATGTGATTTGCAAATTTCAACACCACAAAGTTGCATTTTTGAAATTGTATTACAAAAAAATTATATTTCTATTAAATAATATAAGAGGCACAAAAACAACCTTGAAATATTTTTATTACACTATCTTGTTTAATTATTGAAGTGTTTATATATTATTTTTTAAAATTAAGTGTAAAAAAAAAAGGAAATCCCGATCCCTACCCGACCCCGCCCCGCCAAGACCGGTCCCCTTTCTAGATGGGATGAGGGATGGGACGGGACGTTGGCCAGTCCCGGCCCGTCGATCCTGCCGGAGGACCGGTCTTGACCTCCCCAGTCCCGTCGGGACCCGCCCGCCCCGCTGGACACCTCCTTTAGAGGGAGGAATAGGAATGATGAGGAGACTAAGCTATAGAGTGTAGCAAACGGTTTGAGAATGCAGGTTCGATTTTCGAGAGTATTTTGATCAGTAATTCGGATATACAATCTTCAAATTTTTTTAAAAATATAAAAAACACAATAATTAACAATTTAAAATATTTAAAAGACATACGAATAAATTACGGTAAAAAATTTTCTTATCTGACTTTCTGAAAGCACAAATTATCGTATAAATTGAGATATAGAGAGTACCAAATAAGGATTCTAAAATATAGAAACTAAAACAACGATATTGAAACAGATAGAATAGTAATACTCCTAATAAACAACTAGAGAGAATTAAGATCTTTAATAATACGAGTGTGTTGGCGTGCTGGGTGTGGGTGGCTTGTTCCTTCCACAATTTTGTAAGTCATAGTATTTGATTCTCACTATATAGAGAGTTGCAATATCGAAGGCCCCCAAAAACACGGGACGTGGAAAGGACAATAATCACGAGTGAGGCTTTCAGGCTAAGTGACATAATTAATAAATAACACTGTCCTTCTCAACCTAAAATGCAGATCTGTTAGGCCCTCTACCTCTCTCCGTGGCATTTGGGACCTATACACTAGTGTTCTCTTTCACTTCCTTCACGGTCCCCTTCACTCTTTATGTGTATGTTCATTTCTTTCAGTTTAGTGTTCAATGTTCTGTATTCATATTAGGGTTCTAATTAATTGGAATTTGGGTTGCGCAAATTCATTTTTAAAGAACGAAGCGCTTCCTAACAGACTTTTTACTGTATAAACATGAGGTTCGAACTCGAGACAGTTGATTAAGGCTGAAGTTATGTATATTAGTTATTCCTTTATGTTTTGATTTTACTGTTTTATTTAATTATTTTAGTCTGTTTTTAAAAACAAATTGACAATTTTATACTTTCAGACATTTTGTTGGGAGTTTTGCTCTATGGTACTTTATAAAGCAGTACGGGAAGTATTTAACTATTACAAGTATTCGAAAGGATAAATAAAGATTTCAATAATTCAACATGGAATCTGAAATTACAATCGTTACACAAGTAAAAACTGGAAATTCCAGTTTTGTAGAAGACGGAAAAATGTAAAATGTTTTTGCTGAGTCGAGTGTAGCACTCTGTCCTTAAGACAATATTGCCCCGTATGTATCCTTTATACGTCCTGGACAATTTGTCTCCCAAGATAAAACAGCAATGGAACCCTTGAGCAAAGGAAACTCAAGAGTTACCGTGAAGAATATTGAGTAACGAAATGATGCTTGGAAGTTGTAGGAAGAAAACTATTTCGGTTGTGTATTTTCGCACCTTTGTTTTCTGCATCTGCTTATGTATTTTCGTGCATATGTCTTAGTGCTCAACAATGGTGTAATGGGGTGTTTATATAGGAGAGGGAGGGTCATTATCGCTGAATCGCTTCCATAATTGCCAAATAATGGCCATTATGGAGGTAGTAAAGTCACCAACATAAATGGGAGAAAGACCAACTGTTTTGGCCATTATAGGAGGAGTAATTCAGCCAAAATAAATGGCTGAATTGAGTGCTGGAACGTTTCTGTTCTGGACCGTCGAAATTCGATTTTGAAACTTCAGGACCAAACGTACATCTTGAAACTTCAGGGACCAAAGCGCACATCTGAAAGAATTGGTCCAAAGCGTATATCTGAAACTTCGGGATCAAACTGTACTTACGGCAAAGTTTTACGGCCCAAAAGATAATATCGAAGACCCACGACCACGACCGTGACCCGTGACCCGTGAACCCGAGAACCCGGAACTCGGGACCGGAATAGGACCGGACGGGACGGGCGGGCGGCGGCGGCGCGTGTGTGGGCTTTCCTCGAACCGAAGCACATCTAGGTCCTCCTCCTTTAAACACATGGGATACCCCTGGGGTCCCAAACCCCAAACCAATTTGAATCTTATATACACAACAATTCTTTCTTCCTCTACCGATGAGGAGAATTACACACAATACCACACTTTCCATGCTTCAAACACCTTACTTCGTGAACCAATATCTCTTTCATTTCTCAATGAAATTTGACGATTCTTGGCCCTACGGTTATCTACGTACTTAGTAGATCATGCATGTGTGAAGAACCGGATTCTCCAACATACGTTACACTAGTGTTTAAGCCGTTAAAGTTGGTCGGTCGCAACTCCCGCCAAAGGCAAATTTCCAACAATCCCTCTTGAAAGAGATTTTGGCGCACTCACATGGTGTCTTTTCATTTCCACAATATTTCAATGACCGATGTTGCATAAGGAGAGGTAGCCTCGACTTTGAACCTTCCATAGTTGAATACCATCGGACTTACTTACTTGCGGTGAACGTGATGTCTTGAACCGTCGGTGTTTAGTGTAAGCCAAGACAATGATACCAACACAACAAATTCCCTTACTCTCTTCTTCGTAATGTTTTGTCCGTTTTGGCCATGGACAACGTCTTGGATTCTTAAGTGCGTTCATTTTGAGGCGGCCCGTCCTCGCACTTAAATAGGTGGTCTCCTACAAGGTATCCTGCTATACCCCACTTCACAAGTGTTAGGAACCATTAAAAGTTTCCCAAAAACCTAACCTCAACTGTTGAGGAGCATTACAGTTTTGAAAACTTAACCTTTACCCACACCGCAGATAGCACTTAAAGTCTATCGCAGAACGGCTTTGGATTTGGTGTTTCTTTCCAGAAATCACTATCGGAACTGCTCATGCTTCCACTGAAGCGATCAACTGAACCTTTCCAACTTAGTTTTCCCATTGAACCAAATTACTGGGGTCTCCAGTTCGTAAGGTTGGGTTTCCACTGTATTGGTCCGTATATTTTGGGTTTTAGCCCCATTCCCCTAGACAGCGAGTAACACTTGATCTCGGGTAGTCCCTTAGTTAGTAAACAAGGAAGTGACACCGTGATGATCAATCGCCATACGGTCTTATGTCTCCGACAAATCCCGACAGATATGTCCAGACGCCGTCATCCGTGTCCTTCCTAAAGCCGAACGGCTAGCCACGATGTATAACTCATCAAGGCACGAGTTGCTCCCAATAAGGGACGCCCTCTAAAGAGCCGTGAAGTTACTCAACTTCTTTCATGCTTTGTATAAAGCGATAAACTCCGATTCCATCATGAATCGGCCGATGCAAGTTTGCTTAGAGGATTTTCCAAGACCCACCATACACATTTACTTGTGGCTTTGGTGTTCTTCAGATCTGATATCCAGGTTGCATCACTGTGTTCTCCCAGAACATTTGGACATCCGTAATACTATAATCCGTAGATGAGCGAATAATTCAGATATCGTCATATCCGACTTAACGCCTTCTATTGATCATGTATTAAAATCATCAGTGAACCTTAGTTCAACTGATCTGTTTGTAGGACGATACCAGGTCGGTTGTAGTGTGTACAATACATTGAACTACACGTGACCTGAGCATATCGCTCCTTGTCTATGGGTGCACCATGATTCCAATCAGTTCTATGATTCATATCCATTGGTGGCTTCAACGAGACTGTCAACTATAGCCCAGTCCGTTAGATGTCTTAGAAATCAAATTCCTAAGATGTCATCTGTGATACACATATCTTTCATATCGAGACTTTGTTTCAATATGAGTTTCACTCTCAGACCGTTGGTTTTCCAACTGTTGGCTTTCTAACTTCAGAGTTAATGTTTCTGTGGTCAGATTCATTGTTTCTGTTTTATCTGAGACTTTCAGGACCAAAATGTTAACATTTCAGGGACCAAAATGAAAGTTCAGAAAGAAGCCAACAGTTCAGCAAAACCAATTCTGATCCTCTTCTTCCAACTCTCCGGTTGGGAAGGCTAGTTCAACATCCATGCCACGTAAGACTACAATGGCCCTGGATGTTAGGCTACTCACAGGGGAGCACATTTTACAACCCAAAGGTTCTTTTCCCGGAGGAAGATTAACCATTACACATGTATGGTTCTATATATGGAATTTATTTCTCTCTTTAGCTTCTTTCCAAAGCAGCGCTTTTGGAGATAACAATTATTTGTTAATTGTCCATGGTTCGTTCTTAACCATACAAGCTAGAAGGACTGGAACAAGTCCTTGTCCCCTCTTTGCTCCGTCTTGGTTCAACATCTAGAATCCCTGAGTTCTGCAGATCTGGAATATTAAGTTCCGGATAGCCAGCAACTTTCGAGTCCTGTAGATACTTTAACGCCTAGTTTCGGACACCAGGCCCTCGCGGGTTCTTGTTAACCTTGAGCAATTACTCCTTTTTCCTCTTCAAGGAAAGTTATCTTATAAGAATTCAAGATTCTTTGACGCCAAGAGGCGATAAGTACTCTTTGTTATTCTGAGATCCGGTGGATATGTAATCTACGATCTTAGGTCGAACTTGACCTGTTTCGGTAGTCCAACTTCTACCAAGCCACCCCACATCACAACTTTTGTATGTGAGATCCTTTCCATGTCTCACACGGAGAGTTATCCTTATCCTTATGCGGAGTTCGCTGAGAATCACATTAGCGGTAAGGATCGCCTTGCCCCACATAATTTAGGCGCACGGGTTTGCGCTGCTAACACCGTTAGGCGAGGTGAGTAATGAACAGTCGTTTAATGAACGCTGCTTCACATTCTCCCCCTCTATCGCTATGAATTTCGCAATCCATAGGCTTAGTTGATTTTCAACTTCTGCTTTGTAGCGCTTATCCGCTTCAACAACTTCATCTTTGCTTTTTTATCAAACAAAGGATTCCATACGTTGTACCATCATCAATGAAGATCACAACGTACTTGTCTCCCCCCTCTATTTTGTATAAACTTCAAATCACCCAAGTAGGTGTGACTAAGTTCTAGAGGAGCGGTGCTTCTTTCGCTATTCCCTTGACGGAATTTGGAAAGGTGATTTTGCCTCTTCGCCTACCTCACATTCATTTTGAGGGTTTATGTCGAAAGGATGCAACAATCTCAACATCGTTAGCTTTTGAATGACTTGCTATTTAACGTGTCTTAATCTATGATGGCATAGATGCACGGATTACAAATATATCATTCATTCGGCTACAGACGTACTGTACCATTCTCAGTTATTACAGACCTGTTGGAGTAGTATCAAACCAGCTTGACCAACAGCGTCCCTTAAACCAAGTTAGGAACATGTAACACCTCTTTTTAGAGTGATATCATTCCTTGAAGTCCTATTGAGGACAAACTCTCCAACCCCTTCTATTTTAGAGGTGGCGTTGCTTCACATGAACAACTTCTTGCCCGTGGTTAGGGCGTAACCGGATCATATGTGATCTGGATACTCTGGCCCACTGCAGTTGCTTTGCAGACTGAGTGTCCAATTTCTTTTCTGCCTTTCTTTAGGCCTTCAGATCATTTCAGACCTGGAAACTCTGGCCCACCTTACTAGGTGTCCATTACTTTTCTTATGAGATGAATTCTGGTCCTACTCCAGTCGCCCGGAGGCTTTATATGACCGAGTGTCCAATATCATCATATCAAAAAGAATTTTGGCCCACTCCAGTCGCCCGGAGGCTTTATATGACTGAGTGTCCAATATCATCCTATGAAGGATCTTCTGCCAAATGGTGTGACAGGCTCAACGTCTTTAACTTTTAGACTTCTTCCGTTATGATTGGTGCCCAGATAATTCTTGGCGCTTACTTAAGAGTGGTAACAGTTTTCGCACAGTTAGTGGATCTCTTTCCATCGTATGTGCGAACATACTTTACACACTTTTAATAATTACTCTTAAAAGAACAGATCTTTTTAAGTTGCTTTACAATCCAATCTTTAAACGGAAAAGAAGATGAGATTAAACCGATTTTTAAAGCGTAAGAAATATAAATTATTTTCATATTCCTCCTTACTTTAATCAATTTTTAATCAGACCTCATTTAATCTTTATTCTTGATAAGTAAGAAAAACTACTTATCCCAATTTCGGATTCTGGCTCACTCCAGTCACTTCATCAAACTGAGTGTCCAGTTCCTTCTTACCATCATTCAGATCTTTTGTCTGGGATAGATACAGGCCTTCTGCTGCAAGATAGAAGTACATCTTCAGTCTTCTCCTCTTGTCCCAGTTGACATCCTCAGGCTCTCGAGAGCGCTTGTTCCCACCAGTCTTGGTAGCGCTGGCACTATGAACACGTTCATCATCATCACTCTCTTCTACCAGAAATCCATTGCCATATTCAGATTTGGTCACACAACTTTTGACCGACATCTTTCGAACACTAATAGTAATACTATACAAATATTGTCTTAAGTTGTTGGGAGTTTTGCTCTATGGTACTTTATAAAGCAGTACGAGAAGTATTTAACTATTACAAGTATTCGAAAGGATAAATAAAGATTTCAATAATTCAACATGGAATCTGAAATTACAATCGTTACACAAGTAAAAACTGGAAATTCCAGTTTTGTAGAAGACGGAAAAATGTAAAATGTTTTTGCTGAGTCGAGTGTAGCACTCTGTCCTTAAGACAATATTGCCCCGTATGTATCCTTTATACGTCCTGGACAATTTGTCTCCCAAGATAAAACAGCAATGGAACCCTTGAGCAAAGGAAACTCAAGAGCTACGGTGAAGAATATTGAGTAACGAAATGATGCTTGGAAGTTGTAGGAAGAAAACTATTTCGGTTGTGTATTTTCGTGCACTGTTTTTCTGCATCTGTTTATGTATTTTCGTGCATATGTCTTAGTGCTCAACAATGGTGTAATGGGGTGTTTATATAGGAGAGGGAGGGGCTGTTTATCGCTGAAATCGCCTCCATAATAGCCAAATAATGGCCATTATGGAGGTAGTAAAGTCACCAACATAAATGGGAGAAAGACCAACTGTTTTGGCCATTATAGGAGGAGTAATTCAGCCAAAATAAATGGCTGAATTGAGTGCTTGGCATTTCTGTTTTTGACCGTCGAAATTCTGGAAACTTCAGGGACCAAACTGTACATCTTGAAACTTCAGGGACCAAACTGCACATCTGAAAGAATTCTCGGTCCAAATCGTATATCTGAAACTTCGGGATCAAACTGTACTTGGCAAAGTTTTCTGGCCCAAAAGATAATATCGAAGGCCGACAGCCGACAAATGAACCGAGCAATCGGGACTGGCAAGCATGGGCGCGTGTGTGGTCTTTCCTCGAACCGAAGCACATCTAGGTCCTCCCTCCTTTAAACACATGGGATACCCCTTGGGGTCCCAAACCCCAAACCAATTTCGAATCTTATATACACAACAATTCTTTCTTCCTCTACCGATGAGGGAGAATTACACACAATACCACACTTTCCATGCTTCAAACACCTTACTTCGTGAACCAATATCTCTTTCATTTCTCAATGAAATTTGACGATTCTTGGCCCTACGGTTATCTACGTACTTAGTAGATCATGCATGTGTGAAGAACCGGATTCTCCAACATACGTTACACTAGTGTTTAAGCCGTTAAAGTTGGTCGGTCGCAACTCCCGCCAAAGGCAAATTTCCAACACATTTTACATAGTTTATTTTAAGATTAAAATATTTAAATATCATTTTGATACATTATATACATTTGTAGTTTAAAATTATACAACTCGAAAGTCTTCTTTATTTTTTCTTAAAACCGCATCTAATCAAACTACAACACTTAATCAGAACAGAGGGAATACCTATGAACTCTTTTTCACATTGAAGTAAATGAAGGAAAACCAATACAAAAAATAATATATTCATTTTGTTTCAATTTAAGTATCTTGCTCTTTTTTTAGTTATTTTAATATATAATGCCTTTTTTCTATTTGACAAATTTTTTATGACTTCAACAACGTTTTATATCGCTTTCAAATCACAATATTTAATTAATATTTTAATATATTATATATATATTTAATTTAATATTATAAAATTGAAAAAATAAATTTTCACATACAGATAAATTAAAATGGAGTAAATAAAAGCATCTTCTTATTTGGCAATGTGATGAAAATCAATATATGGTTTGTAGATGTGCGTTAGAAAGCAAAGCATCCACGAAGAGAGTTCCTTCGCCACACGCTCGCAAAGGCCGCGGACTTATAATTCCACTAAACTATAAACTTTAGTATACAAGTGGGTGTTATTTTATCTTTTTAACTTTTTTCATATTCAAACCTTACAACAAAATCGTCACGAAATCTCCCATTTTGAAAGAACAATACAAAAATACAACATTAGTTTGTGTTTTGAAAAATTTGAATTGCAAATTGACTAATACTAGTGCTTTGTTTTAAATACAATTATAACAATACACAAATTTACACTTGAAAAAGTACTCGTATTTACAAAAAATAATAATTTCTATCTAAATACTACACGCCATAAACTTGTTAGCATTTGAATAGTTAATATTTAAAAGTTAGTTCCTCCGTTCCATTTTATGTACATGTGTTATTGTTTGGGAATTAAATAATTTTTTTGGGTTATAATTTCTTCAAACTTTTAAAACAATTTAATCATTAGTTATATTAACTTGTAATACGTAGTTTTTAAATAAATAAATTTTATTCTATTTTTTTTATCAAATTTATAATTGACCCTCGTAATCCAAATTTCTTCGCGTAAATTGGAACAAGGATCTCAAGCTAAAAACATCATAATATGAACCGGGGAGAGATGTGATACAATGTTTTCCTAAAGCAGAATTATCATGGGAGAGCATGGGAGTAACACTTTTAAAGTCTAAAATTTATGTACTCCCTCAATTTTATTTTATGTAATGTTTATTGATTGAACATGAAGTTTAAAAAATAAAGAAATTAATTTTTAAAATTTGTGTTTAAAAATATAAGTCGTAGATATTTGTGTGATCATAAATTATCCCGTTAAAAATAAAAAACAGAAGTCTAAAATTAAATTATTTCTAAACCCAAAAAGGTATCACTTTTTGGGACATACTAAAAGGAAAAGTACATATATTGAAAATAAATAAAGTATTAATTAATTATTAAAAATATTTAGCTATATATATAACTTCATTTTCAAGTTTCAGCTATGTAGATTCCAATTTTTGACTTTCATCAAACAGTCTTTATTGCATTTATTTACTTATATTTGGACATAAATTTCACCTAAAAAAATAATTAAAGTTTTGTGAGTGAAAATCATTTCTCCACTTGAAATACTCTTCAAATTAAATCAGGGTTTCAAATTCCAAATGTTTCATTTCAAGTTAAAGGTAATATAATGGACCTGATTGTGCAACAAACACTTATGTAAATTATGAATTTTTAAATATGTTCAATTAGAATATCATTTATGGACAATATATGTATATTGAAAAGGAAAAAAGCACATAAACCTTAAATCTGGCTAGGTTACAAATCTTTTTTACTGTACCTAAAGGAAAAAACCTTTCCAGTGTAAGCTGAAAAAGAAACTTTTATACTGTTGCACATGGTATGGATACATTAAACTTAAATGAAAAGACAAATTAGGTGGAAATGAGAAAGAAAGAGAATAAAATGAGCTAGAGTATATCCTAGTAGTGATAAGTTTGACAAAATTTAATAGTTTTAACTCAAATTCTATATTTATATAAAAAAATATTTAATATATAAAAATAATCTATTAAAATTCAATAATCACTAAAATTATGATTCAAAAGTCAAAACTAATAAACTAAAATTTTTTATTTAGCCGCTTCTGCCTCAAATCCATCATCTTTCATGCATTGTTAACCAAGTCTCTCTCAATGATTAAAAGTGGTGCCTGCTGCTGCTGCCACACCTAACATCCATACTTTTTGGATAACGAGTTTTTAGGCAATTCAAAGACCAGTGGAAACAAAGTCCAATTATCACTATTATTAATGAAGAAAAGAAGAGACATATCCATCAATTTATTATTTCGTGTCTCCCCATTTACTACCATTGTTACTCCATCCGTTATCTAATAAGTTATATTTTTAGCATATATATAATTTTTAAGAAATTGCTAATTTTTAAAAAATTATGACTGTTTTTACTAACGTACTCCTAATTAATGCATAGAAAAAAATTATATAATAATCTTGATTATGTATATAAGAATAATTTTAAAATAATAAGTTCAATTTCTTTTTAAAATTTTAAAGTATCACTTATTTTGAAATAAAATAAAAAATTTAAAACATCACTTACTATGAAACGGAGAAAACGTAAGTTAGGTTTGTCCTCAGAATTGTGATCTCATGGGCTTGTGACGACGGGGTGCTTGTTGACACATTTTAAGCCACATATAATTTCTCTCAGGAATATTGTTTTTTTGTCTTTTGACGAGGGTGTACCAACAAACTTTGTGTCACAAGATAATAAAGACAAGAAAAAGCGACAAATTGCAATATTTGATTTAAAATAGGAAAAAGGGTCAATATTGTAAATATCCATAGCATGGGTAATATGATTCGACGAATTAAGAAGCAAACTTAATCCCGAATGGTGGATAATTTAAATTAGTTATGAATTAGCCTAAAACGAGGATATTAACACGAAAGCGATATAATGTAATTATAGATTGATCGAACGAAGTCATAAGAATTGCTCGAGACGACGAGTTGGTTCTTTGACACGAGTACTGTGAGTAGTAATCTTACCGCAATATGTGTTTTCATAACCTGCATGATTTATACGTGATTTGAAAATAAAATATTTTACTGATGCTTTGAAACTCTATGTGGGACAAGTTCTTTTGCTTGATATGATACCGAAATATCTATATGAGATGTTTACCGATATTTTAGATGTTCTCATTATTACCGGACATGTTTTACTGTTACATAATATATGATTATCGTTACTGAAATGAAATTACACGATTTGATAAGAATTGAAATGCCATGTACTATTTTGAAAATGCTTTCATACGAGTATTTACTGTTTACAAAGAAAAGTTCAAATGGGAGTAAACCTTGAAGGATCCCGTAGCTAACGGCGGGTTCGTTAGACCTGGTGCACCTTGTATTTAGAGATTACAGTTACGACCATTACTAGTGGGAAGGTAAAACTAGCATACATGTATCATTTTCCCTCGTGTAGGGACCTACTGATATATTTGGCTCCTTTTACGAAGGGGTCCACAGAGATATTGATTACATGATCCTTTCTTGGAAACCTCCCAAGCATAAGATTTGACATGACAGTGTTTACAAAGTTTATTACCGATTTTGTTAATTGGTTTCTGGTTACATGAATATAGACAAGACTAAATACTGTTATTGTTTCTGAAAATGGCATTTATCTCATGATATTTTCTGAATATTATATGAGCATATTTTTTGACTTGTCCCCACTGAAAATGGTTGTGGTTAAGTGTTATTACTCACTGAGCTAGCGTCTCACTCCTTGCTATTTTTTTTATAGAGACCGCATATGACATTGGTGAGGATTTTACTATGCGTTGAGAGTTTCTGGTGTCGCGTGGGCAAGAAGTTACTTATTTGCTATTGTCCTTTTTTTTAAAAACTCTTAGAGTTGCTCTATTGGTCATTTTACTAGTGTCATGAGTATTCTTTAAATTTTATAGACTTGTGGGTAGCATTAGACTTCTTCATATATGGTGATTAATTTAGTATTATTGATTTGCGAACGATTAGCTGATGAAGATAATGATTTATTCTGGACAATATTGGTTGGTTGTTGATGATTTTGAGACAGGAAATTTTTTGAATGGTCCTAAAACAGGGGATACTCTGCCCGATTTTCTATAAATTTCCGTTAAGACTTGCTTTGAAATTCTACCCCTTAGCGTCGGTTATGGCCCTAACTTGGGCCGTGACAGCCAATCACAACAAAAACGTACATGAGAGGGCAAACATATGAAATTGAAGAAAGGGAAGATCATCAAAGAAGTTTTAATGTAAAGCCCCAAATGGTTTTAGCGAAGTATTACGTCTTTGCTCAACTTTTGAATTTGGCACAAGGAAAAAAATTGTAAAGGGTATAATACTTGAATCTGATGTTTAAGAGGTTGTATGGGCGTTTATAAAAGGCGAAGGTAGCTTTGAACAAGTTGAAAAGATTTAAGAGAAGAAAGAGATCATACTCGCACATGATCTAATTTCACATGATTAAATATACCAGTACATAATCGATTGAGTTATGATCCATATATCAAATTAAATCTCTTGAAGTCTAAGTTTTCAACGCTTCATACCCTTTATTTTGTTGTTCAATACTCCTAAAAATCGTTAATTATAAGTGTTTTACTAAAGGTTGTCTTGTCAGAAAAAGAGATCCCACATCTATAAACAAGGGGGTCACAAATATTTAAGAAAAATTTCTCATCTCCAGTCTAGATCGAGCGCTAATGCTTGAAGTGAGGATCGTTCAGACTGCTAATTGTTGGAAATTTATCTTTGGCGGGAGTTGCGTTCGACCAATTTTAACGGCTTAAAAACTAGTGTTTTGCATGTTGGAGAATCCGGTTCTTCACACGTGCATAATCTACTAAGTAAGTAGATAACCGTAGGGCCAAGGATCGTCAAATTTCGTTGAGAAATGAAAGAGATATTGGTCCACGAAGTGAGGTGTTTGAAGCATGAAAAAGTGTGGTATTGAGATCAATTCTCCCACATCGGTGGAGGAAGAAAGAATTGTTTTGTTTATAAGTCTCAAAGTTGGCTTGGGGTTTCGGTCGTGCTTCGTGCTTCTTCTGATATTATTTTTTTGGACCAGAATTCTTTCATATGTACAGTTTGGTCCCTAGAGTTTCAATACGTATAGTTTGGTCCCTGAAGTTTCGATACATACAGTTTGGTCCCTGAAGTTTCGATACATACAGTTTGGTCCCTAAAGTTTCAAAAAAATCAAATTGGGCAGATTTCTGGAACGTCAACCAGCACTCAATTCATCCATTTATTTTGGCTGAATTAATCTTCCTAAATGTCAATCCGTTGCACATCTTCACCATTTATTTTAGTGGAATTACTACCTCCATAATTGTCATTACTTGGCTAGTAATGGCACTTATGTGGGCAGTTGGTAAGCCTCTCCTTCAACTATATAAAGGACCCTTTGCACCATTGTTGAGCTACACAAACAGACACACAAAAACAGAAACGAAATCAGTCTTCCTACTACCTTCCAGCATAATTTCATTACTCAAAATTCTTCACGGTAGCACTTGAGTTTCCTTTGCTCATTTGCTGTTTTATCTTGGGAGACAATTATCCAGGACGTAGAAAGGATACATACGGGGCAATATTGTCTTAAAGACAGAGTGCAAACACTCGACTCAACATACCAAAAACTGTTCCAGTTTATTCTTCAAGTTCATTGTAATTTCAGTTTATTGTTCAATTATAATTTCAGTTCTTGATGCTTAGCAGTTACTTGTAATTTTCGTTTCCTGCATCTTTGTAACCAACACTAATTCCATCAATCAAATGGATAAGAAAAGTGTGGTTGAAAGGAAGAATGAGGTAAGTCCGAGACGACTTGAAGTAGGGTTGTAGTAGATTTGAACTATCATAACGATATCAAAAGACTTGTATTAAAAAGATGAAGTGATGATATCGCCAAATATTACTGTCTAAATTGTCGTGGAACTCACGAAGAATTAATATATACTTGTTGGATTATTTCATTGTTATCTTATTCTAAGTAATGCAAAGTCAAAGAATCCTTGAAGGTTCCTTTTCACTCTCTCTTTCTTGACTCTTGTGAAAAACACTTTGTACTATATTGGTGGTGGAAAGACGTTTCTCACCTCTTATATTAAAATATGCTTTATTGGGTTAGTAAATTGGTTAGAATACGAGAGGGGCCTCGCACACGTGAGAGTTGGACTTTGTAGGCAAAATGGATTGATTTGCCCCCCCCCCCCCCCCCCCCCCCGATGAGGTATACGTGAGGCCTAATTCAATTTCGATTTGTAAAATATTATTTTGCTATTTTTGAGCTTACCCGAAATTATCCAAATTTATCACCAGATTAAAGTCCGGGCATAGCTCTCATATCCCGGAATTGATTGTTACGAATCTGGTCAAGACTTATTCTACCGGATTCAATTATTCCGAAACCGGTCAAAGCTCATTACTTCGGAGTTAATTGTTGCAACGGTCATTATCCATAAACACTCAAATTTAGTAACAATTTTATTTCTCTGAATGTTGGGAGACGTTTCAGATCTCAGTCTTTATTTTTTGAATGTTTCAAGATGTTGCAGATCACAATATTCACTACCCAGGCCTTGCAACCTACCTATAAATACCGGTAGAAACTTCATTTGTTAACACAAAGAAAATTATATCTTTTTCTTCAAAGTTCTTTTTCCTTCTTCTGTTACTGGGCAAAATTACTTTGTGCAAACTTCAAACTTTCAGCCACTATCGTAAGTGTCCGAAAGTGCTGTGAAACCTTGGGGAGCGATCGGACTAAATGATTTGCACCGGAGTCGGTTTGAAATCACTTTTAAGACAGTGACTTACCACGACACAACTGTAATTCTATAAGTTGTTCTTTACTATTTTATTTGTTCTTAATCAATATTGTCTAGTATTTTACCAACAATACTAATAGAATAAGTTAGAGGATATTAATCGATTATGTTCCAAAACCAGGTTAAAAATAAGATTTCAAAGTTCTTTATATTTTAAAATTTCATTCCTAATCAAACTTAGACACATAATATGAAATGTGGAGAATGAGAGAAATAAAGAATATTATGGAAGAAGTGGGAAATCTGAGCTGGATGCGGTATCTCGTAAGTAACAAACCCCAACAAACAAAGATTAAATAATTTGGTGGATAGTTAGTTGAGTAATTTATGAGAGCCTGCATCTGCATGAATCATTATGGTACGTAGGTATAGAAGAAGACAATCTTATCATTTCATCAGACTACTGGTGTACGTGGGTACTTTGAATTATGGATAGGGACTGAACTGCACAAGTGATCGATACACTGAATAACACGATACTCTTTCTTTCCAGAAGGCCAATTATTTGTTTACAAATACTCCGACTTTGCCCTCATTTATTCGCAATGCACTTGCGGCAAATGGGAAGGCTGCCGGGAAGAAGCTTTTCCGTGACAATTCCGGTATTTGCCTTGCACCAAATCAATATATATATCACATACTTTAATATATATTTATTCTATGATTGAACTAAAGTTGATTAATACGTGTTTTCAATACATCAAATTATTTAATCATAATAAATTGGATTGATTTGGTGTAAACTCCATTAAAAAAAAAGGAAGTTTAAAATATCTTGTATCTATTATCCAAAATAATGAAGAGATTGACGATGATGTCACTGATACACCTAAATTACACCTCTAAAAATGTAAATCGGTCGAATGCAAATATAGAACCCAACTAAGGTTGGGGTCGAATCCCACAGGGAATACGACGAGAAAAATATAATTTAATTATAAACCTCAACAATTAGTCTAAATTTCAAAGGTGATTCGGAAAATATTATTTGTTTTAATAATGATATACTAATTACTTCAAGAACGGAATAATTCAAATTGGTAATTCAAGTTGTGGAAGGATTAGGGTTGTGATCCTTCTAGGTGAATCAATGCAATTGGGGCTAAGCTTGATGTTAATTAAATATCTATTATACTATACTATGGACCAATCAATAGCTTATCACTAGTTTTCCAACCTAGATGATAAATATTATCACTAGGTTTTTTCAAGCCCTAGGATGCGAAATTTAATACACCCATTTTAATCTCAAATTAACCATTTTATTCCTAGCTTTGGTTATTAGATGAGAGTTAGATTCCTAAATCTTTGCCATTAATAATTTTCCTAATCACTATTCTTTTCCAAGCAATAAAGGGCTATATGCACTACCAATGTTGGCCACCATTGATATCATTACACAATGAAGCATTAATGGAGTATATTAATAGTAAATAACCTAATCAAGCATTTAAAACACACATTACATTAATATCACCATTGAGGTCCACAACCCTAGATATATGATTAGCTACTCATAATAATTGAATAAAAACATTAAATAAATGAGAAATCATTGTCACTTACAAATAAGTTGAAAGTTGAATTGAAATGGGAATCAAAATGATGTCAATCTCTCCTCAAAATCTTAAAAATAATAACTAAGGAGTGGTTGGAATATTGGGAACAATATCTCATATGGAATATCTGACCCAAAACCCTAGACATCTATTTATAATCCCCAAAAATCATGCACAAAAATTGGATAAAAATATCACCGCGTCACCATCGGCGAACCGCAGATCATGTCGCAAACATGACCTGCGATTCACAGGTCTTGCAATTTCACCGTAGGAATCTCAGTCTTCAGTGACATGATCTGTGGTTGGTCTGCAGTTCGCAAACATGAACCTGCGGTTCACAGGTCACGTCGCAGACCCTGCTCTTGTCTTGTTCAGCTTTTCTAATTCCTTGCAGCAGTTTGCGGTTCTTCTGCGGTCTACAGGTATGACCTCCGGTTCGCAGGTCATGTTTTCTAGCATTTTTGCTCATTTTCACTTATATTTCATCTCCGCATTCCTTGTCCTGCAAAACAACACATATACGTAAGAAACGACATAAAATATACTCTAAGATAAACATAAGCTTAAGTAAATAGCATCAAATGTACCATAATTTCACGGTACATCAACACCCCTAAACTTAGCCTCTTTCTTGTCCTCAAGCAACTAAAACAACACATAATCCTACGACACATGTTCAAGAATATCCAAAGTAAGAATGACTACAATAGTGATAGCAATTAGATACAGACATGTACTCAAGACTCTTTCGACCCTCACTCTGTATTGGCAAAACATGGTGCACCACTCAACAGACAAGGACTGACTCTACAACTTCAATTGGTGATAGAAAGCTATTCGCATGAGATATATAGCTAAGAGAACCCGGTTTGAGAAGTGTTTCTCAACTAAACATTACAATCCATACGCCCTCACAAAGACCAAAGAAAGTCCAAAAAGTACACAAATTTACACACACAGGGGACAAAAGACAAAGAAGAAGAGAAAAAACTCATAAAGTTGTTCGATATGCACACATGCAATACCATAGGCTTGCCCTTCATGTAATCCTCTACTAATGTAGATGCACTTAGTTCAAAATCAACTAGGACTTTTCGGGTTGTAATGTAGGCTTTGGGTCAAGGTAGGGATATAATTTGAAATTAGTGACTCAAGACCTCCCTAAGCACTACAACTTGCACAAATTCAAGCATAATTTCTTTAACAACCTTTTCTCCTTTCCTTTACACTACTTGATTCAACATCTAGTCTTCCCTTTATTCAACTTTTATTCTACCTTCCTTCTTTTATAAACCTTTTTTTGTTGTTTTCTCTTTGAAATACCAAGGAAGGTTCCACTATTTTATTTTGTTTTCTCTTTTATTTACTCTTTTTTTTATTTTTTTTATTTTATATATTCACCTTTTCACCTTTCAAACAACTCCCACATCACACTTTCTCTACTACCACCCCGAACTTAGGCCTTTAGCATATGTTTTCACTTTTAAAGCACTTAGGGAGGCCGTATGCCAAAAGATAGATCAATGAAAGGATAAAACTTGTAATGTGGTTGTCAAAGAAAAGGTTAAAGGATCAAAGAGGTTGACTAGGGAAAATATGCAAGGATAGGAAATTTACGGCATAAAGACGATCCAAGGAAGGCCAGACATCCTTTTTCAAATCAAGCATAGTCTAGGATTTCGCCTTGGAAAATATACCGGGAAAGTTCTAGATCACACTAATGCAAAAAAACTCAACAAAAATAATCTCACACACGCGACATATGAATTACAATTACTTCTTTCATCACAACTTCTAAACCAGATTTTCAAGGCATCTATCAATCACGACTCTAATAGGCATAATGTCACAAAATGATTCATGCATGTCAATTCATCATCCATTAAGTACATATGCACCTCAAACCAAAAATTCCGGAGGGGTCACCACAAACTATACTTGACATAAACTAATCAAACCAAAACTATATAAGTCAGAATCTTCAATTATACTTGAAGAATACATGACACGAAACAAAATACGACATAACACATAACAAACTAGCTAAATATTCCAGGTTCAACAGAAAATAAATGCTCTACAGGAAAGAATCCTGGCTAAAAAAACCAAAGAGCAACCAAATATCCAAAAATATCCACATATATCCGACAAAACCACAACTAAGACTCGGATACCCCACCCCAATAAATAAATTATGCATTGTACCCAATGTATATATATAATAAAACATGAGGTGAAGAACTCCATGAGGACGCATTAAGCATCTGTCTGAGTCGTGTCTTTATCAACTGTGTCAACTAAAGCTGCAGTCTGGCCAGTAAGCTCAATATCTGAATCTGGTGTCGGCTCAGTACTGGTGCCCAAAAGGATCACTGGATCCACTGATAGTGGAAGAGGGCATGTGTAGGTGGAGCCAAAAATGAACTAGCTCTGCTGGCACCCTATGCTTTATGCTCCCGTAGCTCCGCTACAGACCACTGCAGCTGCCACTGTATCCACTTCATCAGGAGGAATGTTTGTTGCTCTCACAGCCGAGCGGGCACTCTATACGATCTTATCACCCATATCATTATCTGGCTCGCTCTCACTCTGCCTCTCCGATCTATCATTATCATCATCATCCATATCATCTCTCCTGGGAGAGTGGTCAACACGAGGATCGGTGCTAACTCTAGGTTGGGTAGAGAATAACTCTACTGCCGGTGGTAGTATAGGTCCCGCAAGTACTATGTCAGGTGGATCCAAGGCACTCAGTTGTGTCTTGACCCATTGTAAATCTACTCTAATAGCCGGTAGACCTTCTTCTCCACCTCGCTCAATACGCCTCAGTCGGAGCTCAATATATTAAAGCTTGGCCCTGATACTCTTCTGCTCCTCTCTCACTACATCAAGGTCTGTCTTGTTAGGTGCTAAGGTCGTCTCTATAGCTTCCTTTACATATGCAGGAAACTCCTTTACTAATTTTTTCACCTCAGCCTCAACAATTCTAATCAACCACATACCATGACTAGAAATGCCTTGCCTTGTAGCTAGGACATAATAATTGGACATAGAAGTAGCAGGAACAAACTCTGTAGTGTGGCTGGAATCTCTGGGACTGAAGTAGTGGCTGGGACTGAAGTACTTACTGGGTAGGCTTATCCATTATGCCAAGAATATGTGTGTTAAGCATAATCGGAGTAGCCCGAGACTGTGATACGGTGGTCTTTCTCTTGTTACCATACTTCAATCGGGTGTAATCCACTGTCTGTTTGGGATCAGTTCCCCTATCAATCCTGTTAATCTGTGGCACTCATGCCTTCATGTATAAGGTTGTGATCAAGAAAGGGTATGGAAGAGAACTGTTGCTCTATTGCACCTGGTCCCGAATCTCATCCTGAATAATCTCTCCTATATTGACGCGTGACCCAGTCATGAGAGCAGAAATCATAATGGCTTTCTCTAAAGAAATGTTGGTGTCATTGAATGACAACAACACCCTTGAAGATATGATCGCAAGCCAAAATTTTGCCTCATTTGTGAAAATGTTCTTATGTATGCCTATCGTTGGATCAATCCAGTCTAGTGTTTCTTTGGCAATAACTGATGCAGTCCACACTCTATGATCATCTAGATTCTTCATCCTTTTATCATAATTTGTGTACTTGAGGGAGAAGTCATCCTCACCCTCTCATTTCTTCCTAAAGTAGAAGTTGATCATGGCACGGATATCAACACTCACCCCTCAAACCGTCAAAAAACTGAGAGGCTTCATAGAAGCTTTGGCATGTCTCCTGCCTTTCTTGCTATTTAGAATCGCCCTATAGGCTGCATAAAATTCTCGCACAATCACCGGAATATAGTTACCCGTGGGTTTTGTGAAGCAATCTCATCTCGATGTCTTCAACTTTCGAATAATACCGGGGCATTCACACTTCAACCTGTTCTAACTCACTCTCTTCTCCTCATGTATTACCCGGATCATATTGCCATCATTTTTGCCTCAAGGCCAGCTAGATATAATTCTTTAGACTCGGGCTCGGCAAATCAGAGGGCGATTCTTCTTCTTTTCTTTTGTGAACAATCTCCTCTGTAGTATCCATCTCAGGCAACTCAGAGACCTCAGGTGTAATGGTTGTCCCCTCTTCAGACTATGGGACATCATCCATATGCGCTTTCATTTTTCGAGAGGTCTTCTTCCTAGTACCTTCGTGTTTGTTTGTTCGTGCCATCTTGTATGTTAAAGAAGGAAAATATTTATGGTTTTTCTTAATATGAAAGCAAAGAAGAAAAAGAAAATACAAAAATAAAATCAAATACCATTTTTTTAGGGTTGGCATGATCTGCGACATGCCCTGTGATTCGCAGACATGACTTGCGATCCGCATGTTATGTCGCAGATATTGCCTTCAAAAGGCTTCGGTGATCCTAAAATCACTGCCACACTCTGCGATTCACCCGCGGTTCACAGACATAGTCTGCGATTCGCACGTTGTGTCACAAAGTATATCAATGATAATTTATCATTTCGAATCCTTTTGATGCACTATTTTTGGATCATTTATACACGCAACCAACACACGCATGCACCCACGACTAATTTCCTTAAGAAAGTTATCATGCCATCCATCATCGGGAATTTTAATTCGTACGAGCACACACAACTATCCACACACAACACACAACCATTTTGGCATTCTTATGAAGCAAACATGAATATGGTTGACGATTAACTCATGTGAACTGATCGTCGGGTACTCAAGACTTCCCCGACTACATTTATATATCACCAACGATTCATGCCAGTCAAGACAACATAAAATGCTACCAAGGAATTCATTCAAACATTTCACCGAGCATATTGAGGATATGAATTATTGAAAGTAGTTTTCATATAATAGGTACTCAAGAATTCCCCATTAATGACTATCCACCACAATCCTACTTAGCGCCATATCTAATCACAAATCTCGGGTAATCAAGACTTCCTTGAGTTCATTCGCTACCCTCAAACAATCCATAAGCATCATAACAACACCCAGTTTCATTCACAAAGTCTTTTAGGCATATTATCGAACAAGTTGTGAGCATGATTGTTATGTGACTCTTATGTGTACAAGGGTACTCAAGAATTTCGCCTATTTCAAATGCAAACAAGATTCACCACACTGAAATTTGTGATTTTGATTTTTAACAACCAAGCTACACACCCCTATTATGATTTCACATTCAACAAGAGCTACAACACAATACCACCACAACTATCCACACAATTTCACAGTCCTTAGTCATAATTCCTATTTAATTTTTGAATCTAGCCCTAATTGAATCTCATACAAAATGATTTGCACAACCACATCATAGGGCATGAAGAGTGAATCGTTACCATAATCATCACCTATGAGATTGCAATAGAAAAAAGATGGTGTAACATACCTAAGTAATGAAGTAGTGTGCTTTACTGGTGAATTTGCAAGACTTTTCTAAAGTAAAGACACATGAACAGTGGTGTGGTGCAGACTTGAGAAACAAAATTGAAGGATTTAAGAAGTGATATGGGGATTTGGATGATTAAGGGAAGTTCAATGGAAAGAAGTCGTGCGAAATTTCACTACTTAAACTATTTTGCTCTTTTCTTTTAAATCGATGTGGGTCGGGTCGTACCCAAACTTTTTACCTGAAGAAATGTCTGCGGTTCACAAAAACCACCGCAGACAATTACTATGGACCACAGATGAACTGTAGACCTTGCCCGAGATTTTGAAATATTTAGAAATTCTTGGGCTTGGTTTGCTATTCACAGAATGTAACGCAGGCATGATATGTGGTTTACAGTCCAACCACAAACTGTGGCTCTAGCCTATATTTTTTATTTCTCCACTTCTTTCCCAATTGTAATCCTGCACACTTGAACAAATATCAAAATAATCAAAAGAAATGAAAAAATAAAAACACTTGGGTTGCCTCACAAGAAGCGCCTAAGTTTACGTCGCAGTACGATGTTGTTACCACTTTTTACGGCTCGTCGAGATAGATTACCTCAATTATGTTCACTTCGTTGGCCATTCTCAAATAGTGATTCACTCGTTGCCCATTCACCTTGCCTCGATTTTCACTCGGGCACGCAATTGCTCTATGGGGAACACTTGTGTCACCTCAAAAGGACCCCACCATTTAGACTTCAAATTTATGGGAAACAAACGGAGTCTTGAGTTGAACAACAACACATGATTCCCCGGGCTAAACTCTCGCTTTAGAATCTTTTTGTTATGGAAGTGTTTTATTCGGACTTTGTAAAGTGTCGAACTCTCATAAGCCTTGAGTCGGAATTCTTCCATTTCGTTCAATTGCTCCACTCTCAAATTTGAGACATCACTCCACTCAAGATTCAATTTCTTCAAGGCCCACATAGCCTTATGATCAAGTTCAAACAGGAGATGACAAGTTTTACCAAACACCAACCTATATGGCGACATGCTAATAGGAGTCTTGAAATCCGTCCGATATGCCCAAAGTGCATTATCCAATTTCCATGACCAATTGGTTCTTGAAATATTGACCATCTTGGATAAGATATTTTTGATTTCCCGATTCGACACTTCCACTTGCCCACTTGTTTAGGGATGATAGGACGTAGCCACCTTGTGTTTAACCCTGTACTTCTCAAGAACAACTTTGAACAATCGATTGCAAAAATAGAAACCCCCATCGCTAATTATAGCCCTAGAAGTACCAAACCTTGAGAAGATATAACTTTTCAAAAATGCGGTGACACTTTTTCCTTCATTTTTAGGAAGTTCTATAGCCTCCACCCATTTTAACAAATAGTCAACTGCGATAAGGATGTACTTATTACCATACGAACTCACAAACATGCCCATAAAGTCAATGCCCCAAACATCGAACAACTCAACTTCAAGGATGAGTGTATTTGATAGCTCATGCTTTATTAAAATGTCCCATGCATTAACATTGATCACACTCTTTCACAAAATCATAGGCGTCTTGATGGATGGTTGGCCAATAGTAACCACTTTGAAGTAGTTTTGCCGCAGTTCTTGCACTACTATGATGACCACCAATGGGATGAATGGCAAGCCTCAAGTATGGATATCATGTCAACCTTGGGAATACACCTTCTTATTATGTTATCAGCACAAACCCAAAAAAGATAAGGCTCATCCCAATAAAACTTCCGGACATCACTAAAAAATTTCTTCTTTTAATTAGTAGTGAGATCACTTGGCATAATATCCCTTGCATGATAGTTTGCGAAATCAACGTACCATGAAATCATATTATGTGACCCCGCCATTACATACTCATCAAGAAAAGAATCATCCACTTCAATCCCATCACTTGGCTTCCTCCCTTCTTCAAGTCTTGACAAGTGGTCAGCCACTTAGTTTTCATACCCCCTTCTATCATTGACTTCAAAATCGAACTCTTGCAAAAGTAGGACTCAACATATCAACCTAGGCTTTGCGTTTTCTTAGCTATGAGATAACAAAGAGTCGTATGATCCATGTGTACAATGACATGAGTCCCCAACAAATAGGCTCGGTATTTCTCAAAAGTATATACAATTGCAAGCAACTATTGTTTGGTGATGGTGTATTTCATTTGCGCTCCATTTTATCATTTTACTTGCATAATAGATGGGGTGAAAAATATTATCTCTCTTTTGGCCAAGAACATCCCCAATGGGAACCACTAGCATCACACATGAGCTCAAATGACTTTGACCAATTTGGAGCAATAATGATGGGTGCCGAAGTGAGCTTCTCTTTCAAACATTCAAACGCCTTGAGACAAGTTTCATCAAACACAAACTTAGTCTCTTTCTCCAACAATTTGCACAAGGAATTTGCCACATTAGAGAAGTCTTTGATAAATCTTCTATAAAACCCAGCATGGCCTAGAAAACTTCGGACACCTCTGACGGAGATAGGTGGAGGAAGCTTAAAAATCACCTCAACTTTGGCTTGATCAACCTCTATGCCCTTTTCCAAAATTGTTTTCCCAAGAAAATTCCCTCTTTGACCATAAAGTGACCTTTTTCCCAATTGAGAACTAAGTTGGTCTCTTTATAACGTTTTAACACTCGAGACAAATTCTCTAGACAAACATCAAAGGAGTCTCCCACCACGGAAAAGTCATCCATGAAAATTTCAATGGATTCCTCTACCATGTCGGAAAAGATGGAGATCATGAATCTTTGAAAAGTGGCAGGAGCATTACATAAGCCAAAGGGAATTCTTTGAGAGGCAAAGGTACCATAAGGGAATGTAAATGTGGTTTTCTCTTGATCCTCAGGAGCAATAGTGATTTAGTTATAACCAGAATAACCATCTAGAAAGCAATAGAAGTCCATCTCCACGAGTCTATCAAGCATTTGATCTATGAACGGCATTGGGAAGTGATCCCTCATTGTCCAATAGTTCAACTTTCGGTAGTTCATACAGACTCTCCAACGATAACCGTATGAGTTGGTATCAATTAATACTTTTCATTAGGCACCACGATAATATCACCCTTCTTTGACAGACATTGGACCAGGCTCACCCATTTACTATCCACTATAAGGTACACCACACCAGCATCTAACCATTTGATTATCTCTTTTTTTACAACCTTTTGCATAAGAGGATTCAACCTCCTTTGATGTTCAACATTATGAATACATTCGTCATCAAGTTTGATTTTATGGGTGAAAATATCGAAAGGAATTCCATGAATATCCGCAATTGACCATCCAATGGCTCTTTTATACCTATTCAAGATGACCAATAATCCTTCAAATTGCTCTTCCATCAATAGGTTTGGAATTATAATGGGGAAAATGTTGTTTGGACCAAGAAACTCATACCTCAAGTGTGAAGGAAGAGGTTTGAGCTCCACAATGGGTGGTTTGGCAGGAGGAGTTACACGGTTTTCAAGGTCAAGATCAAGCTTTTTGGAGTTGTAGTTATATGACCCCAATCCAGCCAAGGCATTCATCGTCTCCTTAAATTCTTCATAATTTTCTCCATCATAATTCATCAACACCGCCGCCAACACTTCACCAATATACTCATTTGCAATGGTAGTCTCTACGACTTTCTCTATAGTATCAATAAATAATACTACACCTATGTCCGCTGATTGCTTCATTGACTTGCAAATATGGAATGTGATCTCTTCATTGTTCATCCAGAATTTTAGATCACCTCTATCAACATCAACAAGAGCTCGCCCTGTGCCTAAGAATGGTCATCCTAAGATTACGGGAACTTCAAAATCCATCTGGCAATCTAAAATAACAAAATCGGTTGGAAATATAAATCTATCCACACCAACAAGGACATAAAAAAGAATACCAATCGGTTTTTTACGGTATGATCCGCCATAAGTAACCTCATAGTTGTGGGATGGGGAGTGCCCAAACTAACTTGTTGAAAATTGTGAGTGGTATCAAGTTAATGCTTGCACCAAGACCACACAAAGCCTTTGCAAACTTATAGGCCCCAATGATGCACGGAATAGTGAATGCTCTGGGATCCTCTTTCTTTTGAACTAGTTCTTTGGTGACAATTGCACTACAATGGTGTGTCACATCTGTCGTTTCAAGCTAGCTTGCCTTTTCTTAGTCACAATATCTTTCATAAACTTCGCATAACCCTACATTTGTTCAAGGGCTTCAACTAATAGAATATTAATGGAAAGTTGCTTCAATTTCTCAATGAACTTAATAAAATTCCCATCATCCTTCTTCTTGGCTAGCCTTTGAGGAAATGGAGGTGGGGGCTTTGGAATAGGTGCCATCACTTTCGGGGTTTCATTTTTTTCAAGCTCTTCTTCAATGACAATAGGCTTTTCAATACTAGCCCACTTCTTCTTTGTAACACTTTCTTCATCAACCATAACAGGCTCAACAATAGGTGCTTCATCATCAACAACCTCTTCTTCATTCACCAACTTATCACCCCCAAGTACCTTTCCACTCCTCGTAGTAATGGCTTTACAAGCATGATCACTATTTCTTGGATTCACCACCGTGTCACTAGGGAGTGTACCTTTTGCCTTTGGTTGAGGGTAGTCAAAAGTTGGCTAAGTTGGGACTCTAGTTACTTGATTGAAGTGGAATGTGAATCACTACTTATCCCACATTACTCATGACATCCCTTATACTCTTCATATCACCCTTCACCTCTTTGACGAAGATGTCGGTTGATTTCACTTTTCGTAATACTTTGGAAAACATATCCTCGATCTTTGAAATAATGGGGTCACTTGTGAACGGTTGGTTCGATATTTGTTGGCTTCCCTTAGGTGGAACATAGGTATTGTCGCTTCGATGGTTGTTGTAGTAACCCTCTTGGTTGTTGTTTCCCCAATTTGAGCCTCCTTGCTCTTTGTTCTAACCTTGATTCCCTTGACCTTGCCGCCAAGTTCCTTGATTAGGACCTTGGTAGTTAGGCCGGGAACTCCCCTTTGATAATTCACAAAATTGGCCTCCTCATCAAATACTTAGTAGCAATGTTGATCCGGTGAGCCCCATTCACAAGAACCCAACCACATTAACCTTCTTCGATCCTGATCCCATAACATGTTTCGTGAGAAGATCTATTTGCGTGATCAATTTAGCGATTGTTTCATCTTTATTTTCTTCCCTTCTAACCGCCTCTCTAGACAACAAAGATTTGGAAGAACTTCCTCCAACTACTTACGACTCTCTAGTATTCCAAGCATCATTTGTTTCAGTTAGCTTGTAAAGTAGAGCACTCATCACATCGTAAGAAGTATCCATGACAGCCCCCTCTGCTAAATTATTTGCCACCGACTTGTTGATCGAGTCAAGTGACGTATTGAATGTTTGGAGGAGCACACTATCTGGAAATCCATAATTTGGACAACTTTTAACCTTCTTTTTAAAAGGGGTCCAAGCCTCATGAAGTCGCTCATTAGGAAGTTCATGAAAGTTGTTAATTTCATCACGGAGTTGCAACATCCAGGATGGAAGGAAATAATTTTTGAGAAATACATCAGTCAATTCCGCCCATGTTGTGATCGAACCGGCCGAAAGATCATCCAACCAAGCGGTGGCCTCCTGGTAAGAGAGAATGGGAAGAGCCTCAACTTGATGGCCTCGCTTAAGATGATGGGTTGATGGTTGGTAGCACACACCCCAAGGAAGTTCCGAAGGTGCCTATTTGGGTCATCGGTTGCAAGACCACCAAATCGGCCCTTGGTGTTGAGTAGGTGGAGTAGAGTAGTGTTGAGGTGAAAACTTGCATTTTCTTGAAGTGGTGGGGTTGAATAGCGTCGGCTCGTGCCTCCACAAACTCATCATTGGAATCGGAATCCGAAGCCATCACACCTACACAATAATAAACAACAAATGGAGTGATATAAGAAACATAGACTAAAGGTAGAGAATTACACTAAGTTACAATTTTCTAAATTGTATTCCCCAGGAACGGCGCCAAAATTTGATACGCCCAAATTACATCTCCGAAAAGAATGTAAAGCGCTCGAATGCAAATATAGAACACAACTAAGATTGGGGTCGAATCCCACGGGGAATACAATGAAAAAAATATAATTTAATTATAAATCTCAATAATTAGTCTAAATTTCAAAGGTGATTGGGAAAATATTATTTGTTTTGATAATGATCAACTAATTACTTCAAGAACTGAATAATTCAAATTGGTAATTCAAGTTGTGAAAGGACTAGGATTGTGATCCCTCTAAGTGAATCAATGCAATTGGGGCTAAGCTTGATGTTGATTAAATACCTATTATACTAGACTATGGATCAATTAATAATTTATCACTAGTTTTTCAACCTAGATGATAAATATCATCACTAGCTTTTCCAAGCCCTAGGATGCGAAATTCAATACACCCATTTTAATCTCAAATTAATCATTCTATTCTTAGCTTTGGTTATTAGATGGGAAAGATTCTCAAATCTTTGTCATTAATGCTTTTCCTACCCACTATTCTTTTCCAAGTAATAAAGGGCTATAGGCACTACAAATGTTGGTCATCATTGATATCATTACACAATGAATCATTAGTGAAGTATAATAATAGTAAATAACCTAATCAAGCATTTAAAACACCCATTACATCAATATCACTATTGAGGTCCACAACCATAGACATATGATTAGCTACTAATAGTAATTAAATAAAAAATATTAAATAAATGAGAAATAATTGTCACTTACAAAGTAGTTAAAAGTTGAATTGAAATTGGAATTAAAATGATGTCAATCTCTCCCCAAAAGCTTAAAAACAATAACTATGGAGTGGTTGGAATATTGGGAACAATATCTCATAAGGAATATCTAACCCAAAATCTTAGGCATCTATTTATAATTCCAAAAAATCGTGCATATAAATTGGACAAAAATACCCCCGCGTCATCATTGGTGAACCGCAGATGATGTCATAGACATGACATGCAATTCGTAGGTCTTACAATTTCACCGCAGGCTATGTCAAAATCTCAATTTTCATTGACATGGTCTGCGGTTGGTCTGCGGGTCGCAGACATGACCTGCAGTTCGCAGGTCACATCGCAGACCCTACTCTTGTGTTGTTCAACTTTTCCAATTCCCTGCGGCAGTTTGCGGTTTTCTGCGGTCCGCAGGCATGACATGTTGTTCGCATGTCATGTTTTCTGGCATGTTTGCTCCGCACTCCTTGTCCTACAAAATAAATACGTAAGAAACGACGTAAAATGTACTCTAAGATAAACAAAAGCTTAAGTAAATAGCATCAAATATATCATAATGTCATGGTACATCGTCACACGTCGTATTGGTGCGGAGTGAATGAAATGGAGGCTCGCATCAGGAGTCTTGTGTGACAATAAGGTTCCATCAAAATTTAAAGACAATTTCTACAGAGTGTTAACGATCAACTATCACTACAAGAAAAAGTCTTATATGAGACCAATATTTAGCAACAAGCTAAAAATATGTTCCTTAAAAGCACACGTTTAAATTCTGGTCCTAAATTCTATATTTTATAGCGAAGGTAGTAGATCTGGTCCCAAAATAAATTAGTATCTGGTCTCCTATGTATTTTAAATGGGCATGAGCTCGAAAGAGAGGCGCCAAACGAAATACTAAAAAATTTGGAGCATTCTAAAAATTAGAAAAACATACTAGTTTTCTCAATACCCGGAAAGGCTCAAATATGCCATTGAATTATCGGAAATGGCTCATTTATGTCATTCATCAATAGTTTGGTTCATTTATGCCACATCTCAATAATTTGACTCATTTATGCAATCGCTGTTACCAAAATGGCTCATCCATTCCATTTTTCATTAACGTATGTTTTAAATTACGAAAAAGACTCAAATATTCCATCGAACTATAGAAAATGACTCATTTAAGCTAATCGTCAATAGTTTGGCTCATTTATGCCATCGCCTCAATAGTTTGACTCGTTTATGTCATCGTTGTTACCAAAATGACCCATCCATATAATTTTACATTAACGTTGGTTTTACAATAACATATATGACACGTGATCTCCTATTAGAGGTCCACACAGTTTAATTAAACCAGCACAAATTAAACTAAAACCCGACCCACCCAAATCTTTTTTACCCTAGCATTTAGAGGTTAAAGTGATTAACTTTACTAAGAACATACTTAACATCTGAATGCTAACTTTAAAGGTTAAACTAATTGTAATAACAAAAATCAATTATTAATCATTTTAACCTCTAAATGCTAGGGTTAAAAGGATTTGGGTGGGTCCGGTGTATATGTCGAATTATAATTTAATTTAAGATTTAATTTGTGTTGGTTTAATTAAACGGTGTGGACCTCTAATTGAGGGCCACATGTCATTCTGTTATTGTAAAATCAACGTTAATGGAAAATAGCATGGATGAGCTATTTTGGTAGCAATGCTGACATAAATGAGTCAAACTATTGAAGCGATGACATAAATGAGCCAAAATATTGACGAGTGACATAAATGAGCTATTTCCGATAGTTCGATAACATATTACATCGTCAAATATATCGTAATTTCATGGTACATCGTCACACGTCGTATTGGTGCGGAGTGAATGAAATGGAGGCTCGCATCCGGAGTCCTGTGTGACAATAAGGTTCCATCAAAACTTAAAGGCAATTTCTACAGAGTGTTAACGATCAACTATCACTACAAGAAAAAGTCTTATATGCGACCAATATTTAGCAACGGGCTAAAAATATGTTCCTTAAAAGCACACATTTAAATTCTGGTCCTAAATTCTATATTTTATAGCGAAGGTAGTAGATCTGGTCCCAAAATATATTAGTATCTGGTCTCCTATGTATTTTAAATGGGCATGAGCTCGAAAGAGAGGCGCCAAACGAAATACTAAAAAATTTGGAGCATTCTAAAAATTAGAAAAACATACTAGTTTTCTCAATACCCGGAAAGGCTCAAATATGTCATTGAATTATCGAAAATGGCTCATTTATGTCATTCATCAATAGTTTGGTTCATTTATGCCACCACCTCAATAATTTGACTCATCTATGCCATCGCCGTTACCAAAATGGCTCATCCATGCCATTTTTCATTAATGTATTTTTTAAATTACGAAAAAGACTCAAATATTCCATCGAACTACAGAAAATGACTCATTTATGCTAATCGTCAATAGTTTGGCTCATTTATGCCATCGCCTCAATAGTTTGACTCGTTTATGTCATCGTTGTTACCAAAATGACTCATCCATATAATTTTACATTAACGTTGGTTTTACAATAACATATATGACACGTGACATTAGAGGCCCACACCGTTTAATTAAACCAACACAAATTAAACTAAAACCGACCCACCCAGATCTTTTTTACCCTAGCATTTTGAGGTTAAAGTGATTAAATTTACTAAGAACATACTTAACATCTGAAGGTGTATATGTCGAATTTTAATTTAATTTAAGATTTAATTTGTGTTGGTTTAATTAAACGGTGTGGACCTCTAATTAAAGGCCACATGTCATTCTGTTATTGTAAAATCAACGTTAATGGAAAATAGCATGGATGAGCTATTTTGGTAACAATGCTGACATAAATGAGTCGAACTATTGAAGCGATGACATAAATGAGCCAAACTATTGACGAGTGACATAAATGAGCTATTTCCGATAGTTCGATAACATATTTGAGCCTTTTCCGTTAAAACTATTCTAAATATTAACAAGTCATCCATATTTCCATAAAACCCCAGGTTCTCTCTAAGCCTTAGTCTCTGCCTCTACGTGCTCACTAGGGGTGGCAGATGGCCGTTTAGGCTGAAGTTGGGCGGGTTAAGATGGGCTGAATCAATACATGGATCAATTCCCAACCCGCCCAAAGCTTACATGAGCTAAGATGAGCGGGTCAAGATGGGCAAAATGATGAGTCATAACCTAACTTGCCCAACTTGACCCATTACTTTTACAAATTTCAAACTTACCTTCTATGATGTTATGTTATTTTGTATGATATTTGATTTTCCATATCTTTATTTTTAAAATAAGAATAATATTTTTAAGATTTTTTTTATTTTTTATAATAGTAAAATAAATATATAAATTAATGGGTAGGAGGTCAGGGGGGGGGGGAGGGCTGTGTAGGGCATGGGGTGGGGTGGAGGAGGGGTAGGGGAGAGGTAAGAAAAAATTCATATTTTTAATAATATTTTTAGAAAAGTAACAAAAAATATGAAATAGAAATTTGAGGATGAGGGCGGAGGGGGTAGGTGTGGGAGGGCGGGGGATGTAAGAAAATTTTTAATGTTTTTTATAAATTATTTATAAAAGTCAAAAAAATATAAAATAGAAATTTGAGAATGGGGTAGGGCGGAGGTAGGGGTAGGGGTGGAGTTTTAGTTTTACATTATCAGCTTTTTTTCCTCACTTATTGTCACGACCCAAATTGATAACCGTGATGTCATCTATTCCCAACTCGATAGGTAAGCCAAAACCGATCAACAATCCATTCATTTTAAGTTAATTAAACGGAAAGTAAAGTAATACGCAATAATGTAGGTATTGGGGTTTTTAAATATCATACTCTATTTATGGGAAACTGGATAGCTTGAGGAACCTTTAATATGGTTTTAGTTATTTTCTCTGTTTATCTAACTATTAATTGTGACATATAAAGCTCATTGCTGGAAGCTGCTTTTAAGCTTTTCCAGGTTCATGTAATACCAAAGAAGTTGCATCACCTGAAGTGGGACATATGCTGAAATAACCTTTTACAACAATTGGATGGTTGAAAATATAGCAGTTTGTTTTGGAGGCACTTGAAAAAAATAGTTCGTGACAGTAATATGTGTCTGTTGGGAGTATCATTGTGCAAAGTTAAATCACACGTCGGCAGTTGTTAACGTAACAAATGTAGTCAAAACTTTTAGATATGGTGTTAAAGTAGATACTTACTATTGTTCATAGAAACCAAATAAGTCTGGCACTATAACATAACCATAAGAATTTGTTGAGTGATCTGCTCATTATCCACAATTTTTAAGAAATTTGATCACCCTTACCCATAGTTTGAGCAACATTACCTTCTGATTACATTGGAGTATTAGCACTATGCTGAAGCTGAAATCTGATTTTTTTTCTTTATTTTTCTTTCGGTGTAAAATAGATTTTGTACTAAAGGATGGAGAAACCTTGCTTCATGTTATATAATATCTTCCCTATTAACCCAAATTAGATTTTTTTTTTATTTTCTTTCTTCTTTTGGGATGTAATCTGGCACAATATTTGTGCTTTTCTGTTTAATAACTACTTACCATTTCAAAAAAGGAAAAAAAAGAACAAAAAGAGAAGGAACTTCACGGTTTGATTGATTGTGTGACAATGAGCTGGTCAATAAGTTGCAGGTTGCTAGCTATAAAAGGCAGAGGCGGACCTATATCTTCGAACAGTCAAATGACCTGTTGTTCGACACTTAACTCCTTTATTTTTTGGCTTTTTATTCGGTACGTGTTTAAATAGTTCTCTAACTCACTCAATAAATGCAAAAGAAATTTCTTAAAAATATATACAGGGATAATAGGATTCCCGTAAAGGTTAGATGTGTTACAGTATATTCGGACAAAAGTTGAGGTGTATTTTAAGCATTTTTCCAACCTATTCATTTGAAAATAATATATATAAACTACTTGGAATAATCTGTAAATAAATTATATTTCACAAACGACAATCTTAGCTCAAACAAGAATCAAATACAAATAATGCAGATTAACAAGAATGCTAATAACCACAAAATGCACAAAACTGCAACAATTGAATTCAAATTACGCCTTTTAACAACATTTTATTAAACCCCACAAGTTATCTTTCTTCAGAACATCTAATTCAAGTCTCTACTATTTAATCTAACCTCTAATCTTAAGCTTTCATTTCAAAAATCCAAAACCCACTAATAGAATCCAACATCAATCCCAAGAAAAAAAATAGTAGAAACCATAAAATTAATTTTATACAAGGATTAAATTATACCTTGATTCAGACTACAACCAAACATCAGATAAAATCATATCAAATTATATACCATATTATTTTCCTTATACACCATACAAAACGACTACTCTTAACTACTTAGAAATAATAATAGAGTATTAAATCAATTCTAGAACCTGTCTAGATATCATGGCTGCCACCGCACAAATTAGGTGAATAATTTGACAAAGTCCACTTACAATATCACTTCAAGGCTGAGTAATGAGATCTTGTTTTAAGTCCCTCGACCCTCCTTAACCGCTTGTAAGTATATTATTATAAATTCAAGGTACAATATATGATTTACTTCTGATCTTTAGGCCAAATTTATGTGACACGTTTTTTTGTCGAACAAATTCATATTATTTAATCTCCCATCACAACGTACAACCAATAATCTATGCAGCATCAAAAAATAAGAAAAAAAACTCAATCTAGACCACCAATACCTCTAATGCATCCTATCCATTCTTTATACAGTATACCTATGTATATAGTGTCTCTATCCACTCCCTTACACTGTGCTTTTCTATTAAGAATATCAAAAATACGAACTCTGCTTTCCTCCTGTAGCCGTTGTATTACTATGTGTGGTCTGATAACCTTATGGTTCCACATAGCTGCCCTATCCACAAGAAATTTCTGCAAACAGCTGTAATCTCCTTCAATACCTTTTTTGGCAGCAAAAATATGATCGACCAGTAGCTATGTATGTGCATCAAAATAGAGTCTACTAGGTTCCTGCTGCCCTACATTTTCACTCTAGCTGTCATTTTTTCTACAAGCATCTCACAATCGACCATATTCAGTCTTTTTGAGTTAATGGGCACCCCCAGATATTGGAAAGGCAACTTCCTCCTCTTGTATACAGTTAACTCACATATGTCATCAATCATTTGTTTCTCCATATTAGCAGTAAATAGGCTAGACTTTGCAGCATTTGTAGTTAGGCTAGATGGGTCAGAGAAAATCTTCAAAGCTCTTGGCATGAGAACTATGGATGTGAACTCTCCTTTATAGAAAATTAACATGTCATCTGCAAAGCACAGATAATTGAATTTTAGCATTTTGTATGGAATTCAAACCCTACTTTATCTCCAACCCATTCCATCAATCTTGTAAAGTACTCAATGCATATTACAAACAGTATAGGTGATATTGGATTTCCTTGTCTCAATCCTCTCTTCCCCTTAAATGAACCATGCAAACCATCATTCAGTGCTATTGTATATTGAGGAGTGGATATGCATTCCATAATTCATTTAATAAACTTGCATGGGAAGTTTAAACCAAATAGCATTTCTTATACAAACCCCCATTCTACAGAGTCATAGGCCTTCCTCAGGTCTTTCATTAAGCAGCTTTTAGTAGTGTTCTTCCTAATGTACAATCTTTTAAGTGTTTGTCTAATTAAGAAACATCAATTTTTATCAGATGGCACATGCGTTTAACCAGAAAAATGAGCGCGGAAATTTTTTAAATTAAATTTTGTTCAAATCATTATTTAAGTGTCAAGTGTCAAAATCATCTATTTATGCGTACTAGTATTAATATGAGCCACTCGTTTGGAGATGAACTCTTATATCAATATATGTGATTATGCTTCTCTGTATGAGTACAATTCATCTTCATTACATTGAACCACTAGGTGTTAAGTTTGATTGAGCTAGTAAAGAGAAAATTAGCCAACATGGAATTCAATTATATCCATATATCTTCACAAACACAATCTTTCATGGCATAGCATAATGGGTCTGCAAATTAAAAAGAAAAAAACACTCTTTTTTCAACAACGGTATAAGTAGCCTAATTTTTAGTCTCTCCCTTATACTGCATCAGCATAAGCCTCTCCCTTGCCGTAGTAGCTTGTTTTCTCCAATCTGTGATAATAATTATCACAAAAAGTAGTAAAGACTGCAAAGTTGCCCCACATAATACACCAACCCACAAGCCTTTTGCCCTTAGATGTGAATAGAAACCCAACAAGGCTGCAATAGGAACTCCAAACAGGTAAAAGGAAGCAAGGTTGACATAGGCTCCAATATGTTGCCAACCACATCCCCTAGCAACACCTACAAAGTGCAAAATCATTCATCAAATCACACTTGACCATGTTTTTATCTAGAGTTAACCTTATATATACTGAAATGTAAAATATTTTATACTATCAGATAGTTTAAAAGCTAAATATATGTAACTTCTATATAAATTTTTAATGAGTTTAACATATATACATCAATAACGTAAATAAAATTTTACATTATTAGATCACCAAAAAGATATATACAATAACCTTCCATATAAAATAAAATTTACAATCTATAAATAAGAGATTGAGTTATATACATTGTTAGTATAGAGATTTTTACACAATCAACTCATCTTTACATGTTTTAGCCGGTAACTTATTCTAGTTTCAATATTACAAATCTCATATTTTAAGGAGACTTACCTATAAATTCCTTTGGAAGACCTATTAGTGTAAACTATTTATTACTACTTTACGGTATATATAACTTAAACTCATAAAATAAAGCAAGTTACCTACTAATATTGTACTGTAAAAATGCTTTACACCATAGCTAGATATTAGTTAAGCTCATTTTAGATTGGTAACCTACAAAATATGGTAAAGAATCTATTGTTATACACACAACTAATCGATGATGTAAAAAAATTCCGAACATTTTTTTTAAACTACAAGTGTATATAAGTTATTGTTTGTATATTTCTATAAGAAGTTAATGGGGGAAATGTCTAACCGGAAAGAGTTGCTTGCAAGGTATCCATTATGACAGATAAACAGACAAGAGGAGCCAAATTTGACAAATACTCCACAACTTCCTTCTCATTGCTGAAAATGTAGCCCAAAAAGTATCTACAAGAAAAGAGGGTTGTGCTTGCTACTATTGCCTCAATTACTGCCAGTAGCATTACAATAATTACTGATGTTCGAGCTCCTTGTGGATTTCCAGCTCCTAACTCGTTCGAAACTCTTGTACTGAAAATAAAATTAGTAGATTTGTTCATTACTTGTGAGGATATATATATGCACACATGCACGCGCAGAGAGATAAATCTAAAATTTAAAATTTATAAATTTATAACGATTTCGATTTAATACTATAATAATAATTGGGTTTGTAGTAAAATATTTATTGATATATATATATATACACACACATAATCTTAGTAAAAACTACTAGATTTACGTGAACCCATACCCAACTCTCTATTTAAAAATTATAGCTATTACCTAAAAATAGCCATAAAAATTGAATTCCATAGCTATCTACAAATTCGTAAAAACTTTAAGCTACGGAAATTAAATTGACAAAGCTAATTCTTTATTTTTGCTATAATTGCTAACAATCGTGGCAATAATTATCTAAATAGCTATAACTTTATTGCTATAATAAACTTTTGTAGCTGATTATATGGTCTTTTCACGCGATGAAAGTTATTGTAGCAATAGTAACTTTTTAGCCACAATAAATTATTTGAAACAAATTATTGTAGCTAAATAATTTTTCTTCAAATAATAAAAGATTGTGGCAATAGTTAAATGAAATAGCCACAAATATTTTGCTATAACAATAATAACCTTTTAGCTACAATAAATCATTTGAAACAAATTGTTATAGCTAAATAAATATTCTTGCTTCAAGTTATAAAAAGTTGTGGCAATAATTAAATGATATAGCCACATATTTTTTTCTATAACAAAAGGTCATAGCTAATTATTAATTTTTGGCACGAGTTAAAATTTATTGTAGCAATAATAACCTTATAGCCACAAAAAGATATTTAAAACCAAATATTATAGCAAAAAACTTTTTTCTTTGAGTACTAAAACATTGTGGCAATAGTTCACTTAATAGCTATAATTATTTATCATGATGAAATGATATAGCCACAGATATATTGTAGGTATAAAATTTGTAGCTAATCATTATTTTTTACCACGAATTAAAATTTATTATAGCAATAATCTTCTAGCCACATTAAATTTTATTTCCATATAATTGAAGTTATCATAAAAATAATACTAATATAATCACAATAAATTAGTCGGAACAAATCTTTATAGTTATATGAATAGTTATAGAAATATGTATGTATATGTGCTTCCTAAGAGATTTCGACACTCTAATAAGTATAATTGCTTGCATAAACAATTTCTTATATGGTATTAGAAAATCAAATATTCATCAAATCAGTATCTAATTTGAAGGCAAACTCATAAAATAACTGGAGAAAGTAAATTACAAAAATATTTTTTTATAATAAAATCACACAACATGAGAAATAAATATTATATGCTCCTTGACTCTGACATCTTCTCTTAAACAATACCTTTACTTTGTGAAGGGGAAAGTCCCGAAGGCGAAACCCCCCACCTGTACCAGAGGCCCCTTGGCCAGGTGGGATGTAAATCGAGGGATATGCGCGAGTGGCAGCCCTACAAGGGAGAGGACAAATGGGACACGAACCCAGCAACAACCCTTGCAATATTTCAGCAAAGACTGTCACCACACGGATTTGAACCCGCGACGTCGGAGTGGTTGTACCCCAATCACCTTGTCACTTACTAACTCGCCTGTGCCCCTGGAGGCTAAACAATACCTTTATTGAGTTGGTGTAATTAGAGGTGTTCATCTTTATATCTAGATTCGATTCAAGTTTACAAGATCTTAATTGCAAGTTTTAAAAATAATTTAAATAATAGGAGGTTATATCTAATTAGCTCTGATAAATTATTGATATCAAATTTAAGGAAACTCAATTTCACTTATTCAAATCAAGCTTCATCAAGTGCTTTGAGAATTGTTATTTGACTCGAACATATTCTATCAAAATAATATATTTAGTGTAACTATAGGTGTTCATTGTACGATTGGATTCAATTTTACGGACAAACTTATAAATTTTAAATATAATTTAAAAAAATAATGGTTAGATATAACCTTTGAATACATAATAATATCGAATTTTGAGTACAAAATTTCACCAAGTCTCACTCAAATACTCAAGTTCATCTTGATTAAGTGCCTTGAAAATTATTATTTGACTCGAACCTCTTTGATCGGCACAATTTTTTTTTGTCGATCTAGTGTATTTAGGTGTTAATCGTTCTATTTGATTTAGTTTTACATGGTCTTAGCTTACTTGTAAGTGTCAAATATAATTTAAATAAATAGTTAAATCATATCTAATTAAATTTAATTGACTATTTAAAATGGATTTAAACAAAATTAAACTAAGACTCGCTACTTCATCCTAAACAAGTACTTCAAGAATTATTTATTTGACTGTACCTCTATTATTAGATTATTACCTTAATCGATCTAATGTTAAATGTTAATATATAGTTTGATTCGATTTAATTTTACGAGATCTTACCTACAATTGTAAGTTTTAAGTATAATTTAAATAATTAGGTAATAATGTCTAGATATGTAGCCTAACTTAAACCCACACAAATTAATAATAAATAACAAATCAAAATAATAGATTCATCTCATATGGCAAATCATTTTTAAATTAAGAATTTTTTTTAGTTCAATATTTGTTGGAATTGACACTTTATATTCGGATAGATTGTATCTTGTAAATTCAAAATTCTTTTTTTTTGGTCTCTTTAATGACCAAAAATTAAAAAAAATTAATTAAATAATGAGAACTAGCCATTGACTTGGACCCTATCTATTGTGAGGATAACTTTATGATTTGCTACAACTTCAATTACTTAATGATTATTGAAAATTTAATTATAATTAGTTGTACTAAGGATTAAAAATTAAGATAGCTAATATAGAGGTGATTCTATATCATAACTTATATCAAATTAGTAAGTGTAATTAACTCCAAACAAGTTCAATGATTAATAAGTTATAAACTAAAATAGATAAATTTTATTACTTTACATAAAATTACAATGTATTTTTATTAAGAAATTTTGTACCTAACTTTTTTTTTATTGTTCTAATTATCAGAATTTAGGAGGGAAAGTGTTTTGAGAATCATTACTTGTTCTCAAATTCATTGGGGTCATGTGCTATGAGAACCATTACTGGTTCTCAAATTTTTTGAATCATGTGACCAATTTATGAGACTCTCATATGATATAATAAAATATAATTTTTATGTCTAAATAGTTCTAAGTATCTTATTATAATTTATTAATTAATTTTTGGATTTTTAGCCAAATAATAGTATTTTGAGGACCATTATTTGTTCTCCTCATTGAATCATGTGTCTAATTGATTGGGGGGGGGGGGCTCTCGTATGAATATGATATAATAAAGAATTAGTTTCATATTTAAATAGTGTTTAACTCCTTCATTATAATTTGATTAATTTATTTATTACTTTTTAGCCAAGTAGTAGTGCTTTGAGGATCATAGCTTGTTCTCAAACTCATTAGATCACGTTTTCAATTGATAGTGGCTCTCATGCATATGATATAATAAAGGATTAGTTTTATATTTAAATAGTGTTAAGTCCCGTATTATAATTTAATCAATTTGTTGTTTTTAACCAAATATTACTAGTCTAGCCTATACATGCCAAATGGTCAATTATTGACAAATAATTTAGCTCAGTAGAAAATATGTCTATTGACGATTGACATGGTCAGTATATTATATACAAATTCATAGTCCATCATCAACATAGAGGGTTGTCTATGATCATTGGTGAAATGGTTGAGCTTTTACCGCAATAGAAAAAGTAATTAGAGACATTTTCATAGATGTTTTTAGAACCAAGGCAAACAATGGCTGAATTGAAGAAATTTTCCATCGTTAGGGAGTGATTTTTCGACGAGAAGCCTGAATTTGCGTCAGAAAAGGGACATGAACTAGAGAAAAAGGGAGCTTTTGGAGGGAAAGGAGGAAAGAAATTAGTTTTTATTTCTATTTTGGACAAATAATATTATATACAGAACCCTCTAGATTAGGGAGATCTAAATAAGAGTTTCTTGCATATGCGTAGAAAAGGACCCATGCGGTGTGAGAAAAGGCCACTTGACTTCGTAATGCCTATTTTGTTTTTTTAAGAAATATTTTGGGATGGATACTATTTTGTATTTTCAAGACTTTGGGACTATAGTGTAAGTCTTTTAAGACTTTGAAAAAGAGGATCTAGGGTGTAAGGCTTTTAAATTAAATCTATTGATGTCATTAAACAGGGGTGTTCTGCTAATTTTTAAAACTCATGGTGCATTTAGTGCCTGTTTGGATGAGCTTATAAGCCAAAAGTCATAAGTTAGAAATCCTAATTTACACCTTTTGACTTATTTTTGTTATTTGTCTTAAAAATAAGTGCTTAAAAACACTTTTTATCTTACCAAAACACTACAAAAGTGTTTAAAAGCTATTTTAGCTAAAAAAACACTTAAAATAAGTCATTACAAACAAACTCTTTGTAACGGCATGTTAAGTAGTTATGTGCATTTTGACTATTTTACCCTTGTTTATCATTTCTGAATTTATCAGACGATCCTAGTGAAAGTTGAAGGAATTAGAACCTTTAAGTGCAAGTGTTTGACCTTTAGTTGACTTTTGAGTAAACAAACCTTTTTGAAATTTCATCAATTTCGTGAGGTACGGAGGGCCATTTATGACGTAGTTGGATAGTTGGTTAAGTTTCCGAGACTCAGGAGAGCGTTTTGACTAGTGGTTGAAGAGTTGGTTTTAAGCCGTTGGGGGTTGACCCGAATAATAGACCTTCGATGAGAATTTCAGGACCACTAGTGAGTCTATAACATATTTATACGTGTGTGTGGATATTTGGTTTGTGTCTAGGAGGTATCGAGTGATTGTCAAATTTTGGGGTTGAATTGTGTAAAACAAGAATTCTGCTGGTGAATGATAACCATCGCTGGGGCGAGGGTCAGTGAGCCGCAACAGATCCGCCTCGAGGAAGGCCTGGTCTGCTGTAGCGCATGTTGAGTCTTTGGTGAGGGGCCCCCGTAGCGGGATGTCGGTCTCTACGACGAAGCATGGGATTTAGCAAGGGTCGCAGTGGTGGGCTAAGGAGCGCGGATGCGAGACTCGTTGCAGTAGACCAGTGATCGCTGCAGCGGTAGTTAGAAACCCTTTTAAGTGTGTGATTAAAACCTTCATTCCCCATTCTAAAAATTATTTCCCCAAAGAATCTCTAGGGCGATTTGAAGAGTTTCTTGGTGATTTATTCTTGGGGTAAGCCTCTTTAACTTTGCATTCCTTTAATTATCTTTCCTAGTCATGAATCAATGGAGGGGGGGGGGTACCTAGAAAGCTAGTTTAAGAGGATGAGTTCTACCTAAATAGTGATTGTTTGATTATTAAGCCTAAATGTAAGATACATTGATGGGTTTTACTAATTTAAGCATGAATTTCATTATTTAGTAACTATTAGGCTTGAATCTTCCATTTTTGTTGAGAAATTGAACATGGAAAATCTAGGGTTTATGCCTAAATTGGGGGTTTTTGCATTGAATGATAAAATTGATCCGTTATTGAACTAATTTAGCATTTGGAGAGGAGAATTAAACTTCTAGAATCTTAGATTACTGATTTTACCCTTTAATTACCGTTTTACCCTTATGGGCATGTTTCTCCCTTTTCTCATAGTTGGTATGGATTAAAGCAATAGTCTAGTGTTATGGGTATTGTTAGTTTCCGTACTAACTTAAATTTCAATAATGAATAGACTTCGAGTACTGCCGCGATTCTCAGATGGAAAGGCTCAGGTGTGATCATTTGTGGCTCCCGCTCGACATCCAAGTAGGTTATGGCTTACCTTCTGGTTAGACTTCAGTTTGCGAAGCATATGTAGAGTTAGTTATTGTCGGAGAAAGTATTTTACGCCTTCGGGTATGAAGTTGAGATGGATTATTTAGGAATAGTACTACTGACTTATTTATGGGCTTGGTGCCAATTGTTTGATATTGGATTTGCTCTTAGTTGCCAAATCATGATTGTGATATAGTTGTCTCTCACTTATCTTAGTATTATCATGGACAAAAAAAAGGACTTGATTTAATACTGATATTGTGATATGTGTCCATGTGTGACACGATTGGGATTGATATGATACACTTGATATTATCATTTTGCATTGCGTTCATCCTCATTTCCATGATACATTGATATTACATGTGATTGGTGATAAGTGAGAAGAAAACATCTGTGATTCTTGTAACATATTGATAGCATAGCCATCTCTGGGCTGTGTGCAGAATGGTTGGTGTTGTGGAGTCACCTTTGGGATGTGTGTGGAGTGACTAGTACATGAACTTCGCAGGTCCCCCCCATGGGTCATGTCTAGAGATATTCCGCTCAGGGAATGTGTGTACAGAGATTACATTTGATAGTGTTTGGACTTGATTGCGAGCATGTCTATTCTTTAGTTTCTCCATTCTGCATTCTTTCATGAGTGTAGGGTACGTGACAGGTTCCACATCCACTCCTTGCGACTGATCTCGAGGCCTGCTATTGAGTTTCCAAGATGAACAAGCTTGATGGATCCGCAGCTCGAAGACTCCTTCCTTATTACTTATCTTTTCTTGCATTCTAAGACAATATTCCTATTTTAGAAACTTGTATTATTATAGACTCATAGTTGATTAGTAGTGACTCTTGTACTGTATTTAGACCAGTTCCTTGGGGATGCTATTGTATTTCCGCACTTAAGTTATTTATGATTTAGACTTTCATTTATTCCATTCTAAATTTATTATTATTAAATTAATGATTAAGGGACGAGTTCGCCTACCAATATGGGAAATAGTAGGTGCCCGCACGACTAAGTGATTTTAGGTCATGACAAGTTGGTATCAGTGCCCTAGGTTACTCGATCTATAAGTACAAGATCGTGTCTAGTAGAGTCTTGCTGATCGGTACGATGAGCTCCGTACTTATATATGAGAGGCTATGGGACATTTAGGAAACTTTAAATTTCTTCATTCTTTCGTACTACTTTATTCAAATTGGTATCTGAAACATTCGAATTGGTACCTAATTCATTTATATTCTCTCACAAATGGTGAGGACACGAGATGATATCGCAAATGACCAGTGTGCCCGAGCCTACTGTTGGGCCTGGCGCGGGAGAAAGAGGATAGGATAGAGATCGCAGCTGAGCTAGAGGCTATGGTGCTGAACCGGCTAGGGGCAAGGCTCATGTGGCTGGACAAAGATGGGCACGATCAGCTTCTCCAGAGCGTCATCCCGAGGGAGACCAGGCAGTTGAGGGAGGTATGAGTCCAACCCAAACTCACCCCGAAGAAATATCTGACCCAATAGTCTAGGACACATTAGCCCATATATTTCTATATCTTGATGCTAGCATGCCGTGAGTGGTGTCACTACTCTAAGAGATTCTCAAACTAGAGTAGGGTTACATACTTCCGAGCAGGGACAGACACATGGGGTGCAGCCTGCTGGAGACATGGCTCCGCACATTAATGGTATACCAACCCCTGAGGTTGTCCCTAGGCTAATAGCAGCCCGTCATTTGACACTTAGGGATTAGGATCTCATAGGTAGGTTCCTGAATATGGAACCGCCCAGATTTCATAGTACCCGCAGTGATGATGCGTATGAGTTCATTATGGATATGCATGAGAGGATTTACAAGATGGGTATTGTGGAGTCCCATGGTGTGGTCTCTATGTCTTTTCAATTTTGCGATGATGCCAAAACATGATAGAGGTATTATATTGAGGGCAGACCAGCTGGTTCACCTCCACACACTTGGGTTCAGTTCCACCAGGTCTTCTTGGAGAAACATGTGCTGCGTACCTTGAGCGATCAGCGCAGGGATGAGTTCACCCATTTGCGGCAATGAGGTACGATTATGGACTAGTATGAGGCCAGATTCTTATTTTTAGCTCGGTATGCAACACATTTGATTCTAACAAAGGTAGAGATGGTTCGTAGATTTATTGGTGGATTTGTTCTTCCACTCCATGTTTTTTGTCTTCAGCTTGTTGCCTTGGGGTTTTCCTTCCAGAAACTAGTGGATCACACTATGAGTGTTGAGTCTCCCACAGTTTGATATTTTGAAGGGTCTAGTGAGAAGAGGTCTCATCAACATGGTGCATTCAGTGGTTGTAGTCACAGAAGCGAGGGTCAGTCTTCTAGGATCTATCATTCAGTCCCTAGCCATTCTATTCAGTCCGCATTACAAGCAATTTCTGGTGGCCCTTCTAGACAGAGTGGCTATGGGGTCGGACAGTCTCGTGGAGGTTCTTTCCCTCAGCCAACCGACTGAGGTGGTCCATCTAGTTCTTCAGCCTCCGTGTATCAGCCTCCAGCATCCAAAGTTTGTTTTGGTTGTGGTAGTCGGGTCACGTCATGATAGATTCCCTTGAGCTAGACAGAGTGGGACTTAGCAAGATTTTATGTTTCAGACTTTGAGGACTCCGATATCTTATGGCAGTCGGGGTGGTTCTTCAGCAAGGGGTGGTGCTCTGTCAGGCCGCGGTGGTTCGCATTCTTCTATGGGTAGAAATCACTCTAATTGGGCGGTTCTCAGTTCTCTAGGGGAAGATCATAGTCTAGTCAGAGGGGCCGTGGTGGCGCACATTACTATGTTTTTCCCTGTAGGAATGAGGCAAAGACTTCTAATGTTGTGATCTCAGGTAACATTTTTGTTTGTCATTGGCCTGCTACGGTTTTATTTGATCTAGGGTCTACTTTCTCATATATATCATCTTACCATTCGGTTGGTTGAGATTCGACTTATGATCGCCTTGACTTGCCTATTCATGTGTCTACTTCGGTTGGGGATTCTATATTAGTTGATAGAGTCTATCGGTCTTTCTTAGTTACTTTTATGGGGTACGATATATGGGTAGACTTGATGATCCTAAATATGTTAGACTTTGATATTATTTTGAGTATAAGTTGGTTGTCTCCATACCATATGATCGTGGACTATCATGCTAAGACAATTACCTTAGCTATGATTGGGATTCCTAGACTTGAGTGGAGGGGTACTCCGTGTCCCGCTCTATAGAAGATCATTTCTTATCTCTGCGCGAAGAAACTAGTCGACAAGGGATGTTTGGGCTACATGGCCCATATTTGTGATACTAGTATTGATTCTCCATCCCTTGAGTTTGTGTCTATTGTGTGTGAGTTTGCAGAGTTATTTTCTGTCGATTTTCCAAGTATGCCACCTAATTGTGACATTAATTTCTACATCGATTTAGAGCCATATAAGATGACACCTGTTGAGTTGAGAGAGTTGAAAGTGTAGTTATAGGACCTTTTGAGCAAGAGGTTCATTAGACCAAGTGTCTCCTATTGGGGTGTTCCCATGTTATTTGTGAAGAAGAAAGATGGTACGATGAGGATGTGCATAAATTACCGTCATTTGAACAAGGTCACCATTCGTAATAAGTACTCAATTTCTTGTATTGATGACTTATTCGACCAGCTTTAGGGTGCCTCGGTATTTTTGAAGATTGATTTGAGGTCAGGCTATCACCAGTTGAAGATTTGGGCCGAAGATATTCCGAAGACTGCCTTTAGGACTTTTTTTGTGATGTCTTTTGGGCTTACAAATACCCTGACAGCTTTTATGGACTTGATGAATAGAATTTGCAAGCCATACTTGGATTCCTTCATCATTGTCTTTATTTATGATATCTTGGTGGATTCAAAGAGTAAAGAGGAGCATGAGCATTATTTGAGGATTGTCCTTGGGTTGTTGAGAGAGAAGGAGCTTTATGCCAAATTTTCAAAGTGTGAGTTCTGGCTTGATTATGGGGCATTCTTGTGCCACCTGGTGTCAAAGGATGGGATTATGGTTGATCCCAAGAATATTGAGATTGTTAGGGATTGGGCGAGGCCCACTACTGTGACTGAGATCCGTAGCTTCGTGGGGTTGGCCAGTTACTATCGCCGGTTTGTGAAAGAATTTGCTTCTATACCTTCTCACCTGACTATATTGACTCAGAATGGGGTTCCTTGTCAGTGGTCCGATGCTTGTGAAAATGAATTTCAATAGCTCAAGACTCTGTTGACTACGACTCTTATCTTGGCATTACCCGTGGATGGTAGGGATTACTCAATCTATTGTGATGTATCCCGTATTATTTTGGATGCAGTGTTGACGCAAGAGGGCAAGGTCATTGCCTATGCTTCCAGACAGTTGAAGATTCATGAGAAAAACTACCCTACCCATGATTTGGAGTTGTTATCGATAGCCTTCGCTTTGAAGATTTAGAGGCATTATCTATATGGAGTGCATTGTGAGGTATTTATCGATCATTGCAGCCTTCAACATGTATTCAGTCAGAGGGATCTCAATTTTAGACAGAGTAGGTGGATGAAGCTTATGAAGGATTATGATATCATCATACTTTACCATCCGGGTAAGACTAATATGATAGCTGATGCCTTAAGCCGCAAGACAATGAGTATGGGAAATTTAGCTCGGTTGGTTGTATTGGAGCGTCCCTTAGCCATAGATGTTCAGACTCTGGCTAACAGTTTTGTATGATTAGATCTTTTAAATTCGGGCAGAGTTTTAGTGTATGTGGAAGTGAAGTCATCTCGCTTGGAGCAGATTAGGACTTAACAGTTTGAGCATGCTCAGTTATGCAAGATTCGTGATAAGGTATTGCGTGGTGAGGCCAAAAAGGCCGTTCTTAATGATGAGGGGGTTCTGAGGATCAAGGGGAGTGTGCGTGTTCCTTGTGTTGGTGGTTTAATTCATTTGATATTGGAGGAGACCCATAGTTCTAGATATTCCATTCATCCAAGTGCTACTAAGATGTATCGTGATTTGAGACAATATTATTGGTGCGGTCGGATGAGAATGGATATTACAAATTTCGTAGCCCGATATGGGAATTCTTAGCAAGTTAAGTATGAGCAACAGAGACCTAGTGGTATGCTTCAGAGGATTTCCATTCCCGAGTGGAAGTGGGAGAGGATCACCATAGATTTTGTTGTAGGTCTTCCGAAGACCTTGGGCAAGTTTGATTCAGTTTGGGTCATCATGGATAGGCTGACCAAGTTCGCGCACTTTATTCTGGTTCATGTTATTTATAATATGGAGAAGTTGGCCAGGATTTACATCTGTGAGGTTGTGTGATTGCATGAGGTTCTTATTTCTATCATCTTCGATCAAGGTCCTCAATTTACTTTCCATTTTTGGCGGACGTTGTAGGCAGAGTTGGGTACTCAGTTGGATCTTGGTACCACTTTTTATCTCCAGACTAATGGACAGTCCGAGAGAACTATTCAGGTGCTCGATGATATATTGAGAGCATGTGTCATTGATTTTGGTGGTCATTATGACCAGTTCTTACCCTTGGCAGAGTTCGCATACAAGAATAGCTACCATCTAGTATTGATATGGCGTCGTTTGAGGCTTTATCTGGTAGCAGGTGTCATTCTCCTATTAGGGGGTTTGATGTTTTTGAGGTTCGACTATGAGGTACAAATTTGCTGAGGGAGTCTTTAGAAAAAGTGAAGCTTATTCAGGAAAAGCTTTTGGCAGCTTATAGTCGGCAAAAGATGCATGCAGACCGGAAGGTTCGAGACTTAGAGTTCATGGAGGGTGGGCAAGTTCTTTTGAAGATATCACGGTGTGAAGCTATTTGGAAAGAGAGGCAAGTTGAGCTCGAGATACATTAATCCATTTGAGATTTTCTGTCGTATTGGTGTTGTTGCTTATGAGTTGGCTTTTCCACTAGGCCTATCAGGTGTTCACATGGTTTTCCACATTTCTATGCTGAAGAAATACCATTCAGATGGGTCTTATATCATTCATTGGGATTCTGTGTTGCTTGATGATAATCTATCTTATGAGAATGAGCGTATAGCGATTTTAGATAGTCAGGTGAAGAAGTTGAGGTCTAAGGAGATATCTTATGTGAAGGTGCAATGGAAGCATTGTCCAGTTGAGGAGGCTACATGAGAGACCGAGTCCGATATGTATATCAGATATCCCAAATTGTTTGCTAACTCAGGTACTTTTCTCCCCCATTCTTTCCTTGTCGCTTGAGGATGATCGATTGTTTAATTGGTATCTGATGTAATGACCTATTCAATCGTTACATGTGTTTTGACTATTTTACCCATGTTGATCCAATTCCCGAATTTATCAGACGATTTGAGTGAAAGTTGAAGGAATTAGAACCTTTAAGTGCAAGCGTTTGACCTATAGTTAACTTTCGGGTAAACATATCTTTTTCAAAATTTCGTCGATTCCGTGAGGTTTGGAGGGTCATTTATGATGTGGTGTGATAGTTGGTTTGGTTCCCGAGGCTCTAGGGAGCATTTTGACTAGTGGTTGGAGAGTTGGTTTAGGCCGTTAGGGGTTGACCTAATAAAATAGACCTCCGATGAGAATTCTGAAACCACGAGCGAGTCTGTAGAGTGTTTTGACGTGTGTGTGCATATCTAGTTTGTGTCTAGGAGGTCTCGAGTGATTCTCAGATTCTAGGGTTAAATTATGAAAAACAAGAATTCTGAGCATGTGTGTACGAAGATTAAATTTGGCCAGTGCATTGCATTGCATTGCATATTCACTCATCATTACATTCACATATTTATTGGATACTGACTTGATACTCTAAACTTGGGTTGTTTATTTTTGGACTGTGATAGTGTTTGTACTTGGTTGCGAGCATGTCTATTCTTCAGTTTCTTTCTTTATATATGATAGCTAACTGTTGTTGGCCTATGATATCTACCAGTACCTAGTGTTTGTACTGATACTACCCTTCTACATTCTTTCATGAGTGCAGCTTATGTGACAGGTTGCACATCCACTCCTCACGACTGATCCCAAGGCCTGATGTTGAGTTTCTAGGGTGAGCGTGCTTGATGGATCCGCAGCCCGGAGACTCCTTCCTTATTACTTGTCTTTTGTTGCATCCTGAGACAATATTTCTATTTTGGAGACTTGTATTATTCCAAACTCGTAGTTGATTAGTAGTGGCTCTTGTACTGTATTCAAACCAGTTCCTTAGGGATGTTGTTGTATTTCCGCACTTATGTTATTTATGATTTAGACTTCCTTTTATTCTGTTATATTTACTTTATCGTTGTTGAATTAATTATTAAGGGACGAAATCGCCTACCAAAATGGATAATGGTAGATGCCCTCACGACTAAGTGATTTTGGGCCGTGACACTCCTATCCAATTGAGTTTGTAAAAGAGGTCTTTCTGCCAAGACACACTAATAGTAGTGTAACATAACTTTTACATGAGTATTAGATTACTTAGAAGATAATGAATTTAAGTTAAATACATTAAAAGTATAATTTTTTTTTACACTATATAATAACATGTTAGCAGGGTAGTTACCATTTTTATCAGGTAACCAATACAGGCTTATAATGAGATTTACTAGTAATGACTTGATTGTGTAAATAATTTTTTATATTGTTAGTGCAAAAACTTAAACTCAAAGATAATTACAAGGTAACTATCAGCATTAAATAAAATTAATAACTTAAAAAATAAAGTAAACATGTGCTATAATAACATGTTAAAATATACAAATAATATAAATATTGAGGCATACCTAACAGCAGCGGAGAGACCATAGGGGATAGAGTAAAGGGTAGAGAGGATGTTGAGGCTGTACAATAGAATGTCACATTAAATATATTAGTGAAGCATATATCGCATATATTCATCTGAATCAGTCATTCAAGAGGAGAGCTTAATTGAAACTTACCATACAGAAAGCACTGAAGTTTCAAGTTGTGGATTTGGCAAAAGGCCAGATAACACGATGATTATCTCAAATGACCACCCCTCAAGACTGAAAATAAACAAAATGTAGTATCATTATTTAGCACTAGCAATCAAGGAATTATGACAAAAATGTTATATCTGAAGTCTGAACTAATAGGTGTGAGCTAGAGATATTGACTACACATGTCTTGTATTTATTGTTACAATACAAACCATGATTTTGCATCCTAAATCTTAGCCTGAGCGGTGCTAAAACGACAAAGAAAATAGGGAAAAACTTACCCCAATCAATGCCTAACACATGTCATTTTATTTAACAATAATTCCTAATATTTAACCATAGTTAATTATCATTTATTTCCCAAAAGATCTTGAATAATAATATTAACAATATGTACGTAATAGTTTTGCAAAACTCCATTAATACCCTTAATTGTAACGTCACTGGATCGAAACTAATTTCTTGTGTACTTTGTGCCACCCAAAGGCAATTATCAACATAAAAGTTTTCCTTCTATTAGCTGTAACAATCATTAGTTATATAAACATTTTAACTTTGAAAAGAAAAAAAATATTTTAATCTTAACAGACAAGTGTTTACCTTTGTATATCATCAGTGTAACACATCTAAAGATTAACAATCCAAAAAATTCAGAAATTAAACTTCGCCTTGCACCGTTGCATTCTTACACATCACAAAAAGATTATAAACTAAATCTGGAAAAGAAATTTTACTTATGTTACAGCTTTACGTAGCTGCCTTTGTAATTATTTTGCTCACTACTTAACTACAAGTAATATCTTATGCTCATCTGCAAAACTTGTACTCTTGACTGAATTCTTGATAGAATACTTTACATTAATTTTTATTTGAATATTGAAACAAGTAAGCCGAAAGTATATTGATTTAGTAAATTCATCTTAAACAAAATAAAACGCAACACTTTGTTGTTTCTGGATTGTTCAAAGAATGAAGAAAGGACTAGAGACTAGAGAAGATAAGAAATATAAGAACGCTAGAAGAAGATAGGAAATAAAAGAGAAAGAAGAAGCAAGAACTGACGGCAACCTAGGCACTTTCTAACCTTAATTAGTTAGTATGACTAAATTTCCTTTTTAATTCTTTTTATTTGTTTAAAATAATTCTTAATAGATCTTAATTTATCTTTTATGATTAACTTAACTACACTAAAGCTTAAGTTTTCCCCAAGAGAATACGACTCCTTTTAGTTCCATCTTGTTCAAATTTGGACTATATATATAGCACGTGGAGGGGCTAATTAATAACTTCTTTTTACATCCCAATTTGTGCTGTGCCTTAGTTTGAATGAGTTATAGATGTATGTGTATCAGTAGATCATTTTATTGGCGAAAATAAAATTTAATACTGTATTAAATTATTTATAAATATAAAAAGTTATCATTATTAATTAATACTTCCTTCGTTCACTTTTACTTGTCCATTTTAGTGTATCAAGAAATATATTTTTTTTCTTATTTTACCCTTGACATTAGTTACTCATTTCCAAATCTTTTCCCAAGTCTATTAAGAATATACATCAATTAATATGGATATTGTGGTAAAGTATATACTTCATTTATAGTTCTTAAGCGGCGTACAAAATCAAAAGTGGACAAGTAAAAGTGAACGGAGGGATAGACTAAAGAAGAAAGTGCATAAAAATCATGATCAAATAATGAGCAAGAAATTAAGGTTGCGTACCAAATCATGACAGCAGAAGGAATTGCAAACTTGAAAAACTCTTTCATTCCATCAAAAATCTCCCAAGAAATTGGCACACGAGTTTTCTCACAAGCAGGAGAATACCTCATGTATGAAGCAAGAATTGCAACATTCATCCACAATGATACATCCATAGACAAAGCAGCCCCAATATTCTTCAATCCACTTTGATAAACTAGAAACCAACATAGTGGTACATGGATGGCTATTGTTAAACATGAGCTAATGAGCAAGGGAATTATCATACTTTGCATTAGATAATATCTAATGAGTGGCTGAAGTGTTGCATAACCAAAGAATGCTGGTAATAAGTACATTAAGAACCTTCCAGCTTCATGTGAAATTTGAGGATCTTGTCCCATGAATATGAGTAGATATTCCATGTATATCCATACGATGGAGATTGGAATTGAGACAATGAACAGGGAGAATATGGCAGTGTACGTTTGAGTTCCAACTTCTTTGTATTGATGAGCTCCATAGGCCTGACCGCCAAGTGTTTCCAGTGCGCTGGCCATTCCTATCTGTCGTTGAAGACATAATTATGTAAATAAAATTATGCTCGTTCTAAGGGGTTAATTTGTTTGATTTAGTTACAAGCTATGTAGAGATTAATAATGTAGAAATTAGTAAAGAATTTCATCAATTAATAATGTAGAGTTATGCATGAATTAGTAACACATAAATTGTCATGTGCATGGGGATTATTTATTGTTGAATGTTTTTCTTTTAAATTAGTATATAGTGTATAATTTAGAATATTTGCTTACTTTTTAGTAAAAAAAAATTGTTCACTATTATGAGGGTTATATTTTTCATTTTAATGTCTTAATCCAGGCATTATTTAATACACGATTTCTTATTTCATATATATAGTATCTTGAATAAACTAATACATAGAATAATTTTCTCATTAACTTACATGGGTATTATGTAAGAAGAAAAGAAAAAAGTTAATAAAACATTGTATAAGATGAGCTAGAATTTATACCAAGACTTCTCATTAAAACACCTATCAAACAATATACTATATTATGTCAATTTTTATACATAGGTTAACTCTATTACCAAATAGCACCTAATAATTCAAACTTTTAGATGAGATGTACAATGCGTAATTACTTTTTATATATTTGACCCATAAAAGAAATTAAGCCCGCATGTGATGGGTACAGTATTAAAACTATTATTTTAAATTAATAAAAACATGATTGCTTTAAAGGCTTAAATTTTTAAATGAGATGATAACACAATTTAATACTACCCTCCATTGGGCAAATGAAGAGCTTCTCAGTAATATTACACGCAATTCATAATGCACGATCATCGTTAAAGCTATATTTTTCCTTCCTCTAACTAAAACATTGCGATGAGGTTTTAATGTTTTTGTGTTTCGGATCTCTTCATATATTTCAACAGGTTGTACCCTATAAATCTTTTAATATCGTGATTCTCTATAAGAAAAGGTGTGATATAGAAGATAGAGTCTATCATATATGGTTATGGTGCGACATAATTTTTATTGTTAAGAGTCCTACATTGGATATGGAATGGAAACAGGAAACATGGACTGGACTTGGACAATTCTCACCCCACAAGCTAGCTTTTGGGGTTGAGTTAAGCCCAAGATCCATTTTTTACATGGTATCAGAGCCAGACCCATTCCAATTCTTTGTTCACTTGGGCCCCCAAATTATATTATTCGCGCTTCAGTTAACAAGGTCTGGACATGCGGGAGAGTGTTAAGAATCTCACATCGGATATGGAATTGAAACATGGACTCCTTCTATGCACTTGGACAATCCTCACCCTACAAGCTAACTTTTGGGGTTGAGTTAATCTCAAGATCCATTCTTCATATTTATAAATACATGACAGGGTAAAACCCTTTAAAGCTCGAATAATAATTAAATACTCCAATTTGAGATTTTGACCTCCTTATTTTTCAAAGTCGTCTCTAGCTAGTGAAAAACACATGATTCACGCTGATAAATTAGGTAAGATTCATAAAGATCCTGTCCAAAATCACATCCATATGAGGAAATATTGGGCTGGCGTAAAGTCTTGTCTTAACTGAACAGGGAAGAGTTGCACCACCCAGAGGCATGTAATGTAGACAATCTATCCTCAATCCTCAATCTATCCTGAAACAAGCATTCCACTCGAATCTGTGACTTATAGATCACATTACCCATTTACAATTGCTCCAAGATTCCCCTATTTATGAATTATAATTTTTCGACCAAGAAGAATCAATTTGAATTATGTCCCTAATCACAACACACGCAGAGGCCGATGTAATCTTATGTATAAAAATTTGCTAAAATTGTAATAAATACTAGTAGGTTTGGACCCTCAATTTCAAAATATAATAGGTCTTACGCTAAGGACGCACTATTAGAAATAGAGGTTTTCCCACCGATATTCAGTGAGAAATTTGTGTTATAAAATATGATTTTCTCACATCATTCCCACCGAACTAGCACACTTGAAAAATGCATGGGAAACATGTTCTCATTGAAACGGAGGAAAAATTTCTAATTTTTTCGAGTGAAAACACTTTTTTAAAAATTTTTTACACCGTCATTCAGTGTAAAATAGCCACCGAACATTTTCAATGAAAAATTTAGTGAAAAATAGAATTTTTTTTAGTAATAACGTAAAAGTTTGAAATCGTAGAATTTAAATTCTTAATCTGTCTGAACACACATGACCTGAAAGGTGTATCTCAATGCATATTGGAGAAACAGGAACTGCGGGAACATGATTCAAGCTGAAGAGCCTATGTTCATAATCAAACACGAGGCATGTATAGATAGATAAAACACTCATGATCGGTTTAGACATATTGAAGAACTCCAGCAAAGGGGAATTCAGAATCTAGCAAAGTCAGTGAATTCAGAATACACGCAATCTTATATTATTTGTATATATTTTAATTGACTTTCGCATACGTATATAATTTGAGCAGAAAATAGTTAATGAAAGATTACTCACCAGAAGAGTAAAACAGGTGACTGAAGAAAGGGAAAAGGCAACGGCGGTGCTAGAGAGGTAAAGTTCACCCAAATGGCCAACCAACAACAATGATATAACTTGCAACAAGTACTGTGACAATGTCACTGCAGCCATAGGTCCAGCCAAATAACCTATCCTCTTCACCTCCACCACCCATGATCTGATCCCTCCAATATTTTCTTCATCTGTTTCTAATTTCCTCAGCAATAATCCTTCTTCCACATGATTAGTACTCATTTTTCTTTTCTTTTTTCTCTTCTTTGTAACTACATATACCACCCCAGACACCCTTTAAATAACACCTTATGGAATCGAGACTTAACTATAAAAGGCAAAAAGCATTGAAGACTACTAGTGATACATGCAAACACATTAAAAAAAAGCAATCTACTTAGGATAGTAGTAGATCTTCACCAAACAAAGAAAAAGAAGAATTTGAAACTCTCTGTTCCTTCTTGACTTGCCTTCGAGCGAGTTGAAGTTGCTTTCGATGTCGTAGCAGTCGAGTCGAGGGCGTCTTTGGTCTGAAAAAGGGAGATAACACTAGAGAGTCGGGAACTTTCACTACAACTCAAGAGGCTCACACCTTCAGACCTCTCTATAATACTATAACAATCATCCTATATTAGCGAATATTCTCAGAATATTCGTCGTATATTTTGTAATTATGATAAATGTATATTTAAGGTAACTTAAGATTCTAATTGTATTAGGAATCAACCTTTGTAAGGTAAGTTAGGATTCGTACCATATTAGGAATCAACCTTTGTACAGCTATATATATTGTGAATAATGAAATAAATTCCCAAGGGAAATTATTCTATCTTTCATGGTATCAGGAGCCTAAAACCTAAATCTTCATTCCCGGCCGAAATTCGATTTTTTTTTTCTGCTTTCACAGAAAAAAAAAATTCTGGTTTCTTCCTCCATATTTCGGCCAAACCAGAAAATTTCCTTCCCTCGACAGGCGGCAACCATGTCTTCCCCCACAAATTCCGTTTCAACCACTGGCACACTTGAAAACCCCTCCCAACGTTCAGTAACTTCTTTTCATCCGGCATTCGCCGTTAACAACATCAAGAATTTTATCCCTATAATTCTTGACCAAGAAGACTGTCAATATTCCATGTGGATGGAACTATTCTACATTCATGCATGTGCATACAACGTGCTCGATCACATTGACGAATCTGTTCCTCGTCCCACCGATGTTACAGACTCAATATGGAGTCGTCTTGACGCCATCGTCAAACAATGGATCTACGGCACCATCTCCAAAGATCTGTTATGCACTATCATGAAAACAGGTGCTACGGCACGTGAACTTTGGGTCCGGCTAGAAGAAATCTTTCAGGATAATAAAAATACTCATTTGTGTATTTGGAAGAGCAATTCAACAATACCCGCCTCGAGAATTTTAACAACATGTCCGAATATTGTAAGCAATCAAACTCATAACCGATCAACTATCCAACGTCGGGACTTCGTTTGAAACCAAGATGGTGCTTCAACTTGTTGCGGGTTTACCAAAAGGTGAATATGCCACACTCGCAACAATGATTCAACAAGCCGACCCTCTCCCAAGTTTCAACAAGGCACGTTCACAACTATTGTTGGAAGAAACTAGACGTGCTAAACAAGAGGAACATAATCAAAGGCGTTAGCGGATTGGCGGGATAAGCGACACCGCGCCAAAGAACAACCAAATAGCCTAACAAAGAAGAAAGAAGAAAGAACAGAGCGGCGGAGGTCGTGGCAAAGCAGAGGTCGCAACAATAAAGGCAAGGGTCGCGAAAGGGTTAACGCAACTGGATCGACAACAACACCATCGGACAAAGAAGAAGAAGTGGTCTAACCAAAGAAGAAGAAGGGCCCAACCACAGAATCGGGCCTCGCCAGATGCCCGCATTCGACCGGGCAGGGCCTGGGGCCCAAAGAAATTTGGTCGATCGTCTGCTGGGCCCTCGCCTCAACCACTGTGTAGGCCCACCAAAGAACAGCAGAAGCAGCCCACCTGACATAGTCCAAAGAAGAAGAAGAATCGCAGCAGTTATCATTGCAGCCCAAAGAATAAAGACTCAGAAGACACCAAAGAAGAAGACTGGCAAAGACACCAAAGAAGAAGACTGCAAAGATACCAAAGCACTGCCCCGACCGATTTGGGTCGCATACACCACCGTGAACCTTCACCACCCGACGACAATTGGTACATGGACACCGGAGCCATATCTCATCTCACCCGGTCGTCAGGTACCCTATCTCAATTACGTCGGCTAAAGTGTTCTCAATTTATTATCACGGCAATGGTAATCGCATTCCAATTGAAGGTTACGGTAACACACACCAAACATCCACATCCACCTTTCTCCCTAAACCACGCCCTATACACACCTAACATCATTAAAAACTTAATTTCTGTTAGAAAATTCACTAGCAATAATTTTGTGTCTGTCGAATTTGACCCTTTTGGTTTTTCTGGGAAGGAACTCAATACGGGAAAAATTCTTACACGCTGCAATAGGGTGGGGGACCTCTACCGATTCACTCAATCTTCATTGTCAGACCGCAAAACACCTCTATCCCTTGCGGCGATCTCTCCTCAACTTGGCACAACCGACTTCGGATACCAGGAGACCCGCTTTTACTTTTCTTAGGACTTCTAAGCGTATTCAATATAATAATGGGAAAATTGCCCAACACTGTTTTTCTTGTCCACTAGGCAAACATACTCGTCTTCCCTTTATGTCATCAAACAGTGTTACTTTTTCTCCTTTTGATATTGTTCATGCTGATTTATGGACATCTCCCATTGCTAGCTCTTTGGGTCATAAATTCTATCTAGTATTCTTGGATGATTTTTCACATTTTGTCTGGATTTACCCACTAAAATTCAAATCTGAAGTTTTTGCAAAATTCCTCGAGTTTCAAAAATTCATTAAGACACAATTTGAAAAACCTATTAAATCATTCCAATGTGATAATGGACGTGAATTTAATAACTCGGCATTTCACAATTTCTGTTCTAAACAAGGCATGGTTTTCCATTTTTCTTGTCCCTATACTTCTTCCCAAAATGGAAAGGCTGAAAGAATTATACGTACCATCAATAACATGGTCCGCACACTTCTGTTTCATGCCTGCCTACCACCGCCTTTTTGGGTCTATGCTGTCAAAATGGTAGAATCCCTTCTAAATATTTTACCAACTAGCACACTCCAAAACAAAACCCCTACAGAAATCTTATACCGTAGGCAGCCATCATATGATCACCTACGTATTTTTGGATGCTTATGCTACCCCAACATAGCCTCCACTGCACCCCACAAACTTGCCCCTCGCACTCTTCCATGTGTCTTCCTTGGTCTATCTCCTAATCATCGGGGCTACTTGTGCTATGACATTGCTACTCGTAAAATCATCGTCTCCCGTCACATTACCTTTAACGAGACAACCTTTCCTTTTTCAAATCTCCGGAAATTTCAGACCACCGATTACATCTTTCTCGATGAACCGAGTTTGTCTCCGGTCATCCAAAATCTGTGCAAGAAGCCATTGTTCCGACGCCATCGCCGCCTCCAAAGATGTCATCTGACCCTCCCGCAGCAATGCTACCACCCAGTCCAGCTCCCACACCACCCATGCTGCACCTTGTTGAGTCTAATGCACCACTCACACTGCATCCAATCCATTAAATCCAGCAACCTGTCGAGTCTCCTGCTTCTGCAGCAACACTGCTGCCAATCCCCGGCAGCCTCACCGCCTACCACCCAACAACCAGTCCCGACCTCCCACTGCAGCCCCCTCACCGCATGGAGACTCGTGCACAACACGGGATCTTCAAACCCAAGGTTCACTTCAATCTCTCCACACAAACTTTATCACCCATTCCAAAGAATCCAAAACTTGCTAAACTGGACCCCAATTGGAATGCGGCCATGTGCGAAGAGTTTAACGCTTTAACCAAGCAGAACACTTGGGATTTAGTACCTAGACCAGCTAATGTGAATGTTATCCGGTGTATGTGGCTATTTCGTCACAAGTTCAGAGACAGTGGTGACTTAGAGAGGTATAAGGCAAGACTAGTTGCAAATGGCACTAATCAGCAGGAGGGTATTGATTGTGGTGAGACATTCAGCCCGGTTGTTAAACCGGCCACTATTCGGACTGTTCTCAGTATTGCTATGGGCTTGCATTGGCCGATTCATCAGCTTGATGTCAAGAATGTGTTTCTTCATGGGGATTTGAAAGAGACTGTGTACATGCATCAGCCTCTTGGTTTTGTTCATCCGCTGACTCCACGGTTTGTGTGTCGTCTCGTGAAGTCATTGTATGGATTGAAACAGCCCCCGCACTTGGTATGATCGGTTCGCGGTATTTTTCTGCAAATTGGTTTTGTATGTAGCGGTGTGATACCTCTCTCTTCACTTTTCACCGAGGTAGCAAGACTTGTATATTTGCTATTATATGTCGGCGATATTGTTCTTACCGCCTCATCCGACGGGTTGAAGAATGAAATCATTGCTCTACTCAAAACCGAATTTGCTATGACTGACTTGGGAAGCTAAGTTACTTTTGGGTATATCGGTGACTAGATCTCACGCCAATATGTTCTGTGTCGTAAAGTATGCAGAAGAGATAGTGTACAGGGCCAAGATGGCAAATTGTAAAATTATGCCAACTCCGGTGGACTCAAAATCCAAGCTTAGTGCCAATGACGGTGCGCCAGTTTCTGATCCCACTCTATATCGGAGTCTAGCAGGTGCTCTTCAGTATCTTACATTCACTAGGCCTGATATTGCATATGTCGTTCAGCAGGTGTGTCTGTTCATGCACGACCCCCGAGAGTCCCATTTTGCCGCCCTCAAACGTATTATCAGATATGTTAAGGGCACACTTGACTTTGAATTACATCTATACCCCCTCTGCCCCAACCAAATTGCTAGCCTACACGGATGCAGATTGGGCAGGATGCCCCGACACACGTCGCTCCACCTCTGGGTACTGTGTATTTCTTGGGGATAATCTTATCTCATGGTCCGCCAAGCGGAAGGCCACGCTGTCCCGTTCGAGTGCTGAAGCAGAATATCGCGGAGTTGCTAATGTCGTCGCTGAGATCTGTTGGCTCCGAAATCTTCTTTTGGAGCTCCAGTGTCCATTACGCAAGGCGTCTATAGTTTATTGTGACAACATATCTGCTATCTATATGTCTCATAATCCAGTCCAACATCAGCGAACTAAGCATATTGAGATGGATATCCACTTTGTGCGAGAGAAGGTTGCTCGTGGTCAGGTCAAAATTTTACATGTGCCTTCCTCGTATCAGTATGCAGATATTTTCACAAAGGGACTACCGCGACAGCTCTTCACCGACTTCCGATCCAGCCTTAGCATTCGGCCTCCTCCCGCTCCGTCTGAGGGGGAGTATTAGCGAATATTCTCAGAATATTCGTCGTATATTTTGTAATTATGATAAATGTATATTTAAGGTAACTTAAGATTCTAATTGTATTAGGAATCAACCTTTGTAAGGTAAGTTAAGATTCGTACCATATTAGGAATCAACCTTTGTACAGCTATATATATTGTGAATAATGAAAGAAATTCCCAAGGGAAATTATTCTATCTTTCATCCTATATAACAAAATTTCATTATAACGGTCAAATTTTTCTTTGGAATCCATTTTTTATATTATATATGTTATATTGTATGTTCTCTATAATAAAATTTTGTTATAGCAGCCAAAAAATATCCAAATAAATTAAACGATATTGTTATAAAAATGTTTGACTACATATGTAAATATACCTTGAAAAACAACTATATATTTGCTTAGGTAACCTGATAAAAAGTTGGATGGGGAACTAGTTGAAGTTGTTGCTTTGCTTAGTTGAGACCTTGGCGGATCCAGATTTTCACTCAGAGGGTTCGAAAAAACAAGAAAAGCTAAACATAAAAAAAATGCAATCCCTAGGTATTGAACCTCGGAGACTAGAGAATTTTGAACACTCTAGAGCTAACCTTTTTGGATTTATTTAGAGTGTTCAAAACGTATATATATATATATGTATATATATATAAACACAGAAAATCTATTATATATATAGCGTGTAATTTTTTATCGAGGATATTCGGGTCAACACCTTAGTCCCTACCCACCCTCTAAATCCGTCCCCGCTTGGTTTGAGTCCTATATGTCACATCTTAGGGTTTTATTGTGTATAATTTGAACAGATTCACTACAGCCGTAATTTCATTTTTCTTTTTGTTGCTTTTATACTTTAATTTTCGCCCTCCCATACTTCCTTTTTCTTTTGATTGATCCCCTTCGTCTAAAAACCTCAAATCACTTCTCTCTCCACGCTATTGAGGATAAAACTTAGAAAAGCTTTCATCAAACTCCACACGCAGCTTCTCGCCACCAATCCACCACAGTGTCACCTGTCAGTCACTACTGGAAGTTACGTTTAGCCAGCATTCGGATGGGACGTCCCAACAAGTTAGTCGTGTCCTTACCGTCTTACCATCTTTAAATTCTAGATCTGTCTTTAATAAAAGGAAGGTCACCTTAGGAAAAAGACTTTTCACTTATAGAACTCATTTCGTTTTAAATCTATATGATTTACTTTGACTATGCATGAAATTTAAAAAATAAATAAAGATTTTTAAATTTTATTATTTAAAATAAGTCAAAAATATTTGTGTGGTTATAGATTATCTTGTTAAGCTTAAATGTAAAGTTTAAAATTAAATTATTATTAAATAAGAAAATGTGTCATTCTTTATTGGATTGATTAAAACGAAAAATGTGTCATATAAATTGGGACAAAGAAAATATGTATTACTGGCGGCAAGGGCGGAGCCAGTAAGGGGCAAGGGTTCATTCGAACTTTCTTCGATAAAAAATCACACTGTATATATAAGGCTAAAATATATTTTTATGTATATATAATAGATGTTGAACCCCTTAATTTTTTCGTGTGTTTAATTTTTTATATATTTTTAATTCTTTAATAAAAATCTTCGCTCCGCTACTAACCGACGGTGTTGATCGTCATGAAATTGTGGCCTAAATGCATGCAGAGAAAAATGGGCGCACATAATTAATTTATGAAGTACTGGACCGATTTTTATATATGTTAATATGATTTATCAAGTACTGGACGGATTATAATATTATGCACCCTTATCTATCTCTTTTTCATTAATGAATCATCAAGTCAATTAAGTATTAAACAGTTAATCTCCACCCTACATCTCCTGGCGTCTCAGTCGTTCTAGTCTATTTTTGTATTATTACCACTTTCTAGAGGTAGCTCAGCACAAAAGTTATTGTATTCTGTCGAACTTCTATATAAATTAATTGTAGCTTCGTCCCTTCTAGCCAGATCTTAAAATTTTTGAAAGAAATAATCCCTTAATTATTTTTATTGATTGAAAAAGTATATATACATTTATATATTTTCATAATAAGAGAATTATATTTCTAAAATATTATTCTACTTAGATACTAACTATACAATTATGGTAATACAAATATTATGGTAAGTATACACTACTAATTACATTACAACTTTACCTAAACTAGGATACTAAAATATACTACCTAACTATACATGGTAGAGGGGGAATCCGAGAATCCGAGAACCAATATACATAGGATATACACGTGTATATCGTGTATATCCTTTGAATATTTAACACACCCCTACAGTCATAGCGGGCGGTCTTCGAACGCTGAGACTGTCCCTAAAATCTTCAAAAATGACCGAGGGAAGACCCTTTGTAAAAATGTCAGCAATTTGATATCTTGACGGGACATGGAAGACGCGTACCTGACCACGAGCAACTTTTTTGCGGACAAAGTGAATGTCCATCTCGATATGTTTAGTGCGCTGGTGCTGAACCGGATTACCAGAAAGGTAGACCAGAAAGGTAGATGACACTAACATTATCGCAATAAACCAAAGTTACCTTCTGAATAGGACAATGAAGCTCCAACAACAAATTATGTAACCAACATGATTCCGAGACCACATTAGCTACCCCCGATATTCGGCCTCGGCACTAGATCGGGACAATGTCGACTGACGTTTCGCAGACCATGAGACCAAGTTATTTCCAAGAAACATACAATAGCCAGACGTAGACCGTCTGGTGTCCGGACAGCCACCCCAATCAGCATACGTATACGAGATAGGTGTGGACGTCGAGGAAGGATATAAATGTAAACCATAGTCAAGTGTACCCTGAATATACCGAATGATGCGTTTGAGTGCATTCATGTTCTCAACTCTAGGATCATGCATAAACAAACAAACATGCTGGACAACATACGTAATATCTGATCTCGTGAATGTAAGATACTGAAGGGCCCTTGCAAGACTGCGATAGCGGGTCGGATCCTCATATGGTACGTCGGCCGTGGCACTAAGCTTGGGCTTAGTATCAACTAGAGTGGAAGTGGACTTACAGGATGACATCCAACCCTCTCAATGATCTCAGCTGCATACTTCATTTGAGATTAGAACAACCCATCTGCATGACGAGTGACAACAATCCCTAAAAAATAACTCAAGGGCTCCAAGTCTTTCATAATAAACTCAGAGATGATCATTGTCATGATAGACTGGCGTAAGGCATCGAAAGAGGCAGTCAAAATAATATCATCCACATATAGAAGAATATAAGCCAAGGACGAACCACGACGGTAGATGAACAAGGAATTATCCGACCTGCTGTGAGTGAACCCAATAGTCGAAGCATAGTCGGCAAACCGCGTATACCAGGCCCGTGGAGACTGCTTAAGCTCATATAAGGACTTCTTCAACAAACAGACATGATGAGGATGTTTGGGATCCCTAAATCCCAAAGGCTGATGCATATAGACTATTTCCTTGAGATCACCATGTAGGAAAGCATTTTTTATATCTAACTGATGAATAGGCCATGCTTTCGAAAGAGTCAAGCTAAGCACAGTGTGAATGGTATTCGGCTTGACCACCGAACTAAACGTCTCACCACAATCTACACCAACCTGCTGAGTCTTACTATCACCCACAAGCCGCGCCTTATGTCGGGCAAATGAACCATCTGAATTGTCCTTATAAGCAAAAATCCACATAGACCTAATAATATTAATACCAGATGGACGGGGCATCAAATCCCACGTCTTATTATCAATAAGAGCATTATATTCATCGGTCATAGCAATTTTCTAATTCGGGTCATTTAACGCAGACACATGATTACGGGGTAAGGGTGATTTAAGAACATTATAATTTAAATTAAAATGTCTCTTTGGTTTAAAAATACCCCATTAACTACGAGTGACCGGTCTATGACTCAAGGAAAAATTGGGCAGATTTCGAGAATTTTCTGGACTCGAGACGGATCGTCGTCAGGTGGGCTGGCTGCCCAACACGGTAAACAGGATCGGACCCGAGAAGTGGGCTGGCCCTGAAACTAGCCATGTGACTATACTGGGCACTGTAACTCGTGACGGGGCAGTGGGGCCAGCTGGCAGTGAGCCTGCTGGAGAATTTTGGGTGCGGGACATGTCCTAAAAATGGTGAATAATAAATAGGGAGATACCATCATCCAAAAAATTATACGAACTAGGAACGGGATTACTTACCCTAACAAACGGAAATTGGGATTCATAAAAAATCACATGACGACTAATGATGATTTTTTTATAGGATAAATCAAAGCATTTGTAACCACGATGATTAAACAGAAAATATAAAAACACACACGGAGTAGACCGAGCCTGAAGTTTGTTAATTGTGGTGGACGGGAATAACGGATAACACAAACTCCCAAAGACCCGAAGATGTGAATACAAAAGAGTCTTATTATATAAAATTTGAAGGGGAGAAGAATATGTCAAACATTTGGAAGGAATTATGTTAAGGAGATATGTAGCCATTTGTAGAGCATGATGCCAAAAAGACGGGGGTACGGAAGCATGAATTAATAATATTCGGACAATGTTATTTATGGTACGAATTTTGCGTTCGGCTTACCCATTTTGTGAAGACGTACGAGGACAAGAAAAATGAAAATTGATCCCATTATTAGCACAGAATTCCCGAAACACCCCATTGTCATATTCTTTGCCATTATCACACTGAATATTTTTTATTTCTCGTTCGAATTGGGTTCTAATGAATGCTCTAAATTTTAAGATGGAAAAAACTTGAGATTTTTTCGCTATCGGAAAAATCCATAAAAACTTAGAATAATCATCCAAAAAGAGAATATAATACCGATGACCCAAAGAACTAAGAACATGAGACGTCCATAAGTCGCTATGAATAATATCAAATGACATTAAAGTATGAGAATTTGAGTATACAAATGGCAACATAACAATTTTTTCTAAAGAACAAGACTGGAAATTTGGAGTACTACGTGTACCCTTACATGAAATAAAATTATTTTTATATAAAGACGACAAAATAAATGATCTCGGATGACCAAGACGAGCATGCCACAAGAAAGGAGAAATGGCTGCAAATGCGGATGGCTAGGTTTGACTCGATGGACCGGAACTGGGTGTGATAGGATAAAGATCTCCCCTATTATCACACCTCATGAGAGAATTCCCCGTCTTGAAATCCTTCACAGAGAAACCAAATGGATCAAATTCAATAGAAACGGAATTGTCAGTAGTGAATTTACGGCTAGACACTAAGTTTTTAATCAATTTGGGGGCATGTAGGGTATTTTTCAAGATAAGAGGTGGATGAGGGGGAGACAAAGTTTTATGACCATAACCACGAATTGGAATAGAATTATCATTACCAATAATTATGCCACGAGGGTTGCTCAAATTGGAATAAGACGAGAGCGTACCTGAATTGGATGTCATGTGGGCAGTGGCACTGGTGTCCATATACCAATTTGGGTCCGAAAGATTTAAACCAAATGTGTGCATTGCGGCTTCGATGTCGGTAGATATGGGTACCGCTATGTGATGGGTCTGCGGGGGATGAGGCCCAAGTACCCCTGCTTGCTGCCTCGGCCCAGAAGACTGACTGTAAGTGGACAAGGTCGTGGTGGGCCTGGACTGCTGCTCGGCAGCCCACTGCCAGTGGGGCAAAAAATGGCTTGGCCCAAACTGTGATTGTGGGGCCCATTGCCACTGCATAGGGGCCCACTGTGAGGCCCAAAACTGCTGCTGCTGACCACTGCGAGGGCCACCACCGCCACCACCATTGGGCCAGCTGCCGCCGTTGTTGCCGCCGCGATTCTTGCCATTTTTCTTATTTCCAACCTTTTTGCTGCCACCATTGTTGCGGTTTTGGCCCAAATTGTTGGAATCGGTAGGATAAATCGTGGACTCAGTCATCATGACTATTGGACTAGCACCGGTAGCCGCCCTTTTTGCCATGCCCGCTTCTTCGAGTGTAAGAATAGAACGAGCCTGATAAAATTGCGAAAGCGGATTACTTTATCGAAGAAGCGTGCCAATACCATTATAGGCCTCGGAGAGGCCGGAAACCATTGAAGGACCAAACGATCATTCAAAATTGGCGCGCCAACGTTGCGGAGTTGGTCCGCCAATTCCTTTAGTCTTTTGCAATAAGCTGAAACGTTAGGGAAATTTTCCATATTGACGTGGGAGAAATCTTGCTCAAGTGTAACATCTCTAGAATTTTGATTATCTTGGAATATATTACGTAGTGTATCCCAAGTTGTATACGTCGTAGCGTCAGGTTCAATAATCGTTTGCAAAAGGTAGGTAGAAATTGTGGAATATATCCATTGAAGGATGGTGGCATCAAAAATCGTCCACAACTTAGGATCATCCTCGCGTCTTGGCACCTCCGTATCCTAGGAGCCACGGGGATTATGTGATGGATGAATTGATGCGAGCGTGCGTGAATTTTGAATAGTTCAGCCCACGTCGCATATTGGACGTTTTCTATTTCAAGAACAAGAGAGATGTTATTCTTGATGTTAGAAATTGTTAGGGCTGGATGAAACGTGTTCCGTGATGTAGAAATATTGATAGAACAATATGTGATTGAGGGATTTGGAAGGAAAAATTGGGAGATAGATGAACCGTCGACATAAATCCCGAGAAGAAGGGCTCGGATTTTAGAGACTTAGGACGAAAAAGTGCAAGAAATTTTGGAGAGGATTTTAAGACCTAGACTTCTGATACCATGAGAGAAATAATCCATTGATTATTTTCATTGATTGAAAGAGTATATATACTTTTACATATTTTCATAATAGGAGAATCCTATTTCTATTGTATTCCTAAAACCTTATTCTACTTGGATGCTAACTATACAATTATGGTAATACAAATATTATGGTAAGTGTACACTACTAATTACATTACAACTTTACCTAAACTAGGATACTAAAATATACTACCTAACTATACACGGTAGAGGGGGAATCAGAGAATCTGAGAACCAATATACATAGGATATACACGTGTATATCATGTATATCCTTTGTATATTTAACAATTTTATTATCAAAGCATACATAAAATAGTTTAATGTAAGGTTGAACTCAAAGATCAGAATCTAAGTAATGTAAGAAGGGCAATTCGCACTATTGCCCCTGTTTTAGGGTCGTCTTTAATTTTTTCCCCTCAAATTGGTATTCTTTAATTTTTGCCTTTCGCCTAAAAAGATGACCGAAAATACCCTTGAGATTGTGGGTTTGAATCTCTATAGAGTCAAAAAAAATTGGAAGGCAAGATTTCATTAGAAAATACGTCTATTCGGTGAAAGTTGTATAGAAATTATGCCTTAATGGGTATAGCTTCTATGTAATTATGCCTCCGAAAATATCTCTGAGCTTGTGGGTTCGAATTCCAGCTGAGTCAAAAAGAAAAAAATTGCAAGGCAAGATTTCATAAAAATTATGCCTATTCGGCTAAAGTTGTATAGAGATTATGCCTTAAGGGGCATAGTTTTTATGTAACTATGCATGAAGGCAAAGTTTAGTTACATAAAAATTAATCCCCTTAATGCATAATCTCTATACAACTTTGGCCGAATAGGCATAATTTCTATGGAAATTTTGCCTTGCGAATTTTTTTCTTTTTTTGCCTCTGTTGAAATTCGAACTCAGAATCTCTGATTTAGTAGACCCGCGAATAAAGGGTACTTTGACCCATAATTTTTCATTAAATGAGAAGCAACGACAAAAGTTAAGGACAAGGAAATTGAGAGGCAAAAATTAAAGACCAGCCCGTATGAAGAGAAATCTGTAAGATTGTATTAATCTCCCTTAGGAGTCTTTCTCATTAATACAAATATATATAGTGTGTACAATGTGGAATCCTAATACAATAGGGATCATATTTCTACCATAATTATACATCACTAATAATTACATGAGATATGGTGAATATTTAAATAATATTCACTAATACACCCCTCAGTCGGAGCGAGAGGAGGCTGGGCGCTTAGACTGGATCTGAAGTCGAGAAATAGCTATCTAGGTAATTCTTTAGTGAAGATATCCGCATACTGATATGAAGATGGCACATGCAATGCCTTAACATGTCAAATAGCAACCTTCTCACAAATATAATGTATATCCATCTCTATGTGCTTGGTTCACTTATGCTAAACCGGATTATGAGATAAATATATGGCGGATATGTTATCGCAGTAAAAAAATGACGCCTTACGCAAGGGACACTGAAGCTCCAAAAGAAGGTTTCGGAGCCAACAGATCTCAGCAACAACATTTGCAACACCTCTATATTCTGCTTCTACACATGAACGGGATAGGGTGGCTTGCCTCTTGGCAGACCATGAAATGAGATTATCTCCTAAGAACATACAATAGCCTGAGGTGGAGCGTCTCGTGTCCGGACAACCTGCCCAATCTGCATCTGTATATGACAACACCCTGGTCGGTGTAGAGGGGTATAAATGCAATTCATAATCAAGAGTTCCCTTAACGTATCGAATGATACGCTTAAGAGCAGTAAAATGAGGATCTTTGGGGCATGCATAAACAAACACACCTGATGAACATCATAACCAATGTCAGGTCTGGTGAAAGTAAGATACTGAAGTGCACCTGCAAGAATCCTAGAAAGTGTCGGATCGGACACTGGATCACCATCAACTTACGCTGACATAGAAACATAGTATCTGCAGATCTAGTCACTGATATCCCCAAAAAGTAATTCAACTTCCCTAAGTTAGTTATGGAAAATTTGGTTTTAAACAGTGCAATGATCTCATTTTTTAAAACATTAGATGAAGCAGTGAACACAATATCATCCACATATAATAATAAATAAGCAATGTCACTACCTCGATGAAAAATAAAGAGAGAATTATCACACTTGTTGCAAACGAACCCAATCTGCATAATGTAATTAGCAAAGCGTTCATACCACGCTCTGGGGCCTATTTCAAATCATAAAGTAACTTATGAAGATGCCATAGATACTGAGGGGCTGCAGGATGGACAAAATCTGGCGGCTGATGCATGTAAACAATTTCTTTCAAGTCCCTATGTAAAAAAACATTATTCACATCAAGCTGATAAATTGGTCAATGCTTACCCATGAGAATACTCAGAACTGTGCGAATAGTAGCCGATTTCACAACCGGGCTAAACGTCTCACCACAATCAATACATTTATGATGATTAGTACCATTAGCTACAAGTCTCACCTTATATCGCTTTAAGTCACCACTGTCTCTAAATTTGTGATGAAATAGCGACATGCATAACAAGTGTGCTATTTTATTAAAACATTAAATTCCTCACGCATGGCCGCATTCCAATTAGGGTCTAGTTTGGCTAATTTTAGGTTTTTGGGAATTGGGGATATGATTTTTGTTGATAGGTTAAATTGGACTTTAGGTTTGAAAATCCCGTGTTAGGCACGGGTTTCCATTCGGTGCCTGGGGGAAGGGGTAGGTTCGGTAATTATATGGGGTGCCGGGTCTGGGTTAGTCTACAGGTTCGGCACTTGTGATGCAGTGACTGTAGGAGTTTAGTATTGGGATAGATCGACTGAGTAGGGGATGTAGATGGTGGTATCGGGTGTCAGTAACGGGCTGGTGGTGTCGGATGTTAGTGACGGGTTGGGTGATGTGGGGGATCAGGTCAGAGCCGATAGGTAGGGGCGAGTCAATGGTGGGTCTGGCGAGGATGGATATGTGGGTAGACTGTGTGATTGTTCTGATGGGTAGGTTTGTGTCGGGTTACTGGGATGGTGACTGGTCTGATGGGTTGGTATGGTATCTGGGCCGATTTGGGTAACTAGAGAAATTGTGAGTGGTGGTGACACATGGGATGGTCGGTGGGTCGATGGGATAGGGGTGAGGTTGTTCTAGGGGATAACCAACCGATTGTCGTTGATGGCAATGGCAATCGACGGTGGCTGATGGTGGCCGAAAATAGTGCTGACGATGGCAGTTGTATTTTGCAGCGATGGGGATGCAGGGACGGTGGTGGTTGTTCGATAGAGTTCGGTGATTGTGAGGGGTGAGGTGTCAGACTCGTCTAGAATGGTATAGTCCGTGTTTTGAAACTTTTGGATGTTTGTAAAAAGGAAAATTGTCTTGTCAAACGTGACATGACGTGAAACATGAATTTTACGAGTGGACAAATCATAACATAGATAACTCCTATGATTCGACGGAAAACCTTCGAAGATACACAAGGTGATTCAGGGGGCTAATTTGTGAGGGGTAGTCGATGCAAGATTTGGGTAGCAGAGGCAATCGAAAATTCGAAGGTGATCATATGAGGGGATCCGACGGTATAAAATTTCGGTTGGAGTCATATTATGGAGGGTACTAGTAGATAAAATATTTAGGATGTATTCTACCATTTTGACTACATAAACCCAAAAGGACAGAGGGAGAGAGGCATGAAACAGTAAAGAGCGAACCATGTTGTTTATAGTGCGGATGATTCGTTCTGCTTCGCCATTCTAAGGAGAGGTGTGGGGACATGAAAACCGAAAAACCATGCCATTATTTTTGCATAATTTGTGAAACGTGAAATTATTAAATTCACGATAATTATCACACTGGAAATATTTGATGGCCTTTTCAAATTGAGTTTTGATAAAAATGTGAAATTCAAGAAACTTGGTAAAAACTTCCGACTTGAATTTTAATGGGTAAATCCAGATAAAATGGGAGTAATCATCTAATAAGACTAGATAGTATTTATGACCTCACAGTGAGCTAGTAATAGGAGATGTCTATAAATCAGCATGAACAATATCAAAAAATGCAAACGTAACAATAAGAGACGACTTAAAAGGAAGGCGAATATGTTTGCCTAACTGACAAGAAACACAATTTTGGGAAAGTTTCCCATTATTACACCGAATAAAATTATTGCTTCTAAGAAAATTAAAAACATGAGATCTTGGGTGTCCAAGCATATTATGCCAAGTTGACGGAGAGATAACAGCGAGGGAGGTGTGTGAGCGGAACTGGTAGCGGAAGAAGATGGGAAATGATAGAGGTCCCCTATGCTATTGCATCTCGTAAGAGGTGTCCCCGTATGTAGATCCTTCACAGTAAAACCGAATGGATCAAAATCAATAGACACAGAGTAAATTTCCTAACGGAGATTAAATTTTTAATGATATTGGGGGCATACAAAATGTTACTTTGGGAGAAGGGTTGGTGAGGTGGTTGTGTGTAAGTGGTACCATAACCCTGAACCGGAATGCGATGACCATTGCCAATAATAATAAATTGAGGATACTTGAAACAAAACAGTTGGGAGAGATTACCTGAAGAGCGAGTGAGGTGAGATGTGGCTTCCGTATCCATGTACCAAATTTCATCGGGTTGTTGGACGATTAAAGTGCTGAAAGCCTGGCCCAAATCTGTTCGGGCTAGGCCGTTGGTAGGAAAATATTGTTGGGCCTGCATGACATAGGCCTGATTGCCCTGACCGTGTGCTGGACGAACAGTAGCTAGACTTGGGCCTAATAGGGCAGGCTGTGGAAATTGGGCATGTTGTTGCGGGAAGGAGAAAGGGGCCCAACGAAGATGGTTGGGCCACTAGTATGGAATGGGCCAGGTGACTGCACCGCTGGTCTGCTGCTATCCGCCTTTACCACCACGTCCGCGACCTCTGTCCCCCTTGCCGTTACCGTGACCCCTGCTACCTCTGCTGCCTCCGCGGTTGTGCCGCGGCGGGTTGTTGTCAGGCGACAATGACTGATCGGCGGCAGCGGTGTTTTGTGCGGGTGTTTCAACTACTAACGCCTTTTTATTGTGATCGTCCTGTTTTGCACGTCGGGTTCCCTCCAACAATAATTGCGAGCAGGCCTTGTTGACGCTGGGTAAAGGGTCGGCCTGTTGTATCATCGTGGCTAGAGTATCATATTCACCTTTTGGTAGACCAACAACCAATTGGAGAACCATCTTAGTTTCGGAAACAGGCGTTCCCATTAGACAATTGGTCTGCTACTATTTTCAACTGCTTGCAATATTCGGATATGTTAGAAAAATTCGCGTATTATTGAATTGTTCTTCTAAGTAGACAGCACAGGTGTGCTTGTTGTCCTGAAAAATCTCCTCTAATCGAATCCATAACTCACATGCCATGACGCCAGTTTTCATTATTATAAGAAACAAGTCCTTAGAAATAGTACCATAGATCCATTGTTTGATAATGGCGTCAAGACGGTGCCATGTCAGGTCATCAACCTCAATGGGGGAGGGAACGAGTCATCAATGTGATCAAGCACGTTATAAACACATGCATGGGTACGGAAAAGTTTAACCCACGGAGAGTACTGACCGTTTCTTGATCAAGAACAACAGGTATGAATAGAGATGGCAGTGGATCCTGGACTCGGTTCGGATCTGGTGGATCCAGATCATTTTATAGGATATGAATCTTCAAAATTTGGACCCGACGGATCCGGATCGGACCCGGATCCATTTCTGACGGATCGGATCTGGATCTTGTATTTGAGATCCGTATCCGGTCAAGATCCGACCCGTGGATCCATTTTTTATTAAATATATTCATAACCTAGAATGTAATTTTATAAGTATTTTCTTAAAATTGCTAAGCACATCCTTGCAAGTTTAATTTATCCCCGCATTAACTCAAAAACCAAAAAATAAAGAGGTAACTTCGATAATAAAATCAATGTTATATTAGTGAATGACTAACATGTTCATAGACACGTAGTTAAAATTATATTCACTTCATTTGTGAAGATTCCACGCACATGCAAGTTCTACATTGTGGAAATACTAGTCAGCATTTTCCACAACTATTGTCATTGTCCAACATTTTCAATTAATAGCTCACAATCAAAACGAGACAATGAACAAAATATCTCATATGAACATTTCAAAATTGAAACACAGTAAACTGTTAGCTAAGTAAAAATCGTTTGTCAGTTCAAAAAAAAATCTTAGCAAGGTTACATTTTTAGCAAGATAAATTTTTTTACATGTGGATCCAGATCCGATCCGTGGATCCGGCGGATCCGAATTTGGATCTGATTTTTATGGACCCAATGGATCAGGATCCGGATCTAGATCCAGGTATGAAAAATGGATCTGGATCTAGTAGGATCCGGTCCAGATCTGATCCATTGTCATCCCTAGGTATGAAGTTCTTAATGTTGGTTACGGTGAGTGCTGAATAAACGAAGGGAGAAAAAGATGATGCGGGTATGGTAGGGGTGACGATGGAGGAGGATGAGAATGTTGTGGAAGGTGTGAAAGAAGTTATTACTTATTAGAGTGGATTAATTAGACAAAGGAAGAAAAAAAGAAAACAAAAATTGTTGTTTTTTGGAATTAAGAGGCAGAAAGAAAAGAAAGAAAAGAAAGAAAAGAAAGAAAACAAAGAAAACAAACAATGATTGTAGCTCTCTGAAATTGACAGGCAGAAAAAACAAAGATTGTTGCTTTTCTGAAATTGACGGGCAGAAAACAACCAACGATTGTTGCTCTCTGAAATTGACAGGCAACCTAAGCCGGTTTTATTAAACCGAGAGAGGGGGCTGTGGGTATAATAAAAATAGGATTTAAGTTTTGGCTCTTCATACTATGTAAGATTGTATTAATCTCTTTTGAAGAGTCTTTTTTATTAATACAAATATATATAGTGTGTACAATATGAAATTATAATATAATATAAATTCTATTTTTATTATAATTATACATCACTAATAATTACATGAAATGTGCTGAATATTTAAATAATAATCACCGATAAAATCCACTCAATTTTTTGATGGAGGAATCACGGGAAGTAGGAGCTAGTTAGGCCAAATAAGAGTTGGGCCGAAGTGTATTTATGTTAAAAAAACTTTTTTTTACATATATACACATTAATTATCAATTCAATTATTAGAATCTCCTTCTAAAATTCAAAACCAATAAAGTAAAATTTATAATTCTCATAAGAATGATGTTTTTCTTTAAGAGGAAATCAAATTACTGTATATATTTACTAGGAATATAACACTCCCTAGAAATATCCTTTAATTTTGAGATTAGCGTAGCAACAAGAATTTGAAGTAATATTTTTCCAGGTGTTTTACTCTCTCTATCTCTCCATGTGTTTGTATTTTATAAATTATAAAGTATTTATAGATCATCAGTACAGGTGATAGGGGCTTTGGTTAGTGGCAAAGTTAAAAATTTAGTCAAAGATGTTCGGATTTTGAAGAAGTAATATATAATATATACGTTAAGAGCGTTTAATATGTATTATATATATATATATATATATATATATATACTAGTCTCTCTGAACATGCTTGGTACGTTTGATTCATGTTATATTATAAAGTTTGTATTGCAAAATGTAAATTTTAACCATATGCATATTTCAAGAATTCTTGTATAAATTAGCGACATATGGACACATATCACCGTTTCTACTTTCTTTTGTTCAAACTTAGAAGTAGGGCTGCTTATGGGTCAGTTCGGCTCGATTTTGTATGTTATTGGTTCGGGTTTAACAGTTATCAGATTGTAAATTTGCTAAATTGATAATTAAATCAATAAGATATTCATTATCGATTCTCCATTAATCGATTAGCGGTCCTTAGCGGTTCAATTATCAATTTATGAATAAGAAAATGTCTTTCAGGGCCAACGACCAATTTGCTCCTCTAGAGGAAGTCAAATTACTGTATTATAAATTAATCGTCCTGACTTCCACATTAGCACGCATGCTTTACCACAATAAACAACAAATGCAAAACCACAATCTTTTAGCATCAACCTGGACTAAGCTTTTTTTCTTGTTTACTTTAAGTTTAGTTGAGGTTGTATAAAGAAATTTAGTAATACTAAATGGATGGTACGTAACCGGTGAGTTTCACTTGCCTTTTGTTGGATGGACAACAATATAACTATTCACCGGGTAGAAAATCTCGATATGTTATGAACCATAAATCTGTTTAATTATAACTAACTCCAATGTATTATAGTCAAACTAACAAAACTTATGAAAGGAGTATGGAATTAGGAATAGGGTTTCTGATTCTATATATTAAAAAAAATGGATTATTGATTTAACCGTTAACTGAACTCAAATAACTGACAAACGAACCGATAGACCAATATAACACAAAATTGTTTGAAAAAATTCAAATAGATAACCCCATAACTCAGAGACAAATAAATCCAATAACATTTTTTCCACTATTTGGAAGAGGTAAAAAATATTGTCTTTTTAATAAAAAAAACTAAATAATACAATATTTGTAACTTTTTCAAAGGAATAGAAAATTATTTATCCATTCTGTGTTTTCGTTGAATCAACTAACCTATACTAATCACTATGGTAATGAATTGAATGTAATTCTCAAGTTAGCATGTTTATGTTATCTCCCCAAAATTATGAGAATAAATTAAAATATATGAGATTTTTATCATCTTTAATAAAAGGTAATCACAAGTAGTTTAAATAATTCAATTTATTATGCAAAAATCGAAGTTAGTGCATTAAAGAATAGAACATACTTGGTATGAGAAAAGCACGAGATTGAGATTGAAATTTGAGAGTTACCCTGTCCTTGGTATTTTTCTTAATGACACAAAGAGTTTGTTTGATATAAGAACAATGACCGTTTATTCCCTTTTAAAAGATGCGTTGCTTCTCTTTATGTTGATTGGGTTTTCTTTTCTTTTTTTTTAGTTTTTATTTATTTATTTGTTAAATAATAGGGTATTTAGATTGATGTGAAGGGTATTATCATAATTTAACTTTTAAGTTAGGATTTTTTTATATATATATAATACATATTAATTGAAATATCTACGCAATATAATTTTTTGGCAAAGGGTGTTTGGTTGAACACCCTTACTGGGCTGTGGCTCCACTGTTGGCTTTGGTTCGCAAATAATTTATACATAAATTATAATGTAGGAAATAGTTATATAAAGATTAGTAATAAATATATTATTTTTATTGATTGTTTAGTTCATTGCACTAAAATTAGATATATATACTGATATTATTTAAAATATTTATTTACTTATTAAACTAAAAAATAATGAATTTATAATTATACTTATTGAATGTTGGACCGACATCATTGATTTCTAAGAAAAAGAGAATTATATTTTTGTTTTTTTGAATTCTATTCGTGTATAAATTATACATGAATTAGTTATTCCATGTTGTTGGTGTTGTAAAATAACGAGTCAATTCCACTTTACACTCCTAACATTTAAGGGTTGGGAAACGATACCCCTCCACATATTGAATGAAAACGACAACCCCCTTCACTATATCTTTCGGTGAGAATGATTTATTTTTGAATAAAAATCTTGTTCTCTCTTTCTTTCTAGAATTAAAATATGAAAATATAACTCTTATTATTGTCCCATTAACCTATTCGGAAAAATATTTAAAATACACCCTAATCTTTGGTTGGATTTGTTGTAACACACCTAACCTTTATGGTAGTCCTATTACACCCCCTGAATATATTTTAAAGCGTTTATTTTGCATTTATCTAGAAAATTTGAACCAAAATTCAACGCAACACAAGCCAAGACTCGATTATGAAACAATATAGTGATTGACAAGATCAAATTCCAAGTGAATCAACTGCTTTCTCCATGAAAAAAGGTAAGAGTGTAGGAAAGAATTCTAACTTTTGTCTCGTTCGAATAGTGAAATGATCTGAAAATGATCGAAATCCTTTATTATTTGGCCTTTTGTTCAGTACGCGTTTAAATAGTTATGCAGCTCACTCAATAAATGCTAAAAAAACTCCTTAAAAATATATCCAGGGGATAATATGACCATCGTAGAGGTTAGGTGTGTTACAGCAAATTCGGGCAAACATTGAAGTGTATTTTAAGCATTTTCCCAACCTATTCCTTTAAAAAGAATATATATAAACTACTTGAAATAATCTTTAAATAAATTATATTTCACAAACGACAATCTTAGCTCAAACAAGAATCAAATACAAATAAGGCATATTAACAAGAATGCAAATAACCACAAAATCCACAAAACTGCAACAATGGAACTCAAATTATGCCTTTTAGCTACATTTTATCAAATCTCCTACGTTATTTTTCTTCGGAACATCTAATTCAAGTCTCTACTATTTATTCTAACCTCTAATCTTAAGCTTCCATTTCAAAAATCCAAAACCCACTAATAGTGTAGAATTGTATTAATCTCCCTTGGAAACTTTTCTCATTAATGTAAATATATATATATAGTGTGTACAATGTGGAACCCTAATACAATAAGGATCCTATATCTACCATAATTATACAACACTAAATATTACAAATATATGGAGTATATTAAATTAATATACGTTAATACACCCCTTCAGTCGGAGCGGGAGGAGGCCGAACACTAAGACTGGATCTAAAGTCGAGGAATAGCTATCTAGAAAGACCTTTCATGAATATATCTGCATATTGATATGAAGAAGACACATGCAACACTTTAACATGTCCTATAGCAACCTTCTCACGAACAAAATGTATATCTATCTCAATGTGCTTGGTTCGCTGATGCAGAATATGATTATGAGATAAGTATATGGTGGATATGTTATCACAGTACACCAAATACGCCTTACGCAAGGGGCACTGAAGCTCCAAAAGGAGGTTTCGGAGACAACAGATCTCAATAACAACATTTGCAACGCCTCTATACTCTGTTACACTGTAACGGGATAGAGTGGTTTGCCTCTTGGTAGACCATGAAATGAGATTATCCCCTAAGAACACATAGTAGCCGGAGGTGGAGCGTCACGTGTCCGGACAGCCTGCCCAATCAACATCTGTATATGATAACAACTTGGTCGGTGCAGAGGGGTATAAATGCAATCCATAATCAAGTGTGTACTTAACATATCGCATGATACGCTTAAGAGCAGTAAAATGAGGCTTCATGGGGCATGCATGGATAGGCATACCTGCTGAACATCATAAGAAATATCAGGCCTGGTGAAAGTAAGATATTATAGTGCACCTGTAAGACTCCGGTAAAGTGTAGGATCAGACACTGGATCACCATCAACGACACTAAGCTTTGCTTTTGAGTCAACCGGAGTGGACATTATCTTGCAGTTCGTTATTTTAGCCCTGTATACTATCTCCTCTGTATACTTGCGCTGACAGCCTGACAGAAAAATATCCCAAAAAGTAACTCAACTTCCCCAAGTCAGTCATAGCAAATTCGGTTTTAAGCAGTGCAATGATCTCATTTTTCAACATGTCAGAAGAGGCAGTAAGAACAATGTCATCCATATATAGCAACAAATAAGCAATTTTACTACCTCTATGAAAAATAAACAGAAAATTATCACACTTGCTGCATAAAAAACCGCATCGCATAATGTAGTGTGCAAATCGATCATAACACGCTTTAGGGGCCTGTTTCAAACCATAAAATGACTTACGAAGACGACATACATACTGAGGCTGCTGGATGGACAAAACCAGGCAGCTGGTGCATGTAAACAATTTCTTTCAAATCACCATGTAGAAATGCATTTTTCAAATCAAGCTGATGAATCGGCCAATACTTACACATAATAATACTCAGAATAGTGTGAATAGTAGCCGGTTTAACAACCGGACTGAATGTCTCACCACAATCAATACCCTCTTGCTGATTAGTGACATTAGCCACGTCTCGCCTTATACTTCTCTAGCTCATCATTGTCTCTGTATTTATGAGAAAAAACCCACATGCATCGGATCACATTCACCCCATTCGGTCTAGGAACCAAATCTCAAGTGTGCTACTTTGTTAAAGCGTTAAATTCCTCACACATGACCGCATTCCAATTAGGGTCTTCCTTGGCTAATTTTGGATTTTTGGGAATTAGGCATATAGTTTGTGTAGATAGGTTAAAGTGGACTTTGGGTTTGAAAATACCGTGTTGGGCATGGGTTTCCATGTGGTACGTGTGGGCAGGGATAAGGTGGGTGTCCTATTGTGGTATTCGTTCTAATGACAGATGGTGGTGTCGATATCAGGTTGGTGTCTGGGTCGGGTGTCGGGGCAGGTTGTCTGGACAGTGACATCTAGGTGTGTCATCGGGTTTGGTGAGGGCGTCGATCTAGGTAAATCGATGTCGATTTGGTGACTTGGTGAAAGTAACTGTGATGGAAAATGGGGTGGAGGTTGTTTTGTGGTCTGTGGTGAGGCGATATTGGTCTGGGTTCATGCACTGTGATGGATCGGTACAAGAGTGTTCAGAAGTTGGGTGGGGTTCGATGTAATGGTACAGTGATGGAGTCGGAGTGGGTTTGTGTCGGCGTTGGTCTGGTTGATTGGAGCAGCGACGGTCGGTGACACAGAGATTTGGAGTTGATGTTATCGATTGGGAGGTAAAACAGAGGCTGGAGGAGACATGGTGGTGGCCCCGGGAATCGGTGAGGACGGAGGATGGTCGGACCGAATTCTGGCGGTAGCAGTGATGGTATAAAATAATGGAATATTAGGGGTGGTGGTGGTGGTGGATTGACTCAGTTCGCTAAGTACGATGGGGGAAATATCGGACTAGTCTAGAAAGGTGTAGTCCGTGTTTAGGAATATTTGAATATTAGCGAAAAGAAAAATCATCTCGTCAAACGTAACGTGACGAGAGACATGAATTTGACGAGTGGACAAGTCATAGCACAAATAGCCCATATGATTATACGGGAAACCTACGAAGACATACAAAGTGGTTTTGGGCGCTAATTTATGAGAGGTGGTGAAGTCAAGGTTTGGATAGAAATACGAAGGTGATCATAAGAAGGGATCTGACAGTAGACAATTTCGGTGGGAGTTTTGTTGTGAAGAGTACTGGTGGGTAAGATATTAAGGATGTATTCTACCATTTTGACTGCATAGACCCAAAACGATGGGGGGGGAAAGGCATGGAAAAGAAAGGTACGAACCATGTTGTTGATAGTACAGATGATTAGTTCGGCTTTTTCATTTTTTGGTGAGGTGTGGGGACAAGAGAAATAGAAGAGCATGCCATTATTGGTGAAAAAATTATGAAACGCGGAATTATTAAACTCAAGACCATTATCACATTGAAATGATTTGATGGATTTTTCAAATTGTATTTTGATAAAGTTACGAAACTCAATAAACTTGGTAAAAACTTCAGACTTGAATTTTAGAGGGTAAATCCAGATAAAGTGAGAAAATTCATCTAATAACACAAGATAGAATTTATGACCCAGTGAACTAATAACAGGAGATGTCCATAAATCTGCATGAACAATATCAAATGGAGAAAACGTAACACTTAAGGAAGACCGAAAAGGGAGGCGAACGTGTTTGCCTAAAGGGAAAGAAAAACACGGTTGGGCAGATTTTCCACTAGGACAATGAATTAAATTATTATTCTGAAGAAAATTAAAAATAGGAGCTCCTGGATGTCCAAGTCTATTGTGCCAGGTTGTCAGAGAGATTGTCGCTAAAGCGGTGGGAGGAGAGACTTGGGCATTTAGAGATGTTGGAGGGGTGACAATGGCAGCGTAGGTGGATAGGAAAGGATAGAGGCCCCCCTCACTATTGCATCGGGTAAGGAGTTTCCCGGTATGTAGGTCCATTATAGAAAACCAAACGGGTCAAAGTTAATTGATACAAAATTATCTGTGGCAAATTTTCTAACTGAGATTAGGTTCTTGATAATGTGTGGGGCATATATGACGTTATTTAGGGAGAAGTGGGGATACGGTGGTGGGGTTAGAATGTGGCCAAAACCCTGAATTGGAATGCGATGACTGTTTCCAACCAGAATAGATTGCGGAGTATTTAAATTACACATTTGAGAAAGACAACCAGAATTATTGTTGAGGTGAGACGTGACGCATGCATCCATATACCACACATTATCGGGCTTCCAATGAGTCAATGTGCCGAAAGCCTGGCTCAAACTGGATTGGGGAAGGCCCGGAGTAGAGAAGTGGGCCCCAGGAAATTTGGCCTGACTTTTGTGGGCCGTCAGATGTGATCCCAGACTGTTGGGTCATTTCTAGGCTGAAGGATGGCGGGCCGGATGGCCGTGGCGCAACAGTTGGTCTGGGGCGAGCTGTACTGGTGCTGGAACTTGGGCCGCATATTCTGGGTTGTGTCTGGTGGCCACAGCTGCTGGGCTCTGTTTGGGGGCTGTTGGGCCCAAGCTAGAAGCCCAATTCCCATCTCGACCCCTGCGGCAACCCCTACGCCTCTATCCACAACCATATCCGTGGTGGTTTCCGACCATAGTGGCTTTCGGAGATCGGATAGGAGAGAGAAAATAGTAAGGGAGGTTTTGGAACGTATATGAGGCAAAAATAGCCATATACGAGGTGTATAACGGCTTATAGAGGTTGTATATGGGTAGTATACAGTGGCAGAGATGGTATATCAGCTATATACAAAATGTATATATGCATATATAGGTTGTATACATGAGGTATACGACTTGTTGGAGAGATAGGGAAGGAGGGAGGACTGTATATCAACAGTATACCAAGGGTATACAGGGCTGTTAGCAGAATTTGGGGGGGGGGTGTTTGGGCAACTGTATATCAGTGTATATCGATGGTATACTGGCGGTAGACGGTCGATTTGACGCCGAAAAAAGAGGGAATGGGCAGCCAAAATTAGGTTTGGGTTGGGAAGGATTGTTAGCTTTTGGTACCATGTAGAATCGTATTACTCCCTTGGGGAGCCTTTATCATTAATACAAATATATATAGTGTGTACAATGTGGAACCCTAATACAATAAGAATCATATATCTATCATAATTATACAATACTAAATATTACGAATTTATGGAGTTTATTATATTAATATACGTTAATAAATATAATCCAACATCAATCCCAAAAAAATAGTAATCATAAAATACAAAAAACAACAATAATTAAACTCAAAGTTACGCAATTTTTAGCCTCATTTTATCATACCATGTGTGTGCTAATAACGAATGAAATATGTGTTAGCTACATTCTAATGGATATGTGTTAGCTCAATACTTTATCATACCATGTGTTAAAATTATTTCATTCGTTATTAACACATGGTATGATAAAATGTAGCTAAGAAAGCGTAATTTTGAGTTCAATTATTGTTGTTTTGTGTATTTTATGGTTTCTATTATTTTTTTGGGATTGATGCTGGATTCTATTAGTGAATTTTAGCTTTTTGAAATGAATGCTTAAGATTAGAGGTTGGATTAAATAGTAGAGACTTGAATTGGACGTTCTGAAGAAAGATAACTTATGTGATTTGATAAAATGATAACTAAAAGGCGTAATTTGAGTCAATTATTGCAGTTTGTGGTTATTAGCATTCTTGCTAATCTGCATTATTTGTATTTGATCCTTGTTTGAGCTAAGATTATGGTTTGTTAAATGTAATTTATTTACATATTATTTCAAGTAGTTTATATATATCATTTTGAAAGGAATAGGTTAATGAGTCAATAATAAGAATTATATATTTTCATATTTTAATTCTAGAAAGAAAGAGATTTTTTTTATTCAAAAACAAATAATTCTCACAGAAAATTATAGTGAAGGGTGTTGTCCTTCCCATTCAAATATGTGGAGGGGGTATCGTTTCCAACCCTTAAATATTAGGGGGTAAAGTGGAATTAACTCTAAAATAATAAATAAATTTGTATATTAAATTATACAAGAATTAAATTATACCTGATTCAGATCACAACCAAACATCAAATAAAATCATATTAAATTATATACCATATTATTTTCCTTATACTCCATACAAAACGACTACTCCTAACTACTTAGAAATAATAATAGAGTATTAAGTAAACAAATATTATATTTGATACCTATGTCTAGATATCATGGCTGCCAACGTACAAATTAGGTGAATAATTTGACAAAGTCCACTTACAATATCACTTCAAGGCTGAGTAATGAGATCTTGTTTAAGTCCCTGGACCCTCCTTAACCGCTTGTAAGTATATTATTATAAATTCAAGGTACAATATATGATTTACTCCTTATCTTTAGGTCAAATTTATGTGACACTATGGAATTCATATTATTTAATCTCCCATCACAACGTACAACCAATAATCTATGCAGCATCAAAAAATAAGAAAAAAAACTCAATCTCGACCACCAATACCTCTCATGCATCCTCTCCATTCTTTATACAGTATACCTATGTATATAGTGTCGCTATCCACTCCCTGTCCTTACACTGTGCTTTTCTATTAAGGATATCAAAAATACGAACTCTGCTTTCGTCCTGTAGCCGTTGTATTACTATGTGTGGTCTGATAACCTTATGGTTCCACATAGCTTCATTGTGTGCCATCCATAACTGGTATATCAGTGCAGCCAGAACTGCCCAAATAAAGCTCCTGTTGATCCTTCCTTTCGCTCTCCTAGCTAGTCTCTTCCACAACCCCCTTCACTTCTGAATTGCAAACTTTGATCTGAAGCCATTTCAACATCTCTTCACGGCATATATTTCGGTATTCACACTCAAAGAATAAACGTTGTATCGTTTCAGGATGACTCCCTCAAAGAGATATATATGCATATACGTACCCAAATATACATCGCCTCAATGACCTTCCCTTAAATTTACATCTTCAAATTGTGATTTGATAGGTTTCGAACTATTACATTATTATGGTTTTAGTAGATCAATTATCACTCAAACTACGTATTAGTATTCATAGTAAAATGCTTTTAATTTTGTGCCCCAAATAATGTTGTCTCCTACACTTCATTCCCCCAATATATGTGCTTGTTGCTATTGAGGGATTTATCAGTATAAAGAGCCCTGGTTAAGCTGAGCGGCCCACCAAATCTACAACCCAGTAACCCACGGGCCTTAATCGGCTCAATTTAAAGTCATATTTCCACTTATATTTAAGGCAAAACGATTTAGGAAATTGTCACCCATATACAACACCCAATAATCAACAACATACCTAGTGTAATTTCATAAGTGCGGTTAGGAAGGGCAGAGTATACACAGACCTTATCCCTGCCTTTGAAAGTAGAGAGGTTATTTTCGATAGACTATCGGCTCAGAATAAAACAATAACAAAATATGTCAAATAGGAAAAAGAAAAGAGTAACTACAACAAAACAGTACTAAACGAAAGACTAGAGACAGTAAATAATAACAGAAATCAAAGGTTAGCCAACAACTATTGGCAATTTTTTCTATCAAAGGTGGTCTAGTAACTATAGCCCAAAAAAGAAAAGCAACGAATAGTCAAAGTCATTGTTTAGCAATACTGCGTGTGGCATTTATTTTTTAAAAATCGTTATAACTTGAAAAGAATCATTCTTTACGTACGATTCACCCGCCACCAACTAGAATGATTTCTTCGATCCTCCATTGTCCCATTATCTCTTAAATCACATAATTTTTTCAGTACTGATATTTGGTACAAATATCTATATTTCGTGTCACTTGCCTGTGATTTATTTTCATAGTACTTTAATCGCCCATTCGTGTCTAAAAGGCGGTATTTTGAGCTTATGTTGGTTGTGTTTGCTATGTATAGGTGTGATGAGCAAAATGGAGTCAAATCTAAGTTTTTCGGGTATTTTGGAAGCATTTTACACAAAGTCGAAGTAGCCAAAGGATCGAGCAACACTTAGAAGAGAAATGAAGAATTTTTGGAATCAATGAAGCTGTTCGACGATGGACCTGCGACGCGAGGGTGCTGCATGCAGGTCCTCTCCCTTGAGACTTTTTACTCATTTGCGATGGTCCCGCGATGCGGGAGAGTTTGGTCCGCGATAGGCCTACGAAGTGGGGGTGTCGAGCTTCTTGAAATAATTTGGTCTTCCGTGATAGGGCCGCGACACGATGTGTAGCACGTCGGGCCCAATTTTCCTATTCCGGTTGGGTTTTGGTTCTATTTTACTCTAGACTATAAAATATAGGGTTTTTACATTGTAATAGCAGTGAAGACATATTTTGCTGAAGGTGGCACGTTGTTGGTACTAGTTTCGAGCTCTTCTGTTTATTGTCATCAATTAAACCCTTGTCTACTCATGAATTCTTGTGATTATTCTCGAATCATAAGTAGCTAAACTCTCTAAATTCTGGATTGTAGTGTAGCCATAATTATTGATGTTTTATAAGTAATTAAATCTTGGTAGTTTATTCATATACGATAGTTTCCTTGCTTCTGTTCTTAATTTCTTGATTGCCTACGCAACAGTCGAATTTTATTTACTATTTAATATCGTACTTGGAAAAGACGTTATTAGATTAAAGAAGAAGTAAGGAGAGTGTGATCTGATTATCCCTAAAGTAGGGCTAGGATTTGTGGCTAGGATAGGAATATACCTAGACACCACATTCAATTAGATACCATGGACTAATTACATTCTTAACAGGTCAATTCCATAGGAATATAGGTGGCGAACTGTTCTGAATCGGTGGGTAGTAGTTCGGGAGAATGCTACACGATTAATAATTCAGTTAATTAGCAATAATGAATAAATCTGCTAGGGTTAGTTACTTAGACGATGCAATAGGATTGGTGAACCAACCACGATCCTGAAATATTATTCTCTCAGTGATAAACTCAAGCATTACAATGTTCTAGCAAACTAATAGCATAAAATAAATAGTTATTTACTATTCTGTTTTAGTTATAAACAAAACAAACATCATCTTTCATACTTGCATAATTAGTAGTGATAGTGAAATTTTTTACAATCATTAATTGTAAGTCTCTGTGGGTTCGGCATCCGACTTTACAAGTCTCTATATTACTTAGCGACCACGTATACTTGTGTGTGTGTTTGGGAGCAACAAGTTTTTGGCACCATTGCCGAGGGCTTAGAAATTAACGGTTTTATTAGAGTAATCTATTACTGCTTTAGTTACCCAAGTATTAACGTCTTGATCTTAGCTGCTATTTGAACGCATATAAAATAATCGAATGCGAAGATTTGCCAGTCAAAACAACCTTGTGGACTTTCAGGCTAAATATGAATGGTTGTTCCACCAGTATAGGGGGAAGTTAATTTCTAGGCAAATCAGGAAGCAATCGTTATGGTACCTGAGGTAATGGCAGCTAACTCACCATCCGTTACAGTTCGAGAGGTGGAAGTACCTCTAGTGGGTAATGTCATTTCAAGCATTGTCAAACCAACCATCGAGGGGCACTTTGAACTTAAGCATCCTATGATTCAGATGCTCCACTCTAGCGGACAATTCACTGGTCTGCCTCACGATGATCCTCAACGACACATTCAAACTTTTTTGGAGATTGCGTATACTTATATGACCACCAAGGTCACTGCTGATTATGTCAGGTTGACACTGTTCTCATTCTCTCTACTTGGGGATGCTAAGAAATAGTTAGATGCAGAGCCGACAAATTACATCACCTTTTGGGATGATCTAGCGAGGAAATTCTTGACTATGTTCTTTCTATCTGGAAAGACATCGAGACTTAGGAGCGAAATCATGTCCTTCAGGCAGAAACCGAGAGAAGGGGTATATTAGGCATGAGAGAGGTTTAAAGCGTTGCTCAGAAATTTTCCTTATCATCATCAAACGAATAAAGTTCTAGCACACACCTTTATTGAGAGTCTGGATCACCATGAAAAATTATTGCTAGACACTGCATCTGGGGAGCAAGCTCTTGATCTGAGCTATAATGAGTTGTTCATCTTATTGAACAGGTTCCACAGCGACTCCGAGTGGCAGGGTGATCATAGGAATAATGTTGTCAAAATGACTCCGGGAGCACTTGAGTTAGATTTGTACACAAGCATAACAACACAGATTGAAGCTATGCACAAGGAATTCAAAGATTTTGTAATGGGAAAGAATCAAACAGAAGTGCAATCAATGCATCATGCCCAGGTATTTTGTGAGGTATGCGGTGAAGGGCATACTAGTGATGTCTGTCTGGTAAATTCGAAATCTGTTTTTTTTATGGGCAATACAGCCAGAGGTCAGGGTAATCAGAATGTGTATGGTAACTCATATAATCCATCATAGAATAATCACCAAAACTTCTCTTGGGGTGGTAATCAAGGTAGCGATACTTAAAATAGGGCACATTGGCAATATCAGTAGACTCAGGAAAATCAGCCTAGGCCACAAGCTCCTTAGAGTAGTATGAAAGATATAATGAAATAGATGACGGGGGATATGCAAAAGATGATGGCTGATAATAAAAATCTTAATCTAGTGGTACAAAATTTAGAGATGCAAGTGGTGGGGCAGATAGCTGGTGCGCAGAATACAAGGCCACATGGGGGACTTCCAAGTGACATTGATATGAACCAGAAACCTTATAATGTTTTGTCTCTTCGAAATGAGAGACAACTGGAAGATCTGACACCAAAGAAAACAGCTCGGGCAGTAGCAAATAAAGAGCAAGTCGTAGAAGATGAAGTTATTGAGATCAAGAGGGTAGTGAAAACACCTGTGGCAAAGCAACCACTGCAAGTGGTTGCAAAACCACCACCTCTGTTGCCTCAAAGATTGGCTAGATAGAAAGAAGAGGCTATATAAAAAGTTTCTTGACTTACTTAAGCAGATGCATGTGAATGTTCCGTTGGTAGATATGCTATAAGGGATTGCAAAATATACTAATTATATCAAGGACATCATTGCTAATAAGATTCGATTTACGAAGTATGCTACAGTTGCACTTACCGAGGAGTGTACATCTAGAATTCAGAATAAGTTGCCGATGAAATTGAAGGATCCAGGTAGCTTTACAATCGATATCACTATTAGGAAGCAGGTCATTGCGAGAACACTTTGTGATTTGGGTACAAGTATAAATCTTATGTCATCATCTATGTTTAGAAAGTTGGGGTTGGAAATCCAAGACCAACTACTATAGTTTTGCAGCTGGCGGACAGATAATTGACTAGGCCTGAGGGAATTATAGAGAATGTTCTAGTACAGGTTGGATCTCTTATTTTCCCAACAAATTTTGTGATTTTGGATTTCGAGCCTGATTCAGCCGTCCCATTTATTTTGGGGCATCCGTTTTTGGCAACTGGAAGAACTTTGACTGATGTAGCGGCTAGACAGTTAACTGTGAGAGTATATGATAAAGTTGAGGTTTTTGTACAAAGATCTCAAGTTACCGGTTGTTTATGAAGAGCTTTCAACTATCATAGTGTTATCAGAGAATGATGTTACAGCCATCATTCCATCGAGCGATCCATGGAAATAACTCTAATGGGTGATGATATTTTTAGAGATACTAAGGCATTTGAATTGGTGCAGATTCTTGATCTAGCAGGGATTTATATTCACGAATGTGAGTTGAACCACTTGACAGAGAGATTGGGCCTCCGCCAAAACTATCAATAGAAGAACCACCAAAGTTAGAGTTGAAATCTTTACCCCCGCAACTGAAATATGCATACTTGGGTAAAGGTAAAACTCTCACTATTATTCTAGCAGTGGAGTTGAATGAGACAGAAATAGAGATGTCTTTAGCGGTCCTGGAAAATAGCAAGAGGGCATTGGGTTGGCAGATATATGATATTCAAGGCATCAACCCTACATTCTGCATGCACAAGATACTTTTAGAGGAAGATTAAAAGTCGAGCATACAAAATCAATGAAGGTTAAATTCGGTAATGAAGGAAGTGGTTTGTCTATCCAATTTCTGACAGCAAGTAGGTGAGTCCAGTACAGTGTGTCCCTAAGAAAGGAGGGATGACCGTGGTTACAAATGACACAAACGAGCTTATTCCAACACCAACAATGACAGTGTGGCAAATGTGCCAGCAATATATCGAATACCAGATTTCCAACTCACATGTGCCAGCAACATATCGAATAATACGTTTCACGGCATTTAAGTGGGACATTTTGGGACAGACTTGAAAACGTGTACAAACACTAAACATAATATTTGGGCGACTAACAATAAGATAAAGAAAGCTACCTATCATAGATCGATATAATGTTGGGTCAACATTTTCACCAACATTATCCTTACATACCTTCTGCGATGAACCCATTGTCGTTTTCATTTGTTTAGCGTTCTCCAAACTAAATCTTTTAACTAGATTCTTGGCATATTTACTCTATGAGATGAAAATTTCATCTTCACTTTGTTTTATCTGCAAGCCTAAGAAAAAAGTTAATTCCCCAATCATGCTCATTTCAAATGTCGATGACATAGCTTCAACAGATGAATTTATGTACGACTGTGAAGTTGATCCAAATACTGTGTCATCCACGTAGATTTGAGCAATTATAATATCTACATTGTGTCGTTTAATAAACAAAGTACAATCATCTTCGCCACGGTTAAAACCAAATTCGAGAAGAAAGTTAGATAAACGACCATATCATGCATGAGGGGCTTGTTTCAACCCATACAAAGCCTTTTTAAGCTTGTAGGCATAGCGTGGATGGTAAGGATCTTCAAATCCGTTTGGTTCTTCAACATATACTTCCTTCTCTAGATAACTATCTAAGAAGACACATTTTACATCCATTTGGTGTAAAGTAATTTTCAGACAACAAGCAATAGCAAGTAAAAGTCTAATCGACTCGATTCTAGCTACATGTGCGAAGGTTTCAGCAAAATCAATTCCTTCAACCTGAGTATAACCTTGTGCAACTAGACGCGCTTTGTTTCTAACAACTGTTCCCGATTCGTCTGATTTATTTTTAAAAATCCACTTAGTTCCAATTACATTTGTATTATTTGAACGTGGAATTAAGTCCTAGACTTCATTTCGAGAAAATTGTTCAAGCTCTTCTTGCATTGCTTGTATCCAGAAATTATCTTTAAGTGTTTCTACAACATTTTTTGGTTCTAATGTAGATATAAAAAAAGAAAGACTAACCTCTTGGTATATGGTTGACATACACACATACCTTACCATTTGTCTATAGTTGAGTGGTTCTTTGCCTCTTGTTTTAATTTATTCTAAAACTCCCCCTATCATTTGACATGTTGGATGATTCTTCATAATCCTTGATGAGGGGTCCCTACGAACTTGGTCTAACAATTCAGCGCTTGACTCCCCATCTGTGGCCTCTATGGTCTCTATAGTTGTTCAGATGTTGCTTCATGTGTGACAATATTTGTGGTGACATCATATTCTTCCACACTCTGTGGACTTTCCACTTTATCTATAATGTTATTTTCAATAGTTTTTCCTGATGAAGATCATCAAAGATAACATTTATAGACTCTTGTACAGTTCTGGATCTTAGATTGTATACTCGATAAACATGACTGTTTTGTGAATAGCCAATAAAAAATACTTTATCACTCTTAGAGTAAAATTTTGCCAAATGATCCCTGTCATTTAAAATATAACAAATACACCCAAAACATGAAAGTAAAGTAAGTTTGGTTTCTTTCCATTTATAATCTCATAGGGTGTCATCTTTGTTCCTGGTCTCAAATAGACTCTATTAGCGATGTGATTAGCAGTATTCAAGGCTTCTGCCCAAAAAAGTTTTGACAAATATTTAGAACTAAGCATCACTCTAGCCATTTCTTGCAATGTCCTATTCTTACGTTCTGCAACCCCATTCTGTTGAGGAGTTTTGGGGGCAAAAAACTCATGGAAAATTCCCTTTTTCTCACAAAAAATTGTGAATTGACTATTTTCAAATTCTTTTTCATGGTCGGATCTAATCCAAAAAATAGGAGAATATAATAAATTTCTAATTCTAGAGTGCAAGATTTTAAACATGTCAAACGTTTGTGATTTTTCTTTCAAACAATATATCCAAGAATATCTAGAAAAATCATCTATTATCACTAGGGATGGCAACGGATCGGATCTGGACCGGATCCTACTAGATCTAGATCCAGATCCAGATTCATTTTTCATACCTGAATCCAAATTCGTCGGGTCCATAAATATCAGATCCAAATCCGGATCCATCGGATCCACCGGGTCCACGGATCAGATCTGGATCCACATGTAAAAAAAATTGCCTTGCTAAGAATGTAATCTTGCTAAGAATTTTTTTTTGAACTGGCAAATGATTTTTACTTAGCTAACAGTTTATTGTGTTTCAATTTTTCATATGAGATATTTTGTTCGTTGTCTCGTTTTGATTGTGAGCTATTAATTGAAAATATTGGACAATGACAATAGTTGTGGAAAATGCTGACTAGTATTTCCACAATGCAGAACTTGCATGTGTTTGGAATCTTCACAAATGAAGTGAATATAATTTTAACTACTTGTCTATGAAGATGTTAGTCATATAACATTGATTTTATTATCGAAGTTACCTCTTTATTTTTTGGTTTTTGAGTTAACGCGGGGATAAATTAAACTTGTTTTGAGAATTAAACTTGCAAGGATGTGCTTAGCAATTTTAAGAAAATACTTATAAAATTACATTCTAGGTTATGAATATATTTAATAAAAACGGATTCACGGGTCGGATCTGGACTAGATACGGATCTCAAATACAAGATCCAGATCCGATCCGTCAGAAATGGATCCGAGTCCGATCCGGATCCGTCGGGTCCAAATTTTGAAGATCCATATCCTATAAAACGAATCTGGATCCACCGGATCCGGATCGGGTCCAGGATCCATTGCCATCTCTAACTATCACAAATGAATACCTCATGCCTCCTAGACTGTCTACTTCAATTGGACCCATTAAATCCATATGTAGCAATTGAAAATAGTGAGACGTACCTAAATATTGTCCGTCGTGTTGGACAACACTATGAGAGACACGGGTTTGCTTACCTTTCAAACAATTTTCACAGACAGTTTTACCTTTATGGCTAAGTTTGGGTATGCCTCTAACCGCTTCATATGAGACCAATTTTTTCTAAATTACGGTAATTGACATGCCCTAACTTTTGATGTCATAGTGTTGTATAATTGAACTTAGCATTATTGCATGTTTCTTGTCTTACAACAAGATATCAATTGTCACATGTTCTTGTACCTGTCATGACACATATATTTGCTTCATTCGTAACTTTACAGGCATTCTTATTAAATTTTACCTCCAGATCGTCATCACATAGTTGACTAATACTAATCAAATTAGTCATTAAGCCCTCAACGTGTAAGACATGTCTTAAGACTGAAAATCCAGGAACATTCAATATTCCTTTTCCAATTATTTTGCTTTTACTTCCACCTCCATAAGTCACGTTTCCTCCATTGAATGACTCATAGTTCTTTAGAAAATCTTTTGTACCTGTCATGTGGCGAGAACATCCACTATCAAAGTACCAAGAACTTGAAATGTTGGTTCTTAATGCAGTTATAACAAAATTACATGTTACATCCTTTTTAGGAACCCAAACTCTCTTAAAACATTTTTTACCTTTTGGCTCAGAAATGTTGATTCGATTGTTATCTAGAATGATAGACAACATTTTGCTCACATAGTTTTGAAGTTTGAAACAATATGATTTTAAGTGTACATGGGAGTTACAGTGATGATACACAAACTTCATATTCTTTGACATATATGAGAACCTATTATTCATCCATTTTTTTTTATAAAGCATATTTTTTCATTTTTATCAAATAGATTAGAGCATATGGCTTTAAGTGAGTTTTTGTACCCAATTCCTGCATGTGAAGGTTTACTAAAGTTGAGTATCTCATTCAATTTTGAAGTCTCTGTGTTGAGCTTACGGAAGGTTGCTTCGGTTAAATCTAATTTTGCACGGATCTTACCAAATTCAATATCGTTTTTGGTAAGTGCAACCTCAAGTCGGGTTATCGTGCCTTTTAATACTAAATTCTCATGAGTTAAATATTTTACTTTTTTGTCAAGTTGCTTAGATTCTATGATTAAGGCTTTAAAAATACTTTGTAATTCATTAATCATATCATCTTTGTATTCAACTTGATCCATACAATCAACATCACTAACAGAAATAGAAGCACTAAAGCAATTGACATCAGAATAGTTAAAGAATTCATACCTTTCGGATGTCGCTGAGAATGTTGATGTCGTTGCTGATGTTGGAGAAAATGTCGTGGCATATGAGACAACATTGTATACGACATCTACATTATCCGATAGAGACTGTTTGAAAACAGTAGCCAGCATTGCTTGTGTTTCAATTTCACGATCTCCTTCATCTTCTCCTTCATCATCACTAAGAGAAACTCATAGGTTCTTACCAAATTTTCTAAGAGTGTTTGCACATTCGTTAGCATAGTGACCCCAACCCGAGCATGCATGACACTGCACGGACTCAAGTTGTTTGGGATCAAATTTGATACGATCTGAGTTGGTTATTCTTAGTTGATTTCCATTTTGTACATTTGGAAGGAATCTAGTGGGCTTTTGATTGAAGACTTGGTTTTAGTGCTATTTAGATTTAGATTGATTTCTCTCATTGTTGAACTTCCTCATAATCGAATTGTATTTTCGAGTGAGTAAGACAACATTTGCACCATCACCAATTTCTTCAAGATTCTCATCCTCTTCTTCGATTTGACTCTCCGAGGATTGAACTTGAAGTGCCACTTTCTTTCTTTTATACAATTCCTTTTGATTCTCAATGTTCATCTCATAAGTTTTGAGAATGCTCATCAAGGTATGAAGGTCCATTGTGGCAAGATTGTGAGTTTCTTCAATAGTACAAATCTTTAAATTGAACTTTTCAGGAAGAGAACAGAGAGCTTTTTCAACAAGTTGAGTGTTGGTTAATGGTTCACCAAACACTTGACATTCATTTGAGATGTCAATCAATTTTTAAAAATAAGATTTAATAACATCAGCTTCTTCCATCCTTAAACGTTCATATTTACTCATGAGCATGCGTAACTTTGTTCGACGAACACTTGAGCTACCTTCACAATGAATTTGTAAAGTATCACATGCATCCTTAGCCGTGGGGCAGTTTTGAATGAGTTTGAACATATACATATCAACTCATCCAAAAATTGCATTTAAGGTTTTTTCGTTAAAGCTGACATTATTAGTTTCTTCTGTAGTCCATTCGAATTCAGGTTTAATAAGAATGTCACTTTCCTCATCCGGTGGCAACATTGAAACAACATACACATTAGTTATAGATCTTCATGCCCTAATATCAATTGATTTGATATGAGAACGTAGGCGAATCTTCCAATATGCATAATTTGATCCATCTAAAATAGGAAGCCTACCAATAGTTGGATTTGCCAGATCCATAGCTATGACAACATGACCAAACACTTATTGTGTTAAGTGTCGGCTCTGATACCACTTGAAGGGGGCTATGGAACAATAAAAACAAAAATGAAATAAACTCGAATGTCAATTCTGTTTTCGAATGTCAAAAATTATGTCGTCTGACACCAGTAACAACACTTTAGCAAAACAGAAAACTTTGAAGAGTAAATGCAACGGAAATTTAAAGAACACAAAGGTTTTGAATTTTCATAATTTATATAAATAATATAACTTATGATGGTCAATGACAAAATGTATTGTATATATATTATATACAAATTCCTTTCTTTACAGATTTACAAGATAAAACGGAAAATGAATTAAAAGTTGAAGTCGCAGATGACTTCTGCCTGAAAAATCTAACTAAGTAGACATAGACAGCCTCTCATTACAATCACTCCATACAAAACTAATCTAGAATCTAAACAACAATTGTAATATTGGACAGAATGTTGTCAACACACTCAGCCAACACTGGTGATCCAGATTTCTGAGATGAAATCCCGAGAGCTCTCTTGGTATTTTTACTTTCTGGTTCTGGATATTGATTCTATGCAGTAGTCTCTCTATTTATAGTAGAAAGTCTTCCTTGACGGTTGTGAAAGTAGGGAAAGGTGGACTGCTAGTGGGATTGGTTGGAGAAGATCAGGGAGTAATAATCTCAACAGCTTTGGCTTGATCCTCACGACAAGCAACAACTTTTGACTTAGTCCTCACTCATTTTTTACCAGCTCATTTTTACTTTGCCAAGTCATTTTTACCTCATAGTAATATTTACACAAATATTACTACATCGCGTGAAGACAAAATCTGTTCAGAAAATGTTGGTCCGAATGTTGTGCAACATTTGTCCCAACATACTTACACATTCATATCAATACTTGAGGAGATATGTTTGGTCAAATGTCACAACACCAAATCCAACATTAACACACTCAACTTCTCTACCTGATCGCATGCAAATACTATCCAAGCCAGAAAATTTTTAATCCTTATGCACAGATTCTCTACCAGTTAACTCTACTACCACTCCCTCTATTAATACTCACCTTTCAAACAATCCAAATGCAGCAGAGAGCTTCCAAAAAATATATGATTTTTTGAAGAATGAAGAGGACTTCTGGAAATCAAGTCTAGAAATCGATTAATCCGATGATAGAGACTCTAATACTCGGTTTTTCATTCGACAACAATGAATAGAAGGAAAAACAGGATTTAAGTTTGAAAGATAATGTAGGAAACTGGGTTCTTGATCAACAAAACATTTTTAATACTCCCCCAATCTCAATTTAAGTGTTTTACTTTACTTTTTTGTCTGTCCCAAAAAGAGTCTCTTTCTATATTTAGTAAGTTGACAATTCAAACATCCTACATAAGTTTATAATCACAAGATTCAAAGAACATTTTAGTACATTATACATATCTCTACCACAAGATCCAAAAGTCTTTTTATTTCTTAAACTCCGCTCTTAATCAAACTAAGACACTTAAATTGGGACGGAGAGAGTAATGTTGATTCTTTCTTCAAGCAGAGCTATACAACTGACCATATTATCTCTAGTCATCCAAGTACTTATAATAACTCTGCTTATTTAACCATCGCGTTTCTCTCAAAACAATTACCTAACATAGCTGACGTTTAAGTGATGAAGATTTGATTAGTCTCAGTATCGAACGTACATTGGATGAAATTAAGCTAGCTGTCTTCAGTTTTAAACCATATAAATAGCCTGGATGGCTTGACCTGATGGACTTAAACTGTCTTTCTTCCAAAACTACTGGGGTGTTGTAGGTAACTTGGTTGCTGGTTTTTGCTTCCATAGATTTGAGACTTGTACAATGATTGAAGAATTGAAAATTTTAATAGAACTCACATTTGTCTAATTCCCAAGTGTGATAATCCTGAAACTACTAAGCAAATTAGACCTATCAGCTTATAAATAAATATCACTTACATGAGCTAGTTGAAACTACTGATCATTAGTTCTTGCACGTTTGGACACAGTTTGCTTCATCATCCAATCAAGGCATTCTTCAGCAGTACCAGAAGGACATGCGAGCTGCCACTGCAGCAGTTTTTGTTGCCATTCTCCGATATCTGGCCCCCCACTTTTAATATCTAAATGGTACATTATTTCCTTTCCATTCACCAGTGGTTTCATTTCCCAAACCTTCTCTAGACCTTGCGTTCTTACTGCATTCTCTACTGTCTTAAATAATACACTTCTCTTCTCCACTTCATCCCTCTCATTCGAGAAGCTTGTAGATGGCGACAAAATATCAACAGGATGCAAAAGCATAGATAGAAGAAGAGCAACGCGCCAACATTCTTTAATTTCTCGAAGCAGCAATCCAGTCAATATTCTAAGTTTCAAAGCAATTGGAACATCAATGATATCTTAGAAACAAGTGATGGAATTAAGGTGACAAACTTCTTAGCAGCAGTATGCAAGCTTATGACTGTTTCTGCATCACTGGCCTTCAACTTGAGAGAATCGCGAATAATATAATCGACAAGTGGAATCTTTTTCCTTCTATTTCCACTGTAAATGGTGTCATTCAATGGCAAAAATAAAGCAGCAAACAGGCAAAGTCTCTTTTGATCATCAGGAAATGAGGAGCATCCAATTAAGTTTAAAAGCCTCCAAACGGAATCCAAGCAAGAAACACACCGCCACTGTTCATAACCAGGAGGAAGACGAAATACAGTCCGAAATAATTCCAATTCAGCAATAAAAGTCATTGCTTTGACTGGTTGAGTATAACCTGCAGTGGCGAAACCAGGAATGGGTGTTCAAGATTTAATAATATATCTATAAAACAGTAATTTTCCGACTAAAGGTGTTCAATAATTACCTGGTCGTTTGTCAAATATCATAAGATCAGTTACATGTCCTATGCGTTCTCTGCTAATTCTATGCTCAATAGCAGCCTTCACTTCCTTATCTGAAGCTGCCTGAACTACACCAAAAGAGACTTTTAGCGGCAATATTTATTGCCACGAAAATATTTACCGGCATTTGATTTAATGCCATTGCATCCCGGGTCGCTAAAGCCTTTAGTGGCATTTATGACGAGTGCTAGTAGAGACTCATATTATTGCCGCTAAAAGTAATTATTTTTAGTAGCATTTATTTAGAGGCAATTACTATTGCTAGTAAAGGAAACATGTTTTAATGGCAATTATTATGGCCGCTAAAATTGACCATGAGTTCACCTTAATGAATGTATTTAACTAATCATTCTTTTATAACATCAAAAATAAAAATCACAAGAGAAATCGGTTTAAAGGTAGTAATAGAAGAATTACCAAATTCAAAACGTCATTCATTAAAACAAGAACGACCAAACTGAATACAACGATATGTTTTTATCTTCCAGCGGTCAAAAAGTATGAACTATCAAAACAAAAGAAATGCGTCTTTTTCCCTAGAGAAATTAGCAACTTTTGGATCACTACCATTTGCAATATGCCATTTCTTGGTGTACTTTAACCTTCCTACTGTTCACCTCAATATCCTGAAAAGGAGAAAACGAATGAAAACCCGTGGGGCTTGAGCAGGACAGTAACAAGAAGCAGAAGCAAATAAATAAACTACTACTATCTGTGTAAGTAAAAAATCTGTATCATACATGACAGAACCAGATTAAATGCCATAGCATCAATTGGGAAAGAATGAAGCTGGTCCTAGAATGAAAAAAAAAAAGATTGAAAAGCAGACTGTCTAGGGAATATTACTTTCAAATGGTTACTTTGCTATATTTAGGGGTCTAAAAATTTTACCATATATAAAATCAGATTTCATAACTATCTTGTCACCCACTTATAGTAAGTAGTAACAGAACTTACACATCTTAGACAGTTGAATCTCAAGAATCCCTAAAATTATATTAATATACATATCTAGTAACAAAATCATCATATCAGTGAAATCCTTTCTAAGCAGCCACAGGCATCATCCAAAAACGTTTTTCAAGCAACTATTATTAGCCAAAAAGAAAACTGAAAGAAAGTTCAAAAGAAAAGAACAGAGTTCTTTTTTCCAAAAACGGAACTTTCTTGTCAACATCTCATATCACTATGAAATCACTTATCAGACAAGAGCCACTAAACCTCACAAGAAACCAATACAATTATGCATCATCTATTGGATGAACAATTCGAAAGAAAGAAGTCGAATTTTCATTGGTTGTAGTAGCACTAAAACTTAAAAAGATCCTTAAATTAAAAAAAGGGCAGCCCGGTGCACTAAGCTCCCACTATGCACGGGGTCCGGGGAAGGGCTGGACCACAAGGGCCTATTGTACGCAGTCTTACCTCACATTTCTGCAAGAGGCTGTTTCAACGACTTGAATCCATGACCTCCTGATCACATGGCAGCAACTTTACCAGTTACTCCAAGAAATAAAAAGATCCTTAAATATCACGAAATATAATTGTCCTAGTAGGAGGAGAATGGGTACCTAGTAAGAGGCGGCAGGAGCTTCCAGACTTTCTCCATAAGGTTTCAGATGATAAACTCCATAAAAGCCAAACTATTCCCTTGGGTAACTCCTGCATACAAGGCTCGGGAAAAAAGCCAATTCAGTATCTATCATCTATCTTGAGCAGTGGTTAGCATTAGTGAAACTAAAAATCTATTCATTCGCAGGTGTAATCAAGAAAACAAAGTAAAAAGCGGACACAAATAGATTAATAATTCCAAACTCAATTTTTTCAGAGAAGTACATAGGTACAGCAACTGCAACAGGAAGAATTTGAATAAGATAGCTGTAGCCATTGGTGAATAAGTGAAGTACATAGGTGCAACAATTTAGTTTACCAGATTAAAGCGGGTATGCTCAAAAGTCGACCATGCATAATAAAGTTCCTGGAACAGCTCTCCACCGAAATAGAATTTAACAAAGAGTTTTTACACATAAAACTGCCCACTCAATCAATAACATAAACTGGGAAACTGATCTTCAAATTTAAGAACCAATATGTAGGTACATCTTTAATGGCTACAGCTATATCCATCCTAGATACTTTTTCTCAACGATAGGAACTTCTAGCGGACCTGAACAGAGGCAATTTTCTTATACAGTAAAAGGTGATTTACATTTTTTAGTAGGCTATAATTCAAACAAATGTCAATATATTTCCAAATGTTCAGACATGGGAGCAAGAAGTGGAAAAGTCATCATGTAACCAAGGATATCTTGAACATCATTTCAGAAAGGAAATATCTAAAGATCCATTTTCTTGAAAATCTCCATTATGAAAGGATAATTTTACTAGATCAAAATCCATCAATGTTTGACAATGAGGACAAAATGTCAATGTAAAAAAAAAGAAATATTTTCCAACAAAACCAACTCTTATCAATCTGCATCCGCTATCCTTTTAGCGGTGGTATTTTGGAGTGCTAGTTAAGTCTGCCATTTCAAAGCGAAAACATGTATCAAATTAGGTAACAATTACATTTAGTTTCAATTGGAAGTCACTTCGTTATAAGATTTTGTATTTGCCAAATTGAATGAGTTATTATCACAAAAACATGCAAGTCAATTACAAGACAGATATACACTTACGGGATGTTATATCCACCTCTGATCATAAGCTACATCAGCTTTGTCAAAATGCTTCCGAGCTAAGAAGTCAATTAAATCTGAAGAAAACAGAGAGAAACCTTTAAGCACCTAAGAAGTCAATTAAATCTAACAGAAAACAGAGAGAAACTCACATCAACCATCTTCTTAACTGAGAACTCCCTGAGAATCTTATCAATGGGAAGTAGGATGAACTCACTTTTGCAAATACACATCCAAAGTAGTGTGCAAATCGCATTAGCTGTATATCTTCCTGCTTATCATACGATGCTGCAAAATTCACAGAATAATTCCACAATTACACATTCGGAATTCAACGCAAAATCACAGATGAAACAACAGATCAGATTTTTCAAATTGACAACTCAGCAACAGTAACCTTCGATTTCTTTCCCTTCTCTGGCTTACTCGTCTTCTCAAAAGCACCGCCATTCTCGAATGCACCACAGCGGCGTCTTCCGCGTCAATCATTCTCGCAGTTATCAATGATGGAAGCAGCTTCGTAGAGCCTCGAGACTCAACTGTACCCTTCTGTTTGCTCGATCGATCGGAAAACGTTACCGGAGCTGTCCCCGGCGTTAACGTCCTCCTTCACTGGCTTCTAGTTAACTGACTATTTCTTGTTCAAATAATATAGATGAATCTTCAAAACAATCACCCGAATTTGGTAATCTAACCTAATTGCGCTCAGATTCCATGGCGAGAATATCATATGAACTGATCCCAAGCAATTGTATCGAGAAAGACACAGAGGATAGAAAATGGAAAAAATTCACCGGAGAAATGCGAAGAGTTTGCCGGAGGTACGGACGGCGAAGAGTTTGTCGGAGATACGAATTGCTCAAAGTGAAAAAATATTTTGACAAAAAGGAGCAATTGGATAAATTAATTCTAAAGATAAAAAAATTACTGCTATATTAGTTGGAGGAAAAACTCAGCTTTACCGGCCATTCCTTTCAATTGTCACAAAAATATATTTATTGGTGGCAAATATTCAATTGGCCGTAAATAGTTTGCTTTACTAAAAGTCTGCTGCTTTAGTTCTTCATCGAACACAAACCCTAACCTTGCACCAAAACGAATTGCTCGAAGGACTCTTAGGGGCATTGGAGGTAATGGACTGACTATTTTTCGAGATTTCAAATCCGCAATGCCTCTTCCTGTAAAATCTTCGATTGATTTGGTGTTGATGTTATAAAAACAAGCAATTAATCGTCAAATCCCTTCGTTATGCATCCATGCATGTTATCAATGTCATTGCTGGGAATATCACGAACCCAACCACCAGCATCCTTAGTGCTCATGTCACGGTTGGCAATAGAATAATTTAATACTGATAATGGTCTGCTTCACTATACATGAAACAACTCTTACTAGTAATTCGTAGTATTGTATTTTTTTTAATAACAATCAAGATGACTTATGAAAATTCAACATTTTCGGAGAGAAAAACATAAAACATATATATTTGACAAAAATATTTCATAATTAATTTAGCAAAAAATAAGGTCCAAATCTATTAGACTGCTGACTAAATGAATATATTTTTAATCTGTAGCACAATATCAATTTCCAATATGATCACGGCGTAATGACACGTGGATAACAACGGACATGAAGTGAACCATATTTGGAAAAGAATGTGAATCAGAAGACGTTTGATAATTAGGCATCAAAAACTCTCGAAAAAGACATGAGTAAAATATACAAGTTCGCCATTTTTACTCCCCCTTATTATGTGACGTAACAGAGCAGGGGGTTTGGCGACAATGTCCTCGGCTGCAGCATAAACAACAACAATAAATCCCACAACGTGGGGTCTGAGAGGGTAGGGTGTATGGAGACCTTACCTCTACCTTAGTAGGTAGAGCGACTCTGCATTGGATATAAAACAAAACCAGAATTCTGGACCCCTTGGTCCCCTCCCAAAAAGAATCCAAAACGTCACAAACTAAATTATTTTGGTGAAGAGAACAAAAGAAAGTCACTGATGTTATCTAGGCTGCAGATTCCTTGGCAATCTTCTCTGCCTTGGCAATGACCTCGTCGATACCACCAACCATATAAAATGATTGCTCTGAAAGGTCATCGTATTTGCCATCCAACACTCCCTGTCAAAAGATATTAACAGAGCATTCATCAAAATCGGACCAAACAGCAACAAAGTAAAATCAACCAACAGAAAGAGGGTACTAAAGATGGACACAACTTCAATCAAGAGCAAAAAAAAGTTCATCAGGGAGTGGGGGGTTACGGAGAATTGATAAGCATTCATCAGCATCATAAAAGCAAGAAAGAAAGAACAATCACATACAAGCACTGCACATTCTTGTAGTAGAAAAGGGAAAGTAATGGCAGACACACAACTTCAATTATAAGCAGAAAAAGTATGGATAGGTTGCCATGCAGGAAAAAATTCAGAATATAACTAGTTGAAGTGGTTTTACTCCATGCCTGATAACATGAGAGCAACTAACAAATGAAGTAGTTGATCTCAAATAGAAGTGAGGAAGGTAAAAGGAACTTCTAGTCACATAGCAGACTAGCAGCACAAGAAAACTTCCATACAACAATGATGCAACGAACATACAATATATCATATTTGAAGTCCAAACGACAAAGTATATAAACTGACAAATAAGTTGAAAATTGAAGAGATTTATTACCTGGAAACTGTTAATGCTCTCCTTTAAGTCGACATACTTTCCAGGGGCACCCGTGAAAACTTCAGCGACATGGAAAGGCTGGCTAAGGAACCTTTGGATTTTACGTGCACGGGCAACAGTCATCTTATCATCTTCACTAAGCTCATCCATACCCAAAATGGCAATAATATCTTGAAGATTCTTGTAGTTTTGAAGAACTTTCTGTACCCCACGAGCAGTATTGTAGTGATCCTCTCCCAAAATGTGAGGTGAGAGCATACGGGATGTAGAATCAAGTGGATCGACAGCAGGATAGATACCAAGCTCAGAAATCTAGCATCAATGAAATGACCAAAGTTAAATCAACTCCATCAACCATCAAAGTTTATTACTAATAAAGTTACAGCACCAGATCAAAGAATAACATTATACCTGACGGGACAAGACAGTTGTGGCATCCAAGTGAGCAAAGGTTGTAGCAGGAGCTGGATCTGTCAAGTCATCAGCAGGCACATAAATAGCTTGGACGGATGTGATAGAACCTTTCTTGGTGGTGGTGATACGTTCTTGAAGACCTCCAAGATCCGTAGCCAAAGTTGGTTGATAACCAACAGCAGATGGGATACGACCAAGCAAAGCAGACACTTCTGAGTTAGCCTATTTCAATACAGGATGCACATAGCGCCACGGTCAGGTTTTATAAAATAGGCAAACAATTATACATGGACTCATAGAGGTAAGCCTACCTGAGTAAACCTGAAAATATTGTCAATAAAGAGAAGCACATCCTGCCCTTCAGCATCTCGGAAGTGCTCAGCCACAGTCAAACCTGTAAGTCCAACACGTGCACGAGCACCAGGGGGCTCATTCATTTGACCATATACAAGGGCACACTTGCTTTCACTCTGAAATAGTTGAGTTCATAATACGTCAGGAACATAAAGAAAGCACTATGAGATAAAGAGGTAGAGCAAACAATTTTGATTAAACTAACTTGCTTCTCGCCTAGCTTGATGACACCACTTTCAATCATTTCTCGGTACAAATCATTACCCTCTCGAGTGCGTTCACCAACACCGGCAAAGACAGAGAAACCACCTGTATAGTAAAGCCACCCAACTGATCAGCTCTGCAGTGGCTTTTATATGACCTTTATAAGCAGGTAAAAAGAAAACATTTGTAACCATGTGCTTTTGCGACATTGTTAATCAGTTCCATAATAAGCACAGTTTTCCCGACACCAGCACCACCAAACAGCCCAATTTTTCCTCCTCTTTGGTATGGGGCAAGAAGATCAACAACCTGACCGGAAGCACAATAATGATAGAATAGTCATCATTACTAAGTCCAATAAAAAGCAATACCAGAAGAATCAGTAGTGAATGTAGCATTTCGGATATAGTGCAAAAATACACCGCCCAAGAAAACAAGAACTAATGGGAGTACCTTAATACCAGTGACAAGAATTTGTTGTTCAGTGGCTTGCTCAACAAAGGCAGGAGCTTCACGATGGATTGGCAAAAAGTGATCGGTTGCTGTAACCATTTTACAGAATAAGAAGCAGCTATCAGAACCATTCTCATTGATAAATTAGAATTTTTTGACAAGGTCCCATGGATAAATTAGAATATGGCGTATCAACAGCAATTATGACTTACTAATTGGGCCCCTTTCATCAATTGGCTCTCCAATGACATTCATGATACGGCCAAGTGTGGATCTACCGACAGGAACCTGTCATCACAAGAAGGGGGAACCATCAAGCTCCAAACAAAATTAAATAAGTCCAAGCTCAACTAAACGTACACAATCTGTTATACAAGGAAAATTTGGACAAGACGGATGGCAGCCAAAATAAGATACTAAAAACAAAAACAATCAGAACACACCATCAAAAGAAGCCAAAGCACAGTCGCTATGCCCCAGTACAAAATTTAAAAGAAAAAAAGAACAAAATAATGCAAGGAAATATGAGTGATGGATGTCTTTTGGAGATCATAAGCAAACATGAGTGATTCACTCCCAAGATGGTAAAATACTACAGCTTAACAATACCAAGTTCTTTCAAACTGTACACTAAATCATGAGCAAAGATGAATTGTTCAACACCCTGAGTAGTAACCAACTTTTCACTTCAAAGGTACTATTTTCCTCAAAACTCTCACAACAAATCACAAGGATAAGAATAAGAGTTATGCCAGAAAACCCTATTCTTTCACATATAGAACTCAAAGGCATATAATATATATACATGTACACATACACAGCAATGCGCTAATGAGAAAAAGTTTGGTTTTGGTTGTTACTAATGTTAGTGTTATCAAAAGAGAAAAGCGCAAAAAAACTCTAAGGTCGTTTGGGGCTTTAAGCGCAAAGCGAAAATAAAGTGTGGGCTTTAATGAAAAAAGGCACAACTTGAATAAAAAATACAAATATGTATGTGTAGTCTAAGATTAATAATCATAGTCCACTTGTGGGACTACACGGGATATGTTGTTGTTGTAAATTGAAAAAGAAGATTACGATAAAGTGAGTTATCAATTCTTCAATATCTCATCTTCGGGATTACCCTCATTTGCAAGGAAAAGTATGCCTCAGAGTTTGATGACGACACTGAAGCGGCCATAAAGTGTGCTTCGCGCCTCACTTCAGAGCTTAAGCGCTCTTTAAGAGCGCCTTTGACAACACTGATTGATGTTTTAATTTTGGCGAATGTTTTCATTTGTATTGAAATTCTTCTAAAAAAAGTACTTTGCTTGATATAGTCCTTGACATATGGAAGGTGTTCGAATGCAATGTGCCAAATGGAAAGAAATGAATACCCCAAATAATCTCGATTGATCATCGACTTACTCATCCTAAAAGTATATTATCTATATGATTAGATGATTCAACCAAATTTCAGTATTAAGGACTACAATAAAACTACAGATCTCGTGCATTTAGATCTGAAATCACTTCCAATCAATGTACAACATATACACCTCCTACAACGTTAAAAATTGAAACTTTTTAAGCAAGTAAAGTACAAATCTATGAAAACTAAAAGAAAAAAAAAGCAATAAGGAATTCCGATCACTCACAGTAATAGGAGAACCAGTGTTAAGCACACGTTGACCACGAACAAGTCCTTCAGTACCATCCATAGCAATAGTCCTAACCATACTCTCACCTAAATGCTGAGCAACCTCAAGCACAAGCCTGATCTGATTATCCAATACCTCTAACGCCGTCAGAATTGGAGGCAATCCATCATCGAATCTCACATCAACAACCGCACCAATAACCTGACAAACCTTCCCTATCGCACCTGCACCTGTGAACTCATCTGTTATTTTGCCGCTCGGCTCAGTTCCCGATGTCTTCGGCGGCGGCGTTGAAGGGGGCGGCTTAGCTGCGGCAGCGGAGGTGGCGTAGTTTACCGCGCGGTTTACGAGGAAGCCTGTAGGTGAGGCGCGTGAGGAGGTGCGTGGGGCGCGTGAGATGGATCGGGAAATTGGACCGCCGCCGCCGCCACGTTGAGTGGATGAACGGAGGAGAGAGGCGAGAAGCCTCCGAGAAGCCATTTAGTTTAGAGAGAGAAAGAGAGGTGTAGAGAGAGAGAAAAGAACTGCTAGGGTTTGTGGCAAATGTGTAGAGCTGATTTATCAAGAGCCCAAAGTGAGTGTGTGTGTGAGAGAGAGAGCCGTTTGAATTTTATTTTTTCCGTTTTTGACTTTTTTTCCAAAAAAAATGGCGAATAATTTGGAAGTTCTTATTTTTACTAAATCAATCAATTTAATTCTATAGATACAAAAAATCAATTTTATCTATCTTGACTTAATCTTGCGATTTTAATTTTGATTTTTTTGTAATAATCCCTCCCGATTTATAATAATTTTTTTGAAATTGAAGGGGAGCGGGATTATCTTTCTCCATCAATCTCCTCCCTATCTCTAAAACATAACGATCTGATGGCAAAATATTTCACAAGCTCTGCAGTCAATGAAGCTGGACCAGTAGTTTAGAAATGGGTATAACCCATCCATGATCATCCATGATCCAAATCCAAACCTTGTTTCTTTCATCCATGAAATCGAAAATGTCAAACTATAGATAAATTCAATGAATGACATTATTCATCGTTTACATGACATCAACAAACAAATGAAGTCAGTACACAACAGTGAAGATCTGAAATCAAAAAAATTCGGATATCTTAGCTGCGTTGAAGAAGGCCAGCGCTATTGGATCTCAGCTGAAAGAGATGGACCGGTCCAATGCAGTGAAGCGCCAACTTTTTGGGTGTCAAGAAGGGACACATGTCGATCGGATTCGGTCATCTATCATGAGTGCGCTAAAGAAGCAGCTTAAGGAACTGATGATGGATTTTCAGGGGCTGAAGAAAACCTGGATGGATGAGTGTAAGGAGATTGGCTATGGCGAGGGTGACGAAGAATCTCTCCCTATAGCTATTCAGGTATGGTTGATCTGTGATTTATTGTACATGCATGTCATGTTATTGTTGCAAAGAAGTTCATCACTTGATCTAGTGCTTACAATGTGATAGCGCTTTATTTCTCTCTGTGATGACTGTCAAGTTGAGTCCTGAGATGTGCATTTTTCTCTTTGTTAGATTGAATCTGCTCTTCCAACTTTGGCAAGACAGGTGTGGGCAAAAAATCTGAGAACCGAAAAAACCGAATCGAACCGGCTGTTCGGTTCGGTTTTTAAAAAAAAAATCAATTTTTAGTCGAATCAGGATTTAGTGATTCGATTTGGTTTTTAAATTTTGGATATGAACCGAAATGAAAAACCGAATTAAATATATAATTAATCTTATTTTTTATTTTAGGCTACTACTATCTCTTGAATCATAGGCATTGAAGCCAATCTATGAAGCTTTTATGGAAGTCAAATGCGGCATGAACTTGATTAACATATCACAGAAATATTGACATAAAATGTAGGGAGAGAAAGTAGTTGTAAATTGGTAAAACTTTAAATGGTCATAACTCTGCGCTCGGATGTCCATTTTACCCGATTTTTTTTGGTTATTTTTTTCGAGACGAGGCCTGCGCCAATTTTTACGAAAACGTGCGTTTTCCCAATCAATTTGTGTTTTCGGTTTCTAATTTTCCTTTTTCTTTAGTAAACATCTCACAATATACAATACATTCCAACGTCGAAATTTCGTGGTAATGTATGTGTGAATGCCAATTTCAGTGTTGGAAATTCAATCTTAAAAAAAAACCAAAAAATTCCCTGACTCAACCCGCCCCTGCCCCACCAGAAAATATCGTTGTAATCCGATACGTTCGGCGATATAAACCGAATATATAGGTTTTTTTTAAAAAAAATTGGATTCTTTTTTTTTTTTTTTAAATTTATTTGGTTCATATTTTTCGGATACAAAACCGATATGAACGGACGCCCACCCGGGCAAGACCAATCGTGTCTTTGGACGCCACTGAAGTTGCTATTGTGGGAGCCCTGAAGCAGAGCCTGGTAATATCAATTAGTGGGGTTACGTTTGTATTTTTTTGTATTCCTTAGCCGATGATTTATGTTGCAACCATGTTTCTTTAGTGACTAAAGCCTATTCTGTCGGAAGGCCTTACTGGTCGTGGTCGACATATATATCATCTCCTGTTTTTCTTTTTGGGATAAAAGCATGAGTTCTTTCAGTTTGAGAAGTGTTTAATTTCTTCTGATGGCATTTTCTTATCAGGATATCGTTCTGCTTTTGTTTCTTGTCACAGGGAGATAATTTGCAAATTGATGTATGTTGTGCATTAACATTATTTTTATTAGTGAATATTAATAATCTTTTATTAGTGAATACTACTAATCAAAACATTGAAAAATATCATATTTCTTAAGCAACCTTCATGGCTTATTTTTTAGCACTTGCTGCACATTGTTTCTAGTTTGAAATCCTTTATGCCCATTTTGCAATTGAGAAGTGGTCTTTGAAAAATAAATTAGAAAACAATTAGGCTGGCATCTTTGGATATTAAGTAACATGAAATGTTTAGGATATTATGCATGTTACAAAGTTATCAAAAAATTACCAAAGGAAATTGTCTGTAAATATTTGGATATATGAACCGTCAAACGACACTTCAGAACTTCACTCCAATCTGTTTTAAAAAGAGTTATTTATCTTATTTCGACGTTGTTAAGAGTCCCACATCGGATATGAGATGAGTAATTGGTCTCCTTATATGGACTTGGACAATCCTCACCCTATGAGCTAGCTTTTGGGGTTAAGTTAGGCCCATGATCCATTTCATTATAGACAAGCTTTACGTTGTTGCAACTTAAATTATTTGAGTGGTCTCCCTCAAGTCATTGTTGCTTATATATGCAGAGGCAACTAGAAACTCTTGGTGCTCAGCGGGCTGGTCTGGAAGATATGCTGAAAGAGATGAAGAGTAAGGTATAATAAGATTCCTCTTGAACTATATGCTCTGTAAAGTTGAATTCAATTAAGTAGAGTTAAGACATCTTTTTAGGAATGAAACTTTGACCATCTTTGGTCCATTTAAAATTTCTCATAGAAGGGTTGAAGAAGTATTATTTCTTTTACTATCATGTGATGAAAATCTAATCCTTTGCTGCTGCACATCCTCTTATTCTTCTTCGCTACAGTTGTTGAGTTTATTATCATGATTGTAATAACATTAGTTCATACTTCAACGATATAAGCCATGGATAAACATATTTTGGTGTGGGAACTCACCGTTACCACTCAGAATGAATCCTTAGATTAGATGGTTCACTGTGGGCAGGTTCTTCCATCAGTGGATTGGCTTTTTGTCCAACGTTTCATATTTCCTTATCTTATTGAAGGGGTGACGGGGCTGGAGCCGCAGTAGTAGAAGCGATAAGCCCTTCAATCTACTCCCTAACAGTAGGAATGAGGGCCACTTTCTTAATAATTCTGTTAGAATATCCCACGTGTGTTGAGGGTATGAACTATTGTCTCCTTGTATGGTTTTGAGGAATCCTCACCTGAGCTAGCTTTTGGGGTTGAATAAATCCATGATTCTTTTTCTTTACAGTCAGAACTATCCCTGTTCTCGGTTCCTCTAATGTTGGGCTGCATTGTTTTATTGTTTATGTTCCAGATGTCCAGCCCTGTATTTTGGGAAATTCTCACCTCATGAGCTAGTTGTTAGAGTTGAGTTAGGCCTAAGATCCATTTTCTTCACAAATTAGAATTGGATAGTTTGCTTACATCACATCAAGGGAAGCTCTTCATTCAATTGAGGAACTCAATTGTTGGGTGGCGGGAGGGAGGGTTATTTGGTTTTGCAACTTGATAAGATCTTTTAGTTATGTCTCAGAATGTGATCTCGCAACTTCCATTTCCTAGGGAATTCGAAAGAAGTCCTTCTGAGTATTTGAAAAAGAGGGATTGATCGGGCTTTTCATAAAGAAGTTGTGACATAGGTTTAAGACTACTCCACTGGCATTAGTCGTTGCTCTTCATCATCTCAGGAGCAGATAATGCAATTAGGAGTTTGCCTTTGTGCTAAGTTGACATTGTGTATCCATTTGTGACATGCTCGTTTTTTGGCATTTGCTCTGGCTCTGCTTAACCATTGAGGGATCTAAATATGCAATTTGATTTTGTATCTGTTATGTGATGTTATGCAGGAGGATATACTTCCGAAATTGATGACAGCCACGGGCTCCCATGAGGATCTTTTCAGGAAGGAGATAGCAAAATATGATCATATTTGTGAAGAAATTTCTCAAAACATTGAGGCACAAGAACAGTTGCTACTGCAAATTCAGGTTCAGAATTTTCATGTCTTTTCCAGCGATAGACCTTTTTAGTTTTGCTGCTCTTTTTCATTTCAACTTAGGAGCTTCTCCTTGAGCTTTAAAGCTTGAATACTTGTCTGGTAAATTTGAGGTTGTATGTAGAGCAGGAGTTCCCTTTTATATTTCCATATTGTCAGCTTCCGGATTGCTCTGCAGAATACTATTTACAGGTCACAAAGCGAGGGATGCAAGACATTTTCCCTTTTGTTTCTTTTAATCCCTTTTGTCATTGTTTTCAACTATGATTTTCTATTACTTACGCTGTATCTGGAAAGCATTTTAGAGATAATACAATGACATCCTTAATTGAGATATCACCTATGGCATGTCTTTTCGTTCCAAACTATTTTGAGTTACACAGGTTAATCTGACCTTTGAACTTGTTTTCTAGAAAGTGTTAAAGAGAATGTTTGGAAGTCGGGGGTGTAAAGAAAATCATAGAATAATTGTTATTTCCTTAATTGCAGTTACATTTGTGGTGTATTTTTTCTTATTTAATACTTGTTATTTCATGTGTTCAAGTCCCATGATTTGCATGTCATAATTAGTGCCTAAGATGAGTTTATATGGAGAAATATGGTAAATGAAGATTTATATAGCCGAACCCAACTTGTTTGGGACGGAGGGGAAGTTTTATTTTGGAAATTTAAGAGTTGTGCACAGATTATGGCATAAAAGGCATGCTTAACCAAAGTATTGTGTTCCTGCGGACCATAAATACTTCATGTTGAGGTTTCTTTGTGCAAACATAGAGAAAGAAGTCCCTCTTTTGGGAAGAACAATCTACTTGCACTGGACTTCATTATTGAAGCTACATCTCCTTGAATGCTCTCTAACAACGTGGTATTCCTTTTGCAGGCTCAAAATGAGGAGTTTGCTTCTATTTTCAATCTTGAGGATTATAAAGGTGTGTTTTTAATCCCCATAATCATTTTGCAATATATGCTGAAGAACATTGAAGCTTAGATATTTGATACAGAAACATCTTCTGTCCTATCTAAATAACTTAGGTGCACTAATTTAGATGGGCTAATCCTTTCATTCTGTTTTTCTGTATATGAAAATGACTTCTTAAAGTGATGTTGCAATTATCAGTATCAAAATTGATATGGTTAAGTGCTAGCCAGCCCTTACTACTATGATATGCTGGCCATTTATTATCTTCATTCTCTATTAGTTTATCTAATTTGTCTACTTTGACATTTCTTTTCGGCATGGCTCATTCATATTTCAAGTACGGCTGTGGATTTCAGATGCTCTAGTCACTGTTAATTTGCTAAACTATTTCTTCTCGATGTTACAGCTTCCCGCGAGAGAATCTATAAGCATATTGAAGCTGCCATTTTTAAATATCGAGAAATCAAGGAAAACATCAATGAGGGATTGAAGTTCTATGCAACACTTCAGGTATGAGAATTTTCATCTCTTTCTATTGGAGTTGTTAGGGGAGGGGGTGGAAATTGGAAGATTTGCTCACCCATTTGTTTCCATGGGACTATACTGCAATTGGCTTATGTAGACAGGAGTACAATCATCCTCCAAGGGGCCTATTGTATCCCATTGAGAGGGTTGAGATGTGACTATTCCATGGATTACATTTTATACCCCTCCCCCACGGGGGAGAGGGGTTGGGATTGTGACAATTCCATTGGATTCATTGTTCATCTACCCCCCCCCCCCAAGTCCCCCCTGCCCCTGGCTGTCCTGCGTGGTCCTTTACCAGCTCCACCACCTCGTCTTCCTTTTTCTTTGATTTTATAAATAAGTTATCAAGGCGGATTATTAAAAGAATAATCCAAGTTATAATCTCTCACCTAATCCGTGAATCAAACATGATGATGTTTACACAATCGCATCCCACTAATCTTACCAAGAATCCCTTATGATAATCACATTCTCGATTTTCACTCTAATTCAACTGTATGATAATCTACCCTTAAATGTGCAAGTCAAAGAGCCCTTTGGATCTTCTCATATAAGAGCCTAGTCAATGGTGTCAAACACCCAACAAATCTGACAAGGATCATTAATTGTATAACCTCACATGCTAACGGTAGTAGTTATTTATGTTTGTCAGTATGAGGCTTTGGTGGAGGCCTTCTGGGGGATGAGAACTGCAGCTCAAAGTTGCTATTCTGCACTTCAAGATTCATTTTATTTGTGCAGTGTGACAAATCACTAGATGTCTTTTTCCTTCCTGAATATCTCAAACATCTTAGATCTATTTACACATTTCCAGGAAATGAATTCATATAAATTCGTTTTTGTTGAACAGGAGGCGATCACTAATGTGAAACAGCAGTGTAGTGATTTTGTGATGACAAGAAACATACAGTGCCGAGAAATGATCGACGAGGTACAGAGGCAAATCTCAGGTCTCAGTTTCCAGGATAATAAAAATTCGAGTGGACACTTATCCTTCAGTTGGGCAGGCTAATCAGCCTCCGAGAACAAATCCCCAGCAGCCAACTGATACTGGAAATATACCCAATTCTGCTCGACCCCACCACTCCTACATACCATCCTTCTCAACAACCAACAATGTCTGGATATAGTCAACCCCTCCTTATAGTTCTCCACCCCTCCTTATAGTTCTCCACAACCGCCTGCATCGCCTTACCATTTTCCAGGTCAAAGTCAACCATATCAGCATCCGCATCCTCAACATCAACAACAGCAGCCTCCACCAAACCACGAGTACGGCCAACCTGCATATCCTGGGTGGCGGGGTCCATACTATAATGCACCTCCTCAGCAACCCGGAGCTACACCTCGTTCTCCCTACACCGCCCCTTCTCCATATCCCCATCCTATGATAGTTTTACAATATTTTTTCCGTGTGCATCTCATGTTCATTTTTGTCTGGCAAGTTTTTTTGTTACCAGTTCTTGGCATACATTATTATACGTTGTAAGCAAGTTTGAATGAAGCGCGGCTCGCTTTATCTGCATGTACAGGGTATCTCCTTGTAAAATCATACTTATTCGATACGATGACCAAAATACAAAATCAATAATTTAAAACTATCCTGTCTAAGTACAATATGAGATGTGATATTGTGAGTGATTAAAAAATTGCGATCTTTTGGATCAATCTGTTGGTCTTGCATATATCAATAGTAATTCATGTAATTTGCGGATGTCCATTGCAATCCCAATTTGCATTCTTTATTAAGCAGAGATATGTAGGGAAGTTCTCTAAAAGTGGAACATTTGTTGGTTACAAAGGAGGCAGGAAACGGAAATTACAAGTAACTGCTAAGTAATACAAGAATTGAAATTACAATTTAACAAGAAAATGAAATAACAATGATCTTGAACAAGAAAACTGGGACTGTTTTTGGAGTATGCTGAGTCGAGTGTGGCACTCTGTCTTTAAGACAATATTGCCCGTATGTATCCTTTATACGTCCTGGACAATTGTCTCCCAAGATAAAACAGCAATGGAACAATTGAACAAAGGAAACTCAAGTGCTACTGTGAAGAATTTTGAGTAATGAAATGATGCTTGGAAGCTTGTAGGAAGAACTGAAGTGTTTCTGTTTTTCGTCTGTTTTGTGTGTTGTGTGTGTAACTCAACAATGGTGCAAGGGGTTGTTTATATAGGTGAGGGAGGGGATGTTGAACTGCTTCCATAAGTGTCATTATTGGCCAAGTAATGGTCATTATGGAGGTAGTAATACCACAAAAATAAATGGTGGAAAAGAGCAATGGATTTGGCCATTATAGGAGGAGTAATACCACAAAAATAAATGGTGAAAAAGAGCAACGGATTTGGCCATTATAGGAGGAGTAATTCAGCCAAAATAAATGGCTGAATTGAGTGTTGTAGCGTTTCTGATCTTTCTGCCCAATTCTGACTTTTTGGAAACTTCAAGGACCAAACTGTACATCTGGCAAAGTTCTCTGGCCCAAAAAGATAATATCAGAAGAAGCACAGCCCACAGCCCGTGACCGGACGGGCGGCGGCGGCGCGCGTGTGGGCTTTCCTCGAACCGAAGCACATATAGGTCCTCCCTCCTTTAAACACATGGGATATCCTTGGGGTCCTAAACCCCAAACCAATTTTGAGTCTTATAAACACAACAATTCTTTCTTCCTCTACCGATGAGGGAGAATTGATCCCAACCACACTTTTTCATGCTTCAAACACCTCACTTCGTGGACCAATATCTCTTTCATTTCTCAACGAAATTTGACGATTCTTGGCCTTACGGTTATCTACGTACTTAGTAGATCATGCATGTGTGAAGAACCGGATTCTCCAATATGCGTAACACTAGTGTTTAAGCCATTAAAGTTGGTCGATCGCAACTCCCGCCAAAGGCAAATTTCCAACAATACTAACTTCAATAAATTTTGAATTGGGAAATGCACTGTGATGATCATTTATGTCGTACAGAATTTCAGAACGAGGGGTGGGAGGCCAAGCACAATTCTAAGATGAAAATGAGAGCGGATTCAAGATTTTGACTTTATGGGTTCGAGCTTGAGATTTTATCACAATTTATTTGATTTAGTGAATTTTTTTATACATATTTTTTGAGTTCAGATGCACTCACAAGTTATTACACTTTACAGCCTCACCTGGATGGAACGAGTCCTAATTCAGATCAGTGCTTTCCAGAATTTCATTTGTGGATCTTAGGAATACTCTCTGATTTTATGTCCTGTATTTTGATTAGACACAAAATTTAAGAACAAAAATTGTGATTAAATCATAGATATTTGTTTGACTATGAATCATCTCATTAAGCGTAAAATAAAAAATATAAAAAAATTATTTCTATAAAAACATATTTATTTTTTTCAGACACTAAAACAAAAAGAGCATTACATAAATCAGGATAAAAGAAATAGCAAATTTATCTTTCAATTATAGTCTTACGTTAACATACGAGTACGCGCATGCTGTCGTTTCTTGTTTTATAACGTCATACATAAATATGAGTCGACAAGAATCAAGTCATTAACTTTTTCTCTTCTAATACTTGCTAACCACCTCAAAAAATTAAAGAACATACGGCTAGAGGCGAAGCTAGTCTATAATATAGAGTTAACTCAGCAACTTACGTGTAGATCATATATATAATAAATTTATAAATATTTAATTGTCAGCTCAATTATTATTTTCTTTTGTTATATATTAACTTCAGATTGTTGCAGAAATCCACAAAACTTCAAATCGAGGATCAGTCTCTACCGTTTTTTCTGCAAAATAAAATTAACACATGTCTAACTCCTCAATAAGGTCATTTGCAAAAATAAAGGGAAAGTAAATGGTGGAGTACTAGTAGACAAAAAAATGATGTTAGTAGTTGGCAGTAAACAAGTAGTAGCTTTATAATTAGTGAAGGGTTTTTTTCTTTGGTCATGCATGCACTAAACTCACACCATCTGTTCTATATCTCTGATTATTATTCTCTCTTGTGTTCCAAAAATTAGCACTTTTAGTTATGGAGAGAGTAATAGTATTGCTAATTCTCTTTATTGCCACTTTTAGTAGTTGTGTTTTGGGATTCAATGTTCCTTTAATATTCATATTTGGAGACTCTGTATTTGATGCTGGTAACAATCACTACAACAACAACTGCACAGCACAAGCTGATTTTCCACCTTATGGTTCCAATTTCTTTCACCATCCTACTGGTAGATTCACTAATGGCCGAACTGTTGCAGACTTCGTTTGTAAGTTCTTATTATTCCTTCCTAACACCCCACTTCAAATTAATGAACCAAACCCAGAAAAAGAAATCCAATGATCTACTCTATTTGTCCCATTTTATATATTGACTTTATAAAATTCAATGATATACCCCTCCACTCCACTTTACGATGTAGAGCAGATATACCTCTCGTTAAAAATATGGTGCATATATACTTTGTCGTTACACAAATGGTGCATATATACTTTGTCGTTACACAAATGGTGCAAATATATTCTTTTCGCATAAAATATATATTTTTTAAAATTATTTAGCTTATTTTTTAATTAAAAAAATGTCACATGTCTTTAAAAAAATAAGTCTACCCATTTTTTTTAGTAGACTTACTTTTTAAAAGCCACATGTCAATTTTTTTCTAGCGGATTGTCTGGTTCGTTTAAAAAAATATTTGTGGCTTTAAAAAAAAAGTCTACACATTTTTTTAAATAATCAGACCCGACCCATCAGAAAAAATTATCATGTGGCTTTAAAAAATAAGTCTACTAAAAACCAAAATGTGTAGACTTATTTTTTTAAGCCACATGACATTTTTTAGTTAAAAAAATAAGCTAAATAATTTAAAAAAAGTAATTCGTCAACAAAAAGAGTATATTTGCACCATTTGTGTAACGACATGGATGTATATGCACCATTTTTTTTAACAAAGAGTATATCTGCTCTAAATCGCAAAATTGAGGGATATATTTGCACATTTTCACTAAAAATATTATACTATCAGATCATCAAATATAATTATAAATAATTAATGCCGACGGAGGGGCCTTAGTTGAATTTCCTTCAAAGGTGGAGATTAATTATTTTTCTAATTAAGGTCATCATCAAAGATTGTTGTAACCTTGATATTTGAGGGTTAGGGTTGGGGGGGGAGGGGGGTTAGGATTGACTCATACGGTGTCTATTCATCTCCAAGAAAGGTACAAAGTTCGAGGATCGGTACATGACATGAACTAAACCTCAACAACAAAATAGGGGTGGACAAAAAACTCGGAGAACCGAAAAATCGAACCGAACCGAAATTCGGTTTGGTTTTTTCTCGGTTTTTTAAAAAAAATGATTTTTTGAAAAATCGAACCGAATCAGGATTTAGTGATTCAGTTTTTAATTTTGGATACGAACCGAACTGAAAAAACCGAATTAAATATATAATTATTTTTATTTTTTATTTTAGGCTACTACTATCTCTTGAATCATAGTCATTGAAGCCAATCTATGAAGCTTTTATGGAAGTCGAATGCGGCATGAACTTGATTAACATATCACGGAAGCATTAACATAAAATGTAGGGAGAAAAAGTAATTGTAAATTGGTGAAACTTTAAATGGTCATAACTCTGCGCTCGGATGTCCGTTTTACCCGGGTTTTTTTTATTTTGCGTATTTTTTTCGAGACGGGGCCAGTCAAACTGCCGGAAGGCGGGTTTGTCGCAGCCAATTTTTAGTTTTCCCAATCAATTTGTGTTTTTTCCCAAATCGGTTTCTAATTTTCTTTTTCTTTAGTCAAGATCTCACGATATACAATACATTTCAACGTCAAATTTTCGTGGTAATGTAGGGGTGAATGGCAATTTCAGTTTTGGAAATTCAATTTGTTTTTTAAAAAAAAATTCCTCGACCCGACCCGACCCGGCCCACTAGAAAAAATCGATATAATCCAATATGTTCGGCGATATAAACCGAACGTATCGGTTTTTTATTAAAAAAAAGGTTGGATTCGTTTTTTTTTTTAAAAAAAACAATTTTTGTTCGATTCATATTTTTCTGATACAAAACCGATATAAACCGATATACGCCCACCCCTACAACAAGATCAACAAAAGGTGCCCAAAAAAAGTGAAAATAAAAAAGGCTTAACCTATACAATATTCTGTCCTACAAGCATGAAACATGTTAACTAACTCAAAAATAATGTTTTTCATATCTTATTCTCCTAGAAAGAAATTGTCAGTTATCTAGTTGAATCAAACCTTTAACCTCTTTAGAAAGTTACTGATAAGAGGAATAGAAAGTTCCAGTTCCACTAGTGGATGCCAATTTTACTTGGTAGTTAGCCATTTGGTTGACTTCTCTACAACAATGAGAAATATTAACATTAGCCTCCCTGATAATATGATTGGTGTCAGAGATGATCTTTTTCAGCTTGGGATTAGAAATATCTCTATTAATCAACATATTAGTCCAATTCCTGGTGAAATCTATTAAAATCATTTTCAATACACCATTGAGTACCATATTTAGCTACAAATCTTAGTAATTCTTTTAATTTTTATTTTTTGGTTTGGTTGGTTGGAAATTGCAGCTGAATTTATTGGGATTCCTTTGCAAAAGCCATTTCTGGAAGCACAACTTGAGTTGGTAAATGGAAGTAGGAAAGAGTATCCATCAAGTGGCATCAACTTTGCTAGTAGTGGTAGTGGACTTCTACCATCAACAAATCAGGATTTGGTAAGAAATTAACTTGATGTTCTTGTTTTAACATCCTTTAATTTACTGTGATTAACCAATCTAAAATACATCAACCCTATTTTTCTTTTTCATTTTTAGTACTTTTTTGCAATGAAGAGGAGTGGCGGATTCATGATTTTCATTAATATTGAAGTAAGAGTCAAAACATTAAAAAGTAAACATACAAAAAAAATTAAGAAAATAAAACGTATAACATATATACATATACATATATGCATATTAGGGGTGATGTATAGCATATTCTTTTACCTATCTACATAGTATAATTTTCTAGCGAAAGAATGAGTATCAATTGACGTCCCTTGGACAAGGGTGGCTCTAGCATAGTAAGGAAAATTTTCTCATTTAATGAGCCTAAATCCTAATTAATTGGGGCTTCAAAATAGATATCATACACGAGGAGTAAATTTTTTTCAAAAGTAAATATCTAGTTATAAGATGCATAAATATCTTTTAATTATAGACCTAAATCTTATCGAAATTCAACTCAACCATCAGAATTAATTCATTTTGACATCATCTGTAATTCTGTACTTGAAAGTGGTCAAGTACTACACTAAAAACAAATAGACATTTTCTCTCTCACGAATTTCTCTTATTCCAAAAGGTGGAATTCTCGGTAGTAAAAAAATCCAGATTGATGGAATATGTCTGGCATACAAAGAAATTAACGGGGGTGAGCATGGTGTGAGCGTTATATATATACTAGTATAATGCATTGATAATATAATTTTATACACAATTAAATCACCTAAAAATAATATAATTAATTTTCTTATATGAGATTAATAACCTAGCTAGAAAATAAAGTATGTTACTATGACATATTAAGATACACTGATATTATGATAATTTAAAAATCCTTATATTATTGGTGTAATTTGACTTGGTATAGTAGGTTACCTAACTTATTTTTGCAACTACTTATAACTATCTTTTAAATTATCTGACTATCAACATATAGGAGCTAAACTCATAGTAATAAATTAAGGATTTAAGTAAATGCACCGATAGTGTATAAAAATTTTACACTATCAATCTAATTTAATCAAGGCAAATTATTACTCTATTTTTCATATTATCATATCAAACTTGCTATAATAATGTAAAGAATATATATGATGAGAGTGTAGAAATTTTGTGATCTAAGCTTTTCATTTATACTAATCCTGTTTTTTTTGGCCCATATGAAACATAGGGAGTGACACCAATTCAAGATCAACTTCAACAATTCAAAACCTTAGTCCAACAAAAACATATAAACAAGAAACAAATCCAACAATCACTCTTCCTTTTTGGGTCTGGCACCAACGACATCTTCAAGTCCTTCTATCCATTTGATACCCCAACTCTCACCCCGGATGCCTATGTTCAAGCCATGCTAACTCAATCTACAAACTTTGTTGATCAAATTTGCAAGTTAGGGGCTCGTCGAATCGCGTTGTTTTCGTTAGGCCCCGTTGGTTGTGTCCCGGCCAGGACCCTCTTGCCTGGTGCACCAGTTGATAAATGTTATGGAAAGATGAACAAAATGGTCAAGAACTATAATATGGGGTTAGAGAATTTGGGGAAAACAATACCAATGAAATATCCTGGTTGTTTTGCTGTGTATGGAGATGTGTACGAGGCTGGTCAGACCTTCAGAGCTAATCCTAAACGTTATGGTAATTTCTTACACTTCATTATAGTCCCAATTTATTAGTGATCTATTCCATTTTAGCTATTATAGAAATTAAATGTTAATCTTTCAGTTTTCTGATGCATTTAATTACTTGTTTTTTCCACCATTTTAAACGAGACAATGATAACAATAGTCCCTTGTGTTTGAAGGTAGATTTAAAATAGTTTCCTAAAAATATGTTTTTTGAGCAATTTTGGTCCTTTAAGTTTGTCAAAGTGCACAATTTTGTTATTCGCCAAATATTCAACAAGCTCTAGTTGTTAGATTTAACGGAAACCGTAAAAAAAAGATTTAATAAGAAATACTAGGAAAGTCCTATCAAATAATCTAAAAACAACGATATCAAAACTGGACCTTACACCAAATAGACCAAAAAATCACATTAACTGCACCAGACACTAGAAATAGACATAAAATTGCATAAGCTACAAAAAATGCACTTTCAAATATGAGTTTGCGTTAAATAATTTTCTTTTTGCATGTCCGGTTAAATCTAACAATAGTGTTCACTTTTAGACAAATTTAAAAGACCAAAACTTTTCAAGAATATTTTAAACTTACTCCAAATATGAGGAACATTTTTTGCTATTTTCTTTAACTTTGAAACTATCATATTAGGTTTATGTAGTACAAGCCAAGAGAGATTCAAACTAATTCATGATGATTTAATTTGTTGTCACATATATAGGCTTTTCAGATGTAACAAATGCATGTTGTGGTGGTGGAACTCTTGGAGGATTAGTGCAATGTGGAAAGGAAGGTTACAAGTTATGTGCAAAGCCAAATGAGTACTTGTTTTGGGATTATTTTCATCCATCAGAGCACACTTATAAACTCATCTCAAAGGCATTGTGGTCCGGAACTCATTCTAGAATTCGACCTGTGAATCTCAAAACACTAGCCAACATGACCCTCCTTCAGCTCTAATTAAGGAATTTAATTTGTGTTTTGAAAATCTTATAATAGAGAGTGGACTTCATGTGTTTCATTTTAGAATGTTATGGAGTTCAGGTGTATTTCTTTATTTCTCATGTTGTTTCCAAATCTGCTTGAAAATATAACTGATTTCACTCCAAGTCCTGACAACCAAGTTTTGGAAGCAGCAAATCATAGGGGTTTTCAGAAAATTTCTTTTGAAAAAAGCAGTCCAAAGTATGACTCCCTCTTATTGATCAGGCCAGTTCCTTTACTTTTATTTCTTCAAAATCATAAATGTGCTTGACGCATGTTAAAACTGCTTTTTAAATAAAATTGAAGTATTTTTGCCTCATAGAGTGGTTTATGATATCAGGAATAGTGGTATAGTCACATTGTTCTTGCATATCCCTACTATGTTTTCAAATTAATCCCGCGAATACATATAATTCAAAAGAATATGTGTGTGATTCATACACAACATCTCTTTCGTTTATCAAGAGTTCGACCGATTAATATGTTTCCACAAATAGTCAAATAAGTAAAAGAGCAGAGACAATTTTTTCAGACTATGGGACCTGATCCGAAGCGCAATTAATTAGATATGCCCACATAGCATTATGTATTTTATGTTTGTTGGAAATTAGCCTTTGGCGGGAGTTGCGACCGACCAACTTTAACTGCTTAAACACTAGTGTTACGTATGTTGGAGAATCCGGTTCTTCACACATGCATGATGTATTAAGTACGTAGATAACCGTAGGGCCAAGAATCGTCAAATTTCATTGAGAAATGAAAGAGATATTGGTTCACGAAGTGAGGTGTTTGAAGCATGGAAAGTGTGGTGTTGTGTTCAATTCTCCCTCATCGGTAGAGGAAGAAAGAATTGTTGTGTATATAAGACTCGAAATTGGTTTGGGGTTTGGGACCCCAAGGGGTATCCCATGTGTTTAAAGGAGGGAGGACCTAGATGTGCTTCGGTTCGAGGAAAGACCACACGCGCGCCACCCGTCCGGTTCGGTTCCGGGTTCACGGGTCACGGGTCACGGGCCACGGGCTGTGGGCCTTCTGATATTATCTTTTTGGGCCAGAGAACTTTTCCAGAAGTACAGTTTGGACCAGAATTCTTTAAGATGTACAGTTTGGTCCAGAATTCTTTAAGATGTACAGTTTGGTCCCTGAAGTTTTGAAATTGAATTTGTGACAGAGCAACGTCAAAGACTCAATTCAGCCATTTATTTTGGCTGAATTACTCCTCCTATAATGTCCAAATCCGTTGGTCTTTCACCCTTTAATTTGGTGGCTTTACTACCTCCATAATGATAATTATTTGGCCAATAATGGCTGTTATGGAGGCAGTCAAACAGTCCCTTCATCACCTATATAAACACCCCTTACACCATTGTTGAGGCACACTTGGTATACACGAAAATATACAACCAGAAAATCAGTTCTTCCTATAACTTCCAAGCATCATTTCTTATTCAATATTCTTCACGGTAGCTCTTGAGTTTCCTTTGCTCAATTGTTCCATTGCTGTTTTATCTTGGGAGACGAATTGTCCGGGACGTATAAAGGATACATACGGGGCAATATTGTCTTAAGGATAGAGTGCCACACTCGACTCAGCAAAAATCAAAGCAGTTTCCGATCTTCTTGTTCAACAAATATTGTAATTTCAGTTTTGTTGTTATATTGTAATTTTCAGTTTTCTAGTTGAATTGTAATTTCAATTCTTACATAAGCAGTTACTTGTAATTTCCGTTTCTTGCAAATCCTTGTAACCCAACAATGTTTAGTTTAGTGAAAAGCTGGTTAGTTGTATATATAGATAGTTGAGCCTTATTATATTTGATTAGTCAGTTTCATTCTCAGAACAATAAAGTCCCAATTTTGGGTTTCTGTTTCAACTAATTTTCATTACTGTTCAATTGGTTTTCCTCTTTTATTCTGCTTCTCAACATGGTAATAGAGTCGGACACCTCTCAATTTATTATTTTTGGTGTTGAGCCTCTGTCTTATATTGTTCGTGCTTCAAATGTCTAGTTCTGAACGCGGAGCGTGGGAGAGGGGGAGAGGGGGAGGGGCTGAAGTCCCACATCACTGGATTAAAGGTTATTTGATATCTTTATATGGTCGTGGACAATCTCTTATTGTCACACCCCTTTTTTTCCTGCGATAAAAGGTTTAAAAAGTGTTTTTCCAATTGAAGTGACGTTTTGAAAATAGATTATTTATTTAATAAAGTTGTCACTTGAAATTGAGTTTTGGTGTTTTAAATCGCCTTATTCAATCCCTAATCAAAAGGAAATGACTCTTTATTTTTGGGTCTGCGAAAATAAAAGACCGGATAAGAAATTATGTTGACCGGGGAGAAGATATTAGGCATTCCCCAAGTCCCGTGATTCTAGCACGATCATTTTTATGGACTTGTACCTGACTAAAATTAATTCTTAGATAAAACGTGATTTAATTGTTTAGACCTAGGAGCGTGTATGCACACCATGTCTGTTGTTGGTTGTATGCGTTTAAACAAGGAACATGTCCGTACACATGGCCAACATAATTATCATTAAAGGGTGTGTATGAACACATGGTTAATATATTTTAGTGCGCCTATACTTTGATTAACGCTAGATATATCCTAACGCTTGCTTATTATTGTTCACGAGCTTAGCAATATGCTCAACAACCCAACAAATATTAAAGAATTGCAATAAAACATGTCATATTAAGCCTTAATTCTCCCTGATTAAAATTAACTATCACTGTTCGATTTGTCAATTGCCTTTCATGAATAATGACATAACGATTAAAAAAAAGATAAATTAAATTAAGCCAAATCCTTTAACTTTTGTTGGCAAAAATTTAGCAGAATTCATTTCACTGAACCATAAAAAAACGTGCTTTTGTCAAGAGTCAAAGTCTTAATCCCATATAATTAAATCAACAACCAATGAAATTCTAATTAGCTATTTCAACACAAAGCAATCTCTGAATTGTATCAACCATTATCAATCCAAATAAAACAACACAACAAACAAAGGATAATCTAAACACACAAGATAACCATTGACACTCACATTTAAGATAATGAATAAAAAAAAACATGCTAACCACAGAAGAGCACCAAATTGGCCATAATATTTTTGTCTAATGCTTGTACTCCATTTTTTTTTAGTGCAATGTGATCTGTAATCTCCCTTTTTAGTGAATTGTGCACTCATTTTTATTCTCTTTTTGTTGTCTCGTGTGTGCCTCTTTAAATATTCTTTTTTGTTTTTTATATTATGTGTGATACTGTGTAAAGTGTGTGCAAGTCCCCCAGATTGAAAAATAAAGTGTAAAAGTTTGGGGAGGGCCAAAATTTACGTGTCTACACTCATGACCTAACTTTTGAAATTGATTTATGCCCAAGATTCAGATCTTAACATGGTATCAGAGCTTAGATCCAACTTAAACTGGTGATTAGCTTCTGATCGATTGTATCCTTGCTAAATTTCTTCGGTGATTCTTTTTTCAATTTTCTTATATACTTCGTATTTGTGTTTTGTGGATTTGCCGCCGAGTTCTTATATCCTCTCGATGAAAGGCTTCCCCACAACCTATGAGTATGATAAAGAAGATGAAAAATAGAGTGTTTTGCACTTTGGATTCTTTCCGCGAACTCTGATTTTGAATTTCTTCATGTACTATCTCCTTGTACAATGACCTAAATACAAGATCAATAGTTTAAAACTCTTCCGGTCTAAGTACACTATGAGATCTGATATCTCGTGAATGATAAAAAAAACGTGATCTGATATTTTGTGGATCTATTTCTTGTCTTGCATATGCCGATAGTAATTCATGTTAATTTGATGTCCATTGTAATTACAATTTCCATACTTTATTATTCTTGCAGAAATATCTTGGGAAGTTTTCCACAAATAGAACATCAATAGCTTCAAATAATTTTTGAATTGGGAAGTGCACCGTGATGATCATGTATATGTTGTACATTTTGGAGTGTATGGGCAAGTGGAAAGAAGACAATATTTAATTGTGACTACAACAGACAATTTCTTTGAGTTCATGAAAACAGTGGCAACTTGTAATGTATGGGCAAGTGGAAAGCAGACATTAATTGTGACAACAATGGAAAACTTTTTGTGTGCCAGAATTTCAGAATTCTAAATTTGTACTTTATGAGTTTTAATTCAGAATTTTACCGTAATTCATTCGATTTACTAGGCCTGAAATAAATTGTTTGTGTTCATTTAATAAATTTTGTAACAAATATATGGTATGAGTCAAAGTTGTGAACACCTAATTTTTTATCAAATCTAAAATGTTACATTATATGTGTGTCTCTCTCTCTCTCTCTATATATGCATATTTTCTATAAAATCAAATCTTAATAAATAAGCTAGTAGTTTTGGTATTTTTCTTAGTTATATTTTTAGTTAAATTTTCTAAATTTTTATTAGGTCTAGTAAAATAGTTAGCTAATATTTTTTATCATTGTATTTTACTTTTTTATTAAATAAAAACAACAAAAAAGAAAGTTTCTTTATTGAATATGCTTTAATAAAGTTTCTTTTTTTTAATTGAAAATAATTTTTTTATTGCATGATATGATCTCTTTAACTTTTTCTTTTCTAAAGGAATTATATATATATTTTAAAAGTTGTGGATTAATTTTGCTTTTTCTAAATGTATTTTTTAACAAAAAAGAAAAAAAAGAGTTGTGGTTTAACTTTTGCTTTTCCTAAAGGAATTATTTTTAATAAAAAAAGAAAAATAAAGAGTCGTGGATTAATTTTTTCTTTTTCTAAACATATTATTTTTTCAACAAAAAGAAAAAAATAATTGTGGCTTAACTTTTGCTTTTTTAAAGGAATTATTTTTAACAAAAAAAGTTGTTTTCTTTTCACATTTTTTCAAGCACTATACATTTTGCACACTATAAATATACACAGTCACACACCTAAAGCCAACACAAAGAGAGGAGAACATAAAAAAAAAAGGGGAGAGAAAGGAGAGTAAGGGAAAATCAAGAGAATTAGAGGAGAGAAAAAGAAAATTAAGAGTAAAGGGTTTTTCTTCTTCAATTTTCTGAAAATTTACAGCATTCACAACACCGTAAGAAAAAACGTACACAAGTAAATTATATTTCAAGTCGTGCAAAAGTGTTTACTTAATTGAAAATTTCCTATGAACTTGTCTTGTATGTCTCAGTGAAAGTTTGGATACGCTTATACCTCTTAGGAGTTGGTTAAGCTATTCTTTTTAAAAGATTACTCAAGTAAATATATTGATAGAACTAAGTATTTTTTTAACTTGCAAAGGAATGATGATTATATATGGTACATATGCACGCACGATGCACGAGCTCAACATGATTAATTTTATTTTCTAATTTACCTAAAGTCTTTCAGTAAAGTGTTGTAAATAATTTTTAATAGCATTCTTATTATTGTTGCATTATATCAACATATATACAAAAGGTGTTTAATAAACCATCAGTTTATTTATAATTACACTAAGTAAAGTTCATAAAAAATTCAAATTATCTCCATAGACCGAACCAAAATTTAGAAATTCTAAAATGAATCCATAATTCAAGGTCAAAGCAAACAAACACCCAAGACGGGTAAGAGGAAGAGAAAAAATGTCTTTACTCAATGAGATGAGAATTAAGCAGATCAAAAATGTTAGTAATTGATGGTACACAGTTCCAATCAGCTAAGATGGAAAATGGAGATTAAACTATTATTTTCATAAGGAGAAAACCAATTCTTTCTAGATATTCCACATTACATGATTTTGATTTTCAAATTTCTATGTAAATTCTCCACTTTTGCTATATAAAATGTAGTAAATTATGCAGTCTTGAGAATAAGTAATTTAAACTACACAGTGCTAACAACCAACACTATATTTTAAATGCATACAATGCCTCTTCGTAAAGTAATTTATTTCAATTCACAAAGAAGATGATATATCATATATATGACTGGCAAAAAAAATCATATATGATAAAGTGAAAATCGTCACCACAAAAATAGAAGTGGTTCACTCATAGAATAATGTTATAGTTGTGGATTAGGGATGTCATGCGGATATAATTTTGTGGATTTCGCATCGCATCCGCCCCAACTGAGGCGGGTATGAATATAACTTTGGCGGATAACAAAAAAAATCATATATGATAAAGTGAAAATCGTCACCACAAAAATAGAAGTGGTTCACTCATAGAATAATGTTATAGTTGTGGATTAGGGATGTCATGCGGATATAATTTTGTGGATTTCGCATCGCATCCGCCCCAACTGAGGCGGGTATGAATATAACTTTGGCGGATAACAAAAAAAATCATATATGATAAAGTGAAAATCGTCACCACAAAAATAGAAGTGGTTCACTCATAGAATAATGTTATAGTTGTGGATTAGGGATGTCATGCGGATATAATTTTGTGGATTTCGCATCGCATCCGCCCCAACTGAGGCGGGTATGAATATAACTTTGGCGGATAATAAGCGGGTATGAGTATAACTTTAGCGAGTAGTAGGCGGGTATGGTAGGCGGTGAATTTGCAGTTATGCCTGCCTGACCCACCCCTCATCCAACCGCCCGCCCAGCATCCAACCGTCCGCCTCAAATCCACCCGCCCCCTTATACCCGTCAAAGTTATATCCATATCCGTTTACTGCCCGTCAAAATTTGGCGGGGGTGATGGAGCACGTGTGGCCTAGGCGAACCGATGATAAAATTTTCTGGCGGGGAGGGGTACCCGCACCCGCCCCGCCCAATTGCCATCCCTACTGTGGATGCTCTCGGCGCTCGCTAAGTGTTTTTGCTAACATGTGCTACCTTTGTTTTCGCCATGGCCAAATGCGGTCGAGGAAGACCTGAGAAAGATGAAGTAAAAGGCCGAGTGATAGCGAAGAAGCTTTGATTTCAGGGGAGAAGTCACAGTCGAGCAAAGGAGTTTTGACCCCAATTGGTAACAGAATGAGTTAAAAAATGAGCTGTGGTTGTGGATACAAAGCACAAATGGCAAGGGTAAGGAGGTTATTGTGACCCGATTGACCATCAGGATGATGTGGGAGCAGAGGAGACTACAGTTCATGAGAATGCCATAACTAGTCTGTTTTCTAATAATCGGACTACATCTAATGGTATGCCCCTATCTTTCATTCCTCCGGTAGTTATTGATGGAAAGCCAGTGGTAATTATTGAATGTAGTGAAATAGCTGCGCAGACGAAGGAATGGTCTAATGCCCTTATTTTGTGTGAAAGAAATAATTCCTTTATTATTTTCATTAATTGAAACGCAATATATACACTTTACATATTTCCATAATAGAAAAATCATATTCTTATTCTACTTCTAAAACATTATTCTATTTGGAGACTAACTATACAATTTTGATAAGTGTACAAGACTAATTAAGGTACAAGACTAATATACACATTATATACAAAATCAGCCCAACACCGTGGGCCTGCTTACCGTAACCTGAGATTCGATATACACATGTATATTGTGTATATCAGATGTATATTTAACACATCCTCGCAGTCACAGCGGGCGGTCTTCAAACGCTGAAATTGTCCCTAAAATCTTCAAAAATGACCGAGGGAAGACCCTCTGTAATGCAATCTGATATCGAACAAATCCACGAGCTACCTTTTCGCGAACAAATGAATGTTTATCTCGATATGTTTGGTGCGCTGGTGCTGAACCGGATTACCAGAAAGATAGATGACACTAACATTATCACAGTAAACCAAGGTAGCTTTCTGAATAGGACAATGAAGCTCTAAAAGAAGATTGCGCAACCAACATGATTCAGAGACCACATTGGCTACCCCTCATATTCGGCCTCTGCACTAGAGCGGGACAATGTCAATTGACGCTTTGCAGACCATGATACCAAGTTATTACCAAGAAACATACAATAGTCAGACGTAGACCGTCTGGTGTCCGGACAGCCACCCCAATCAGCATCAGTATACGAGACAAGAGTAGATGTCGACGACGGATATAAATGTAAGCCATAGTCAAGTGTCCCCTGGATGTACCGAATAATGCGTTTGAGTGCATTCATGTGCTCAACTCTGGGATCATGCATAAATAAACACACCTGCTGTACGGCATACGTAATATCTGGTCTCGTGAATGTAAGATACTGAAGGGCTCCAGCAAGACTGCGATAGCGGGTCGGATCCTCATAAGGTGAGTCAGCCGCAGCTCCCAACTTGCGTTTAGTATCCACTGGAGTGGAAGTGGACTTACAAGATGACATCCCAACCCTCTCAATGATTTCAGCTGCATACTTCCTCTGGGATAAGAACAACCCACCTGCATGACGAGTGACAACAATCCCCAAAAAGTAACTCAAGGTCCCCAAGTCTTTCATAGCAAACTCAGAACTGAGCATTGTCATGATAGACTGGCGTAATGCATCAGAAGAGACCGTCAAGATAATATCATCCACATATAATAGTATTTAAGCCAAGGAAGAACCACAACGATATATGAACAATGAATTATCAGACCTGCTGTGAGAGAACCCAATAGTCGAAACATAGTCTGCAAACCTCTTATACCAAGCCGGTGGAGACTGCTTAAGCCCATATAAGGACTTCTTCAATAAACAGACATGATGAGGATATTTGGGATCCTTAAACCCTAAAGGCTGATGCATATATACTGTCTCCTTGAGATCACCATGTAAGAAAGCATTCTTCACATCTAACTGATGAATGGGCAATGCTTTCGAAAGTGCCAAGCTGAGCACAATGCGAATGGTAGCCGGCTTGACCACCGGGCTAAATGTCTCACCACAGTCTACACCAACCTGCTGAGTCTTATCATCACCTACAAGTCGAGCCTTATGCCTTGCAAAAGAACCGTCAAATTTGTCCTTATGAGCAAAAATTCACATAGACCGAATAATATTAACACCAGATGAACGGGGCACCAACTCCCACGTCTTATTATCAATAAGAGAATTATATTCGTCGGTCATAGCAATTTTCCAAGTCATTTAAGGCAGACACTGGATTACGAGGTAAGAATGATTTAATAACATTAGAATTTAAATTAAAACGTCTCTTTGGTTTAAAAATAACCCGTTGACTACGAGTGACCGGTTTATGACTTGAGGAAGAATTGGGTAGAATTTGGGCACTGGAACTGGACTGGGCAGTGGCGGGACTGGGCTGGCCAGTATTCCTATTCTACTCCTAAAACCCTATTCCTATTCTACTCCTAAAACTTTATTATATTTGAAGACTAACTATACAATTATGGTAAGTGTACAAGACTAATTAAGGTACAAGACTAATATACACATTATATACAAAATCAGCCCAACACCGTGGGCCTGCTTACCGTAACCCGAGATCCGATATACACGTGTATATTGTGTATATCGGATGTATATTTAACATTTTGTATGTTATGGGAGAGGCACCCTCCTTTACTTATATGACTATGTATATTGTAAAGAATTGGAATGAGGTGGCTAAACCTAATCTTTATTGGCATGATGAAGGCTATTACATTGTGAAATTTCAAAGTGTAGAAGATAGGGTTGAGGTTCTATACTCAGGTCCATACACCATGAATTACAGACCTCTAATTTTGACACCATGGACACCTGAGTTTGATTTCCAGCAGGACTTTCCCAGAACTTTGCCACTTTGGGTTAGATTTCCTAATCTACCTCTTAATTACTGGAGTCCTGTTCCTTTGAGAAAGATTGCTAGCAGATTGGGGGAGCCTATGTTTGTTGATGAGTGTACCAAGAAGCAGACCTATCTGTCATATGCTAGTCCTTATGAATGTAGACATTACTCAAGATTTGCCTCAGGAGATTGTTGTAACATATGAAAAGGGGCACTCTTTCTCTCAGACTGTAGCTTTTGACTGGAAATCACTTTTTTGCAAGTACTGCTTTCAGCATGGTCATGAATGTGAAGAGGATCCTAACAAGCCTGTTAATAAATCTGCTGACAAACAGAAGGGAAACCAAGTGCAACATCCACCACAGGAGAAACAAGGTTATAGAGGGTATGCAAAACCAACTCAGAAATAGGTTGGTAAACAAGGGGTTGTCAGGAAGGAGCCTGTTATCCCTTAACCAACTCAAGCTAAACCACAGCAACAATCGGTGCCAGTCATAGTGACTAATCCAGGTGAAGTATCCCACCACAATTGAATAAGGAAGAATGGCCAGCTCTACCTGCAATGTATGTCACACCTCTACCAAGAGGATTATATGGAGCTACTAGTTCAAGCAGAAATACTATGTGGAGCATGTCATATGATGCAAGCAAGCAAGTAGCAATGCAGCATATCACTAATAGCTGTGCAGGGCTAGAGAGGAGGGGTGAGGATTCAGTTATTGTGGGTTTACCTCCAGATGGGAGAGGACCACCTTTATCTCAATGAAGTGTTTAATTTGGAATATGAGGGGCATCAACATGCCCTTCAAACAAAAGGAAATGGGAGAATATTTGAGGAAATACAAAGTACACTTAGCTGAACTAGTTGAAACTAAAGTGAAAGAACCTAAATTCCTCACTTGTGTAAATAAAATTACTAAAAGGTGGAAATATATTCATAATTATAGACATGCTGCCAATGAGAGGATATGGGTGCTCTGGCAGGACATAGAGGTTGCAGTAAATGTACAAGAAACTCATGAGCATTATATACATTGCTTGATTACTGATAGGAAGACTGATTTTCAGTGTTTGCTAACAGTGGTCTATGAGAGCAATAGTCTTAAAGAGAGAAAGGGGTTATGAGGTGGGTTGCTTAGACTGGGTGGGTTAATAACTACACTATGGTGCATATGTGGTGATTTTAATGCATCATTGACAAGTGAAGATAGAACAGGGGGAAATTCTGTTATAGATGCTGAGACTAGAGACTTTCAACAAGTTGTGGATTGTCTGATGTTAATAGATATGAAGGCAATTGGGAGGATGCTCACTTGGACAAATGACCATGTATGGAGCAAAATTGATAGAGCTCTATGTAACATTGCTTGGGTGGTTCAATATGGGGCCTTTATTGCACAATTTCTAGAGAATCATTTCTCTGATCACTCTCCAATACTTCTTGAAGTGCTCAGGCATAATACTCCACAGAGAAAACCTTTCAGGTTTCTCAACATCATGGAAGAGGATGATCAATTCTTACACATAATTGGGTAAGTCTGGCAACAGCAATACTCAGGGACAACAATGTTCAGATTATGGTGTCAGCTTCAAGCTTGTAAGGAGCCAATTAAGAGGTTGAAAACTAACAAACTAGGTAGCATTGATGGTAAAACTGAGGAGGAAAGAGACGCTTTGGAAACCATCCAAGGCCATATCACAGTAACACAAAGTACTGATTTGATTGCAAAAGAGAAGGAAGCCTTGGGTGTACTCACTAAATGGATGAATTTACAGGAAAAAGTTCTTAAACAGAAATCCAAAGCTCATTGGATACAGGAAGGAGATGGTAATAACAGGTACTTTTTCAACTGTATGAGGGCCAGGGCAAGTTCAAATTCAATTCCACTACTTAAGGATACAACAAGCAAGGTGCTACAAAAGCATTCAGAGTTTGTGACTGAAATTCTTCAGTTCTACTACTTTTCTCTCCACTTAGAGGATATGAATTGTTGCCCCAACTTTGAATCAAAGTTCTGATTAATGCTCACGAGGTAGTGGTGGGAAAGCAAAGAGGTCAACTCTTGGGTGTCGCAGCTGACACTTCAAGTGAGGGATGTCATTTTATCGTTTTGGCATGGCAAACTCCAAAATGTACACGCCGTGTTCTTCATCTCCATACTGCTCCATAGGCTCGGTCATTTCAACTTCCATATCATCGATGAAGTACCCTATTAAAAAATGACTGGAATACGGTCTAAGACGCTCCATTTTCAAACTTGCTCTATTTTTGACATCCTCAACCCCAAATTAACTAGAGTCCTCAAAAATTATTTGATGAACTTTTCTTTGCAACTCTAGTATCATTTCATCAACATCGGCATCATTCACTACTTTGGGGTTGGTTGGCAATTCGCCATTAACTCTACCAAATCAATCTTGACAGCATCTTCCATGGAACCCAACTCAAGAGCACTACCATTACTAATTATTGTTGAACATTACATGTCTCAAGTTTTGCATTCAATTCGGACTTCAAGTCTCAAATAGAGTTTCTCAGGAGCTCCAATTCTTGACTTTGCTGAACTTTCATCTTTAGAAATTCCTCCATCATCCATGAAATATCTTCACGATGATCCTCATAGACTATAAGTTGTTGAGCTTTATTCAATAGCCAATCTTCACTCACAATCTCCACTTCGTCAGAATTTTCTTTATGGTGAAATTTGTTCAAGGCTTGTAAAAATTTAATACACGGTGAAATCCATTGTTTTGGACGGTTTCATCATCTTAATGTTGAACTTTTTTGCACCATTTGGTCAAGTCTTGCCCAAAAACTTCATTCCTCCCCGTCATGCTACTCAACATCTCCTTAATTTCTTCATTATGAGAATTAGAGACTTCTCCAAAATTTTACTTCATTTCTTCACTTCAATAACTCTTGCTATGGTCACAAAATTTTTTTGAGCTCATCCGTTGGACTTGAAGTCTCCTCCTCAACCAATTCATCTTGAGGAGTTGGCTTCCTCAAAGATTTTTTTTGCTCTTTCCAATGTCTTGCCATTTTCCAAGATGGATTGTTGGAGAAGTTTTTGCTCCTCCTTCAATCTAGATTCCCGTTCCATGTAGGTTTGAAGCATTGCTAGGATGCCTTCATGTTGTCCTTCATTTGTCATGTCATTGCTCCTATCAAACTCAAAAGCACAACTAGCATTCTCATTAGAACAACTTAGGGGAGGGGGAGCAAAATAGTTGGGACAATCACCCCAATGTCCATCTAGACCACTACACATGTTGTAAATATTCCCATTATAGGAATGAGACGGTGCACATATCTCTCTCCCGGGAGCATTTTCACAATCTTGTCAAAAGTGGGATCCTCCACAATACGAACACGGGTCATAAAAATATGGTTGCAATCATAAAACTCATTCTCAATCCAAGATGCCATAGTGGCACAAGTAACAAATACAAAAAAACTAACACAAAGAAACACAAAAAATCACAAACACATATTCACAAATATTCACAAAATTGGACAAAGCCTTTTCGGTTTCCTTCCTAAACTAACTCAATATGTCAATTGTTTTTTTCGAAAACGACGCCAAAATTGATAACGTCCAAATCCACTCCTCAAAGAGAAAGTGTAAACGGTTGTCGCAATATAATTCACCCAACTATGAGTCGGGGTCGATCATACATGAAATAATATACTAGGGCAATTAAGCTAGTTATGCAATTATCACCAATTAAGCTAAGCCAAATGATTTTCAAATATTTGATTTTGTTTAAAAATGAATAAAGACAAAACTAACTAATGGGGAGCACAAGTTATGAAAATTCGGGGTTTGGAGCATAGAAATTTAATTTAAACTTTGGCTTTTTCACAATCTTGTCAAAACTGGGATCCTCCACAATACGAACATGTTGCAATCATAACACTCATTCTCAATCCAATATGTCATAATGGCACAAGTAACAAAAACAAAAAAGCTAACACAAAGAAACACAAAAACTCACAAACACATATTCACAAAAACTCACAAATATTTACAAAATTTGGACAAAGCCATTTCGGTTTACTTCCTAAACTAACTCAATACGTTAATTTTTTTTCCGGAAATGACGCCAAAATTGATAACGTCCAAATCCACTCCTCAAAGAGAAAGTGTAAACGGTTGTCGCAATAAAATTCACCCAATTATGAGTCGGGGTCGATCCCACAGGAAATAATAAACTAGGGCAATTAAGCTAGTTATGAAATTATCACCAATTAAGCTAGTTATGAAATTATCACCAATTAAGCTAAGCCAAATGATTTTCAAATATTTGATTTTGTTTAAAAATGAATAAAGACAAAACTAACTAATGGGGAGCACAAGCTATGAAAATTCGGGTTTTTGAGCATAGAACTTTAATTTAAACTCATAACGATCTAATACAATGCTAAACCACTACTAATTATTATAAATCAAGTGTTCTTATCTTTGGAATCACAATTACCCACTAAGATCTCTCGACTATTTAACGGGTTTATCTTAGCTAGCTCTCTTGAATCAAACTAAGAAATATTAATCACATTCCAATTTTAGGTTACTCTAGGATTTTTCCTATCTAAAAGTTGAACTCATTAGATGAGGGTTAAACCTCAAATGGTGATAATCAATCTAACCCAACCTTGATATGCCTTGGTTCGAGTTTAAATTAAAGTAAATGGGCAAGTCCTATGGTTAGCTTATTCCTTTGGAAACATTCAAGAATAAGATTAGTTAAAGCAACACGTGATTTCTTCATAAACAATGGTAAATAAAACATTTATAAGCAACATGAGTCAAATACAAAGAACTACCCAAAAAGTCTTTCAACTTTGTTGTCCAAAGTCATCACCCACACCAAACATAACAATACAAAACAAGGAAATAAAGAGTTGAGGTAAGAAATTCTCATTAATGGCTTCAAGTCTTCACTTCCAAGGTGATGGGTGATGAAACCCTAGCCTCCAAAGCTTGTTCTCCCTCTTCTAAGCTCTAACAATGTGTTGGGGAATGATTCTTGTGAGTCCGTGTGTTTTGGTGTATTTCTCCTTGTGACTAAAATGACCTAATGTTATATTTATAGCCCAAAGAAAACATTTTACAAAATTTGTCAAAAATGCATTTTTTCTGTTTTGCTACCTATTCTGCGGCCAGCTAAATAGTTCTGCGACCTATAGAATGGTCAGCAGAATGGGACAATGATAGCAAAACTTCATGTCCCATTCCGCTACCCACTCCGCGGCCAGCAAAATAGTCACAAAACAATCTTTTTCTCACTTTCTTGCGATTCTTGACACTTCAACTCAAAATTCCTACAAACACAAAATAAACATAAGAAATGACATTAAAACTTACTTAAAGGGTTAGAAAAGCTTAAGGAAATGATATAAAAATGCGTAATTTCACCAGATATCAGTAGTCAATAAAAGCGACCGTGCTATAACCACAAGACTTGAGGAATGCCTAATACCTTCTCTCCGGTCAACAAAATTCATACATGTTCTTTTGTTTTCGCGGACCAATAATAAATATAGTCATTTTTTTTAATTAGGAATTCATAAGGTGACTTGGAACACTATAACTCAATTCCAAGCGGCAACTCTAAATAAAAAGTAGTCCTTTCTCAATACCGTCATTTTAAATTTTTAAAAAAATACTTTTGAAAACCTCTTCTCAATCGGAGGGTTGAAAAAGGGGTGTGACAAAAGCGATTGAGTTAAATTGGATGAATCCACAAATAATTCTACATCCTTCCGTTTAAAACTAATTTATTTAAAGGAAATAAAGTATGCGAGATAATTGTAGGTTTCAGAAGAAACTTATGTAAAGATATATTCGATGGAAGGTCAACTCTTCCCTAACTAAGTGAAATTAAGAGTGCCGAAAAGTTTAGGATTTGATCTATGGGATATTAATTCTAGTACGACTGCTAAGAATGTCCACAAAAAGAAAAGACCGATAGGATTGTTTTTCAAGCATGAATAAAGTGATCTAAAGGAATTAAAATAAATACACCATTATATCTTCCCACTTGCCAAATTGAATAGCTTTGTAAATCTGGCATTATTTATACATATTGCATATTTGCATGAAAGAAGATTGCGAGCCTATTTTTAAATTTTGATTTCAAATATAGGTAAAAAAACAAACGAGTACATAGATGCGTATGTAGATAAAGTGAAGCCTGGATGATGTCATTCCTTGTTTTATAACGTTATACACAAATGTAAGGCAACAAGAATCAAGTAAAGTGAACTGTTTCACTACTAAACTAATACTCTTTTCGGTTCATTCCACTTCACACTTTCCTTTTTAGTCCGTTCAGCAAAAATGATACTTTTAAATTTAAAAAGAATTAATTTTATACTTTTCATTTAATTATCCGTAATGAAAAGTTTCTATGACCATGCAAATGTTATGACATATTTAAGGTCACAAATTTCAAAAGTTTTGTAACCGCACAAATACTATGACATGTTTAAGACTACAAATTTTAAAAGTGTTCATTTCTTCCTTGAACTATGTGTTGATTGATCATAATATGTAACATAAATTGGAACAAAGATAGTACTCTTGCTAACCACCTCTAAGAGTTAAAAAGAACATAATGTTCTTTCTATAAAGGCAGAATCATCGATAGTCTCGTTTAAACATTCAAACTATGACATGTTTTTATTGAGCACCTGAACATCTGATAAAGTGCTCCTGTTAGACACTCTTGACTCAATTTTGAAAAAGATTTTGCGCATTTTTAAGAGCTCATTATGTAGATAAGTTAACCATTTGAAAAAATATGTCACCTCCTTTAATTACACACATTAACCTCAATAAATCGTAAAACTTCATGATGCATGCATAATTAAAGGAGGAAATATATTTTATGTGATAATTTATTTATGTAATGGACGCTTGTGAACATGCGTAGTTTTTTTTCCAAAACATGTGCTGAAATTTTCTAATAGGAATACTTTATCTTGTGTTCAGCTGTTTAATTGAATATGTCATAATTCGAATATTTAAATAAAATTTACTGATAAATTTTAAAGGATGTGAATGCATTTGGCCTGTTGTAAAATCAAATGAACACATGTATAACTCATCAATAAGGTTACTTGCAAGAGAAATTAAAGAAATAAATAAAGGAAAGTTAATGGTGGAGTACTAGTAGACAAAAAATTCTAGTAGTTGGTAGTAAACAAGTAGCTTTAAAATTAGTGAAGGTTTTTTTGTCTTTGGTCATGCATGCACTAAACTCGTGTCTTCCGTTTCATTTTTTCGGCTGACTTTTCTTCTTTTTTTCTATAAACTCACACCATCTGTTCTATATCTCTGATTATTATTCTCTCTTGTTTTCCAAATTAAAGCTATAGCACTTTTGATTACAATGGAGAGAGTAATAATATTTCAATTTCTATTTATTGCTTCTTTTTTGGTTATGGGTAGTAGTTGTGTTTTGGGATTCAATGTTCCTTCAATATTCATTTTTGGAGATTCTATATTTGATGCTGGTAACAATCACTACAACAACAACTGCACAGCACAAGCTGATTTTCCACCTTATGGTTCCAATTTCTTTCACCATCCTACTGGTAGATTCACTAATGGCCGAACTGTTGCAGACTTCGTTTGTGAGTTCTTATTACTCCTTTCTAATTATTGACTTTATCAGAACACCGAGTGGGAAACAAAATAAAATTCATCTAAACCCAATGACTTTGGTATTGAGTATATATATGTATGAGAAAATTATTAAAGTATTAACAATGTTAGATTCTAATCTATAATTTTAAAAATATAATGAGTTCCATGATAAAATCATAAAAATTGAATTTATCAAATTAAAATTTTGAATCCGTCTCTACTAGTTAGACCACATTAATATACTATCACTAAATGATACAGTTAGGTGGGAGGATTAATTAACCATAGTTAAGTAATAGAAGTGTAAATTAAGATAAATATCATGAATTCCATTAGTATGATGTAAATATCTGTAAAGAATGGATCTTGTGTCCATGTTTCCATTCCATATCCGATGTGAGACTCTTAACACTCCCCCGCACGCCCATACCTTGTTAATTGGAACGTGGATAATATAATTTGGGGGCCCAATATCGGTGAACAAAGATAGTTCAAACGGAGGATGATTGCCCAAGCCATATAAGGAGACCTATGACCACTTATCCCACCGATGTGTGAGAAGTCAACATCCCGTCTCACGCCGAGGGCTGGACATCTAGAGCGTGGACAATAGAAGAGGGGGGACCAACATCGGAAATAATGAATTGGGGCGGGTCCAACTCTGATACCATGTAAAGAATGGATCTTGAGCGTAACTCAACTCAAAAGCTAGTTTGTAGGGTGATGATTGTCCAAGTCCATATAAGTAGTCCATGTTTTCATTTCATATTCGATGTGAGACTCTTAACAATATCTTGTGTGGGTAAGCATTGTCAATTATACTTTTTGGCTTAGTTGAACAATATTCTCTTTTACTACAAGTTTTTTCTTAAGGTTCCTAATTATTTGTAGTTACAAAAGAACCGTGGTTATAATACTTTAAGTTGTTTCCAATATATCAATGAGAGTTGGGGTGGAATGAATATGATTCCTCCATTTTTAATCAGATATCTTAAATTTCAGAATCCTAATAGGGAATGCTTTTCTGGGCCTTATGCGATATGAATCTTGATTAATAGACCCCAAGTAGGTACATAATCACCGGTGAAAAACTAAAAAAAATAACTATTTTCAGACATGTCAAATTTCAAAAAGATAGTACGTTTTTAAATCCAAATTCACAATGAAAATGAGATGTTTTTACCCTTGAACTACAATTCTCGTAGTAATTCTTTTTGAGTCGGAAGAATCTTATTTTTATTTTTTTTCGGTTTGGTGGAAAATTGCAGCTGAATTTATTGGGATTCCTTTGCAAAAGCCATTCCTGGAAGCACAGGTTGAGTTAGTAAATGGAAGTAGGAAAGAGTATCCATCAAATGGAATCAACTTTGCTAGTGCTGGTAGTGGTGTTCTACGACCAACAAATCAGGATTTGGTAAGAAATTTATTAAGGACTCGTTGATGTTCTTGTTTTAACATATGCTATTTCATTGTAATCAACCACTAAAATACATCACCCCTATTTTTCCTTTTCATTTATACCAACGTTGGCTCTTCCTCTTTTTGCCCATATGAACTGATATTAATTTTGACTTTTGGAACATATAGGGAGTGACACCAATTCAAGATCAAATTCAACAATTCAAAACCTTAGTCCAACAAAACCACATAACCAAGAAGCAAATCCAAGAATCACTCTTCTTTTACGAGTCAGGCTCCAACGACATCTTCAGCTATTTCTATCCATTTGATGCCCCAACACTTACCCCAGATGCCTATGTTCAATCCATGCTTACTGAAGTCACAAACTTTGTTGATCAAATTTGCAAGTTAGGGGCTCGTCGAATCGCGTTGTTTTCATTAGGCCCCGTTGGTTGTGTCCCGGCCAGGACCCTCTTGCCTGGTGCACCAGTTAACAAATGTTATGGAAAGATGAACAAAATGGTCAAGAATTATAATATGGGGTTAGAGAATTTGGGGAAAACAATACCAACCAAGTATCCTGGTTCTTTTGCCGTGTATGGAGCTGTGTACAAGACTGTTCAGATCTTCAGAGCGAATCCTAAACGTTATGGTAATTTCTTACACTTCTTTAGTCCCATTTTATGATTGATCTATTTTTTTTTAGCTATAACAGAAATGTTACCTTTACTCACTTGTGTTTTTTCCACCATCTTACTTTGCAAGAGTTTATGTTAAGGTACTGGTCATTTAAACAAGAAATTAAGATGACAAAAATAGTCTTTTATGTTTGAAGGTAAATTTAAAATAGTTCTCTAAATATATTCTTGAGCAGTTCTGATCCTTTAAAGTTCTCAAAATACGCTTTTGATATTCTTAAAATATTCCGCAAACTCTAGTTGATAGATTTAATGGGAACTGTGAAAAAAATATTTTGGACAAATTTAAAGGATCAAAACTTTTTAAGAGTATATTTAAGGAACTATTTTAAACTTACTTCTATTATAAGCGACCACTTATTATTTTCTTTAACTTTTAAACTATCATGTTAATCTAATGTATGTACAAGTGAAGGGAGATTCTAACTAACTCATGATGATTTAATTTGTTATCACATATATAGGCTTTTCAGATGTGACAAATGCATGTTGTGGTGATGGAACACTTGGAGGATTAGTGCAATGTGGAAAGGAAGGTTACAAGTTATGTGCAAAGCCAAATGAGTACTTGTTTTGGGATTATTTTCATCCATCAGAGCACACTTATAAACTAATCTCAAAGGCATTGTGGTCCGGAACTCATTCTCGAGTTCGACCTGTGAATCTCAAAACACTAGCCAACATGACCAGCACTAGTTAAGAAAATTAATTGTGTTTTTGAAAATCTTAAAATGGAGAGTGGGGTCATCCTTGTCTTTCTTTTCAGAATGTTATGGTGTTCATATGTATATTTCTTTATTTCTCTCAATTTACGAATTCAAGATTTAACTCTCATTCAATACTAACTAGTAAGAGAATTAATTGTATTTTGAAAATCCTAAATTAGAGGGTGGGGTCCAGGTTTTTCATTAATTATGTTATGGTCTATTTTATGGGTGAATTATAAAAATGGCCTAAAAGTGGGTGACTTCTATTTACAGAAATGGGCAAACCGTCAAATTTAATAAGTAACAAGTTTTTACTTTTAACTTTGAAGATTATCCATATGAAGTATGGCTAGCCAGCGGTCCGGTCCCGGCCTAGTCCCACATCAAACCCAACTATTTAAAAATAAATCGCGGTATCGGGACTCGAACCGGGACGGGACATGGTCTCGTCCCGACCCGTCCCGGCCCGCCAGTCCCGGCCTGATCCCGGTCCCGCCCCGATCCCGCCCGATCCCGGTCCCGCCCCGATCCCGCCCGAAACTCCCCCTTTTGCAAAAATAATCGTTGCACCAACGACCATTTTACATTTTGACCGTTGTGCAATGACCATTTTTGGCCTCCCCCCTCCCCCAACCCCTTACCCCCTTAATATTTATTTTTAACCCATAAGTTATTATATTTACACTTTAACCCAATTTCCCAACTATAAATACCTCATTTTCTCTTCATCTTTCTCACAAATCTTCCTACAATCTCTCAATCTATCTCTCTACAAGTCTACATTGTCTACTAAATATTCAATTTTATTTATTCATTTGGGAGTGAAGTTGGCAACTAGCTTAAGGATCTTCCATCGAGCAAAGTTTCAATTTTCAACCTCTCGATTACACGTCGGCGTTTGATACATTCGTTCCTTCATTAAATTATTATTGTATGTTTATTTTATTTAGCGCACTTAATTTCAGTTACTTTAATTATTTATTTGTATAATTATAAATTTATAATTGAAGGATTTAAACATATGCTTACGGATAGGAGTCATGCTTCTTCTAGTAGGGCAACAAGGGCAAGGGTCCTATTTCTAGACAGAATACTATTCCTACACATGATGATTTTGTTGATACTGAACATTTTCCTACAATACCATTAGATTTAGATGTTGAGCTATTTTCTGGAACTCAAGAAGACTTTAATTTAGACGATGATCTAGATGATATACCCACTAATGTAGATGACAACACACCCACTAGTGCACCTTCAACTGAAATGCCTCTTATTGCCCCTAGTATGAGACGAGGTCCAGCAAAACGAATATTAAAATCAGATGCATGGACATTTTTTGATAGGGACGTAGAATCAAGTAGCTAGATGTAAAATTTGTAAAGATGTTTTAAAATTTAAAACTGTAAAAGGTCAAGGTGGGACGAGGGGTTTAATGAGACACGTATCAAGGTCTCATCCTGCTAGGTATGCCCAATACGAGGCTTCAAAACCGGGTGCGCAAACGTCTGCTCCATCGGGACAAGATTCACATACTGTCCCGGAACAAGTACAAGGTCAAATTAACCCTATGACGGGGGAAATTATAGGCCCCAAATACGATAAAGATAGAGATATGAAAGCAATAGCAAAATTAGTTGTTGTGGAGGGTTTGCCTTTTTCATTTCCTTCATCTCCCGATTTTATTCAATTACATTAGAGATATGTATAATCCTGCTTTTAACGGTTTTCCTAAATCAATTGTTAAGCGAGATGTATTTAAATTCGCACATGAATATCAACAGTATTTACGTTATTCATTATATCATTTTAATGGCAAAGTAGCTATCATTTCTGATATAGGCCGTAGTACTAACGGCCATGATTATTTAATGGTAACTTGTCATTGGATAGTTTATAAATGGTCTATGTAAAAACGTATCTTAGCGTATAAATATATAGATGATAGGCACACTGGTACTTTTATTGCAGAAAATATTTATCAAGTGTGCGATTGTTACGGAATAACTGATAAAATTATGACTATTACATTAGATAACGCTTCTTCTAACAATTACGCTATTACAATTTTAAAAAATAGTTTAACTCCATCATTTTCAGATCATTTTCATATAAAATGTGTGTGACATATATATAACTTAATTGTAAAGGATGGTCTATCACTTTTTGAAGTCATTCTTAGTAAAATACAATTTGTTATAAACTTTATTTTTAGAATTAATAGAATACAACGAAGAAAAGAATATAAAAAAACTTGTCACGATTGCCAACTACCTTATAGAAAAATTCCAGAAGAAGTACCCACTAGGTGGAATTCTTTATATGAGCAACTACTTGTTGCTTATGACTATAAAAAACCTATAACTTTATTTTTTAACTCTCATAATCAAAATCCAACTGATATGGTTGTAGATAGCGATTGGGGAAAAATTTCTGAACTTATTGTATTTTTAGAGAAATTTTTTCAAGCAACAAAAGAATTTTCTGGTATATATTATCCTACTATTTCAACTATGTTATTTTATATAGCTTTAATATTTTCATTACTTAGTGAATATATGAAAAAACCAGCTTATAAGGCAGCTATTAAAAAAATATTGATCAAAATAAAAAAATATTTTATTCTCATTCCCACTATTTATATTATTGGTGTTGTATTAAATCCGACTATTAAAATAGACGGTACTAAATCACTTATTGAAACTATTTACGATTGTATAGAAGTACTACCACCTCCAAGTCCCAAAAATCCAAATCACCCACCGCCTATTGAACAAATTAAAGAAGAAGTGTTGTCTTGCGTAAAAGACGAATGCAAAAAAGTATATAGGTTTACCAACAAGAAAGTGCTAATAACCTACCGACTTCCATACCATCTTCTTCTTCTTCAACACAACCTCACAAAAGACATGTTGTTTCTGCGGCTTGTATTGAAAGCCTCAGAAATAGAATGTGTGGTCGTACTGCTACTAACCAAATTAGCGAGTTTGATATTTTTGTTCTGCAGAGTTTTGTACCGTACAAAACAGTTCTCAATGAAGAATGACGTGAAGACTTGCTGAAATACTGGAGGGGGAATGAGAAGACCTTTCCGACACTTTCAATGATGGCCCGAGATGTTTTGAACATTCAAACGTCATCAACGGCGTCCGAAAGCGCTTTTTCTGCCGGCAGATATCAAATAGGAGAGCACGTCATTAGCCTGAGACAGCTTGAAAATTATAGTATTATTCAAAGATTGGATACGAGAGGAGCGGAGAAGGTGCGGTCAACCAGAGATCAACGAAGAAGATGATGAAAACTCAATGAAATCTTATCCGAATGTGGTGGAAGTGACGTGGAGCAATTTGACCAACAAATACTAATTCCAACCGAAGAATCACAGGAAATTATCAAGAAACTAGAACATGTTTTTTTCAGAATGTAATTTTTTTAATTGCAATTTTACTATGTAATTTGCAACTTTTGAACAACACCACAAAGTTGCAATTTTGACAATTGTATTTGTATTACAAAAAAAATCATATGTCTATTAAATAATATAAGAGGCACAAAAACAGCCTTGAGATATTTTTATTACACTATCTTGTCTTGTTTGATTATTGAGTTTTTTTATATATATGTTATTTTTTAAATTAAGTGCAAAAAAAGAAAAAAGAACCGCCCGGGATCCCGATCCCGACTCAATCCCGATCCCGCCTGACCCAACCCGCTCCTTCCCTATCCCGCCAAACCCGGCCTGACAGTCCCGAGCCCGGCCCACTGGCCACCCCTATGAAGTAAGTGGGAATCAAAAATTCAAACCATCCATATTTCCTAAGTCACTGGGGGTAAATGCACCTTCTTTTTATGTGTATTTACAATTTGTTTTCACATGTACACCAAATAAGCAAAGGAAGAGGGTGGGGTGGGGGTCAGAAACTGTGCTCATTAACCAAGGTTCATAGAGAGTTCATTTATATTGATAATGGAGATCCAAGATTTATTTAAAAATATCATAATTTATTCCCCAACGTGAGTCTGGTATTCTTTGCTTGCGCTTAAACTACATTCAGCGGACAAAACACAAGACTATTATGCTAAATCAGTCTAAAGATACTTAACATTGTCTATTTTGGGTTAAATTCCATGCGTTTTTGAAAGGTCTCACATTATTAAGTGTTAGAGATAAATTAAAGTTCAATCACTATAAATTAGGATAACCAACCTGTATTAGTTAGAATAACTAAGTTCTGTTAGCTACATTTTTATATGGTTTTATGTTAGCTACATTATCTCCCTATTCTTGTGTAGATTGTTGTAAACAACTGTATATATATATATATTCAACAATATACTCAATAAAAAATATATTGAATTCCCTCTACATCTGATCGTGTTACATGGTGTCAGAGCAGTTATTTCAGAGCTCATAGTCTCTCTCCATGTTGAAACTTTGAGTGATTTTATGGCATGTTGATTCTAAAAGAGTTACAGAGGGAGATTGAACTTTATCATCCGAATCAGACATGAAAGTCAGTATCTTCTTCTTAGAATTTTGTCTTAGAACCATTAGATGAGTACGGCCAGGTGGTTGTGATCGACGACTCAATAAGAGATTTGGAAGGACATCCAGTTGCTTCTCTGAGGGAGAATTAATATGATCTTGAGAAGCACTAACTAGAAGATGATAGGCTAAAACCAGAATTATTGTTTTTAGAAGAATCATGTTGAAAATGTTGGTACAATTGAGTCAGGTTGCTATACAATAATATACACGATATATACAACATATCCAATGCCTTGTGTATACCGTGTATATCACGGAATCCCATGACAAGTTGGAGACCGTGATATACACGGTATACACAGCCGTGTATATTGATTTTTGGTAACATGTTATTTGTATTTAATTAGCATTGTACACTTACCATAATTGTAGAATTCTTGTACAAACAACCCGCAAGGGTAGCCAAGTTGGTGTAGCAGTAGAGCGCGGGACCGCAAGGTTACGAGTTCGATCCCCTGCATAAACCTTCTTGGTTGAGCCTGTCACACATGGCTTGCCAAGTGTGGTTAATCGGCTGACGTGGTTTGCAGGCTATTGCGTCAGTCCGGGATTTACCCTGTGCGCACTCGAGAGAGTAGCGGCTGCGGGTTCCTTCGTCAACAAAAAAAAAGAATTCTTGTACAAACAGAATAAGATTTTAGGAGTAGAATATGAATATGATTTTTCATATTATGAAAATTGTAAATATACTCATTCATTAATGAAAATAATGAAGAGATTATTTTCTTTCATGGTATCAGAAGTTTAGGTCTAACTTGCTTCTACCGATTTTCCTATCTTTCACTGCCTCAGTTTCCGTGTCCCTTCTCAGAATCTGTGCCCCTTACCTCCTCTCTTCCCAAATTTTCTTTCAAATCCCTCATTCACCTATTGTTCTTTCCTTATGTCTACATCAAAGAACATGTTCCATCCTGCCCTTACTGTTTTCAACATCAAGAACCACATCCATATTGTTCTTGAGATGGAAAACGTCCAATATGCGACGTGGGCAGAATTATTCAAAATTCACGCAATCTCACATCAAGTCATCCATCATATAATTTCTCCCGCTGTCCCTACACCCGCGGAAGATCCTCAGTTGTGGATCACTCTTGATGTTACTATCCTTCAGTGGATTTACTCCACTATTTCTACCGACCTTTTACAGACGATCATTGAACCATACACTACGGCTATGGCTACCTGGAATCGATTGCGTGACATTCCAGGATAAACAACCTTCCCGAGTTGTCACACTTGAGCAATGGAAAATTTCTCGAATGTTTCAGCTTATTGTAAACGGTTCAATGAATTGGCGGACCAACTCCGTAACGTTGGAGCACCTGTTACCAATAATCGTCTTGTTCTACAAATGGTTGCAGGCCTATCTGAGGCCTATAATGGAGTTGAGACTCTACTCTGACAAAGTAATCCGCTTCCCCCTTTTTATCAAGCCAGTTCGATGCTCATGTTAGAAGAAGCCGGCTTGCCAAAAAAGGCAGCTATCAGCGCAAGTTTCGTGGCGATGATGACTTCATCCGATAATTCTCACGGTTTTATTGACAATTCAGGCCAAAACTGCAATAACGGTTACGACAAAAAGGGTCAAAATCGTAAAGATAATGGCAAAAATTGCAGAGGCAACAACAGTGGCAGACGAAACAGTAGCAACGACAGTGGGCCTCGGGGTACTGGGCCGCAGCCCGCCTGGTCTCAGCCCTAGGTCCCTTGGTAGTGGGCCTGGACTAGCGGCTAGTGGCCCAGTAACGCCTACTGCCCACCCAGTTATTTCTCGGGAAATTGGGCTCTAGTCCAACCCAATCACATGGCCAGTTTCTCGAGTCCTTACGGCACCAATCAGTAGCATTTCGGGTTGGGTCAGCAGGCCGATCTGCTTGAGCCTCGGCCCTTGCAGGCTTTCATTGCTGCGGGCCTGAATCTGATCCCGACACCCACCGATATTGAGATCACCATGCATACACTTGGATTAAATCCTTCAGACCCAAATTGGTACATGGACACCAGCGCCACTTCTCACATGACGTCCGACTAAGGTACTCTCCGGTCTTATTTCAATTTGAGCAAAAATCGTGGCATTATTATTGGTAATGGCAACTCAATTCCAATTTATGGTTACGGTCATACAACTTTGTCTCCCCCCCCCCCATCCACCTCTTGTCTTGAAAAATACCTTTCATGCCCCTAACTTAATTAAAAATTTGGTGTCTGTCCGAAAATTCACCGCTGATAATTGGGTTTATGTTAATTTTGATCCATTTGGGTTTTCTGTGAAGGATTTCAAAACAGGGATACCTCTCATGATATGAAATAGTAGGGGAGATCTTTATCCAATCAATTCCGGCACCAGTTTCTCGAGTCAAGTCATGCCATCGACATTTGCAGCTCTAGCTTCTTCCTTATGGCATGCACGTTTGGATCACCCTGGGTCGTCAATTGTTTCTTCCTTGCATAAAAACAATTGTTTCTTCCTTGCATAAAAATAATTTTATTTCATGTAAGGGTACGCGTAGTACTCCAATTTATCATTCATGTCCGTTAGGAAAACATGTTCGATTACCGTTTATAGCATCTACTTCTCATACTTTGATGCCTTTTGACATTATTCATAGCGATTTATGGACTTCTCTCGTTCTAAGTTCTGTGGGCCATCATTATTATGTTCTATTTTTGGATGATTATTCTAATTTTTATGGACCTTTCCGTTAACTAAAAATCTCAAGTTTTTTTCACATTCTTAAAATTTAGAGCATTCATCCGAACCCAATTCAAATGGAAAATAAAAAAAAATTCAATGTGATAATGTCAAAGAATATGATAATGAGTTGTTTCGGAAATTTTGTGATGCTAATGGCATAGTTTTTTATTTCTCTTGTCCTCATACATCCTCACAAAATGGGAAAGCCGAATCAAAAATTCGTACCATTAATAATATTGTCCGAACTTTATTGGTCCATGCTTACGTACTCCATTCCTTTTGGCATCATGCTCTACAAATGGCTATTTATCTCCTTAACATACTTCCTACCAAAGGGTTGGCATATGCATATACCGGGTATATAAGTAATGATTTCAAATCCAGAGGTTAATCGTACTCTGGAAACTTTACGTAAGGCAGAGTTTGGTTTTTTTGGGGTGATAGTGGAAAAGTGACCTCCTCTTAAAATCCTCTATAATAAGAATCATTCGTATTCACATCTTAGGATCTTTGGGTGTTTATGCTATCCACTATTTCAGTCAACTACATTTAACAAACTTCAAGCTCGTTCTACCACTTGTGTGTTTTGAGTTATCCATCTAATCATCGTGGTTACAAATATTTTGATTTATCTTCTAATAAAATCATAATTAGTCGCTATGTTATTTTTGATGAAATCCAATTTCCATTTGCTAAAGTGAGTAGTCCCGTGCCTAGTTCGTATAATTTTTTAGATGATGAAGTCTCACCGTACATTATGCACCACTTAGTGGGCCGATCTAGTGACCACGAAACGCCAGCAGGCCCACTGCCTGTTGTCACGCAAATACCTACTGCCTATCCCTTCCCCGTCCCATCTCCAGCTTGTGGGCCGATCGACCAGCCCACTACTGAAAGTGCTTCTGCACCAGTTTCCGATCCAATCCCGCCTCTTGTTTCCAGTTTTCGGCCAGCAAGCCCACTGCCTGCTGGCCAGTCCATCACCCATTCGACTTTTCTCAAAATCCACCCAATTCTTTCCCGACTCACAGACCTGTTACTCGTAGTCAACGGGATATTTTTAAACCAAAAAGACATTTTAATCTTAATTCTAATGTTCTTAAAAACACACTACCCCGTAACCTTGTGTCTGCCTTAAATGACCCGAATTAGAAATTGGCTATGAACGACGAATATGATGCTCTTATTGAAAATAAGACATGGGAGTTGGTACCCCGTCCTTCTAGTGTTAATAGTATTTGGTCTATGTGGATTTTTACTCATAAAGATAATTCTGATGGTTCTTTTGCGAGACATAAGGCTCGTCTTATAGGTGATGGTAAAACTCATTAGGTTGGCGTGGATTGTGGTGAGACATTTAGTCCGGTGGTCAAATCGGCTACCATTCGCACTGTTCTCAGTCTGGCTCTTAGAAAGGCATGATCCATTCATCAGCTAGATGTGAAAAATGATTTCTTACATGGTGATCTTAAGGAGACAGTTTACTAGAATCAACCCTTGGGTTTTCGAGACCCCAAATATCCTAATCATGTCTGTTTATTGAAGAAGTCCTTGTATGTGCTCAAACATGCCCCATGGACTTGGTATAAGCGATTTGCAGACTATGTATCTACTATTGAGTTTTCTCACAACAAGTCTGATAATTCTCTGTTCATTTATCGTCGTGGTACTTCCCTGGCATATATTGTCTTATATGTGTATGATATTATCTTGACTGCTTCTTCTGATGATTTACATAAGTCTATGACACTACTCAATTCTGAGTTTGCTATGAAAGACTTGGGGCCATTGAGTTATTTCTTGGGGATTGTTGTCACTCGTCGTGTATGTGGGTTATTCTTATCACAAAGAAAGTATGCCGCAGAGATAATTGGGCGGGCTGGTATTTCCTCGTGTAAGTCTACTTCCACTTCAGTTGATACTAAACCCAAGCTGGGTGCTGCGGCTGGCTCACCTTACGAGGATCCCACCCAGTATCACAGTCTTGTAGGGGCTCTTCAGTATCTTACTTTCGCGAGACTGGATATTACGTATGTCGTACAACAGATGTGTTTGTTTATGCATGATCCTAGGGTTGAGCACATGAATGCGCTCAAACGCATTATACGATACATACAGGGACCACTTGACTATGGCTTGCATCTATATCCATCGTCGACCTCTACACTTGTCTCATATACAGATGCTTATTGGGGTGGTCGTCCTGATACTAGACGTGGAGCGTCGGGTTATTGTATGTTTCTTGGTAATAACTTGGTTTCATGGTCTACAAAGCGACAATCTACATTATCACACTCCAGTGCAGAAGTCGAGTATCGAGGGATAGCCAATGTGGTATCTGAATCATGTTGGTTACGTAATCTTCTCTTAGAACTTCATTGTCTCATTCAGAAAGCTACCTTGGTTTATTGTGATAATATTAGTGCAGTCTATCTTTCTGGTAATCCGGTTCAACATCAGCGCACTAAACACATCGAGATGGATATCCACTTTGTTCGCGAAAAGGTAGCTCGTGGACAAGTACGCGTGTCATGTCCCTTCTACGTACCAAATAACAGATATCTTTATAAAGGGACTTCCGTCGGTTCTCTTTGAATATTTTAGGGACATTCTTAGCGTACGACGCCCGCCCGCAATGACTGCGAGGGTGTGAAAGTATACAATAATATACACGGTATATACGGCATATCCAATGCCTTGTGTATACCGTGTATATCACGGAATCCCATGACAAGTTGGAGACCGTGATATACACGCCATACACAGCCGTGTATATTGATTTTTGGTAGCATGTTATTTGTATTTAGTTAGCATTGTATACTTCTCATAATTATAGAATTCTTATATAAATAGAATAGGGTTTTGAAAGTAAAATAAAAATAGAATTTTCATATTATGAAAATTATAAATTATATATATATTCATTCATTAATAAAAATAATATAAGAATTATTTCTTTCCGCACAAGATAATGGCAGAGAGAATGGCAGGGAAGACGACTTACCGGTAAAAAGCACCTTAGAGGAGATGCTGCAGAAGGTCAAGTTGAAAGGGTCACTTTCACTGACACTACATGAAAACGAGGAAAAAATGTTGTTTATCACAGTGCCAGCAGAGACATTGAGGATATCTTTTAACCTAAGGGTGTACACCAATACTCTTCTCCGAAATATGTAGTGGTTCTACTACCAACACTGAAGGAATCAGATATTTCGATGACCAACGGAAAAATATACCTACTACTCTCGCACCTCGAGATGTCATTGGCCCTGAGAGGGAACTCCATAATTTTTGCTGATTCACAAATGAAAGTGCTCCTATGGAACTGCATAAGGTGTAATAACCTGGATTTCCTAAGGAATTTCAAAGAAATAGTTGCTTGGGATAACCCAACTATTACATGCTTAACTGAAACAAAAATGTCCAATCATTATCCTTTAATGGATACGGTTGGTTTTACTGATATGTTTGATATTCCTGCAAATGGATATTCAGGTGGGGTACTCTTCATGTGGAAAAGCTGGGAGCTGTCAATTGATCCAGTGACAATCACCGTTCAGTTTTGGAGAGTATTGGTGCTATTATGTGGAGACTTTAATGAAGTATGCTCTGCCTCAAAAAAATATGGGGGAACCCTATTAATTATAAAAGTGAAGCCGCTTTTATACACTGCCTAGATAATATTGATATGATTGGTTTAGGTTTTACCAGTAGCAGATATACATGGACCAATAAAAGAAAGTCAAAAACTGTCTAATTCTAGAAAGACTAGATAGATTTTTTTGGAAATAGTACATAGCTAAAATTATTCCGCAATACCTATGACTATGAGTAAGCCTTCGTTGACAACGGAACGGATCGGATCTGGACCGGATCCTATTAGATCCAGATTTAGATTCATTTTTTATATTTGAATTCAGATTCGGATTCAGATCAATCGGATCTATAAAAATCAGAACCATATTCGGATTCATCAAATCCATCGGGTTCACGGATCGGATCTGGATCCACATGTAAAATAAATTTTGCCTTGCTAAGAATGTAACCTTGCTAAAAAAAAATTTTGAACTGACAAACGATTTTACTTAGCTAACAGTTTACTGTGTTTCAATTTTGAAATGTCCATATGAGATATTTTGTTCGTTGTCTCGTTTTGATTGTGAGCTATTAGTTGAAAATGTTGGACAATGACAATAGTTGTGAAAAATGCTGACTAGTATTTCCACAATGCAGAACTTGCATGTGTTTGGAATCTTCACAAATGAAGTGAATATAATTTTAACTACTTATTTATGGAGATGTTAGTCATTCACTAATATAACATTTATTTTATTATCGAAGTTACCTCTTTATTTTTTGGTTTTTCAGTTAACGCGGGGATAAATTAAACTTGTCTTGAGAATTAAACTTGCAAGAATGTGCTTAGCAATTTTAAGAATACTTATAAAATTACATTCTAAGTTATGAATATATTTAATAAAAAATGAATCTACGGGTCGGATCTAGACCGGATACGGATGTCAAATACAAGATCCAGATCTAGATCCGATCTGTCAGAAATGGATCCGGATCCGGTCCGGATCCGTGGGTCCAAATTTTGAAGATCCATATCCTATAAAACGGATCTGGATCCACCGAATCCGGACCGGATCCAGGATCCACTGCCATCTCTAGCCTTCACCGACCTTTAAACTAAAGACGATGTGGTTCAATCACCCTGATTTCAAAAATATAATTAGTTCACACTGGTCTAACAATAAAAATTATAATAATGCTATTACTGTCTTCACAATCCATATACAAGCTTGGAATAAATAAATCTTTGGTAATATTTTCAAAAACAAGAACATTACCCTAGCACAAATTAATGGCTTACAAAAAATGGACACAAATCATAAAACTGATTTTCACATTCACTTAGAAGATCAGCTAATTATTAACTACAATAACATTCTCAAACATGAAGAGGAGTACTGGAAACTTAAATCCAGAATCCAATGGATAAATGATGGAGATGCCAACACAAAGTTTTTCACATTTCTACTATACAAAGAAGTAGAAGGAATAGGATTCTTGGGCTCATAGATTCTGTAGGGAACTGGACTTACAACCTCAAAGATATCAATAACATTATCTTAAGCCATTTCACTACCACTTATACTACTGATCTTATAGCTACCCCATTTCATGCCCATCTAACCCCAGTCACCTAAACATTATCAAACCATCTGACCACACTACACTTCTAAGACCATTAACCCTTGCAGAAATCAAGAAAGCAATCTTCTCCTTCAAACCTCTTAAATCTCCAGGACCAGATGACCTCCACCCAATATTTTTCCAGAAATGTTGGGAGGAAACAAATCAAGAAATTACCTCAACTTGCATGAGTGTATTTTCCACTCAAAAAATTCCTTCAAACATCAACAAAACACTGGTATCCTTAATACCCAAAAATCAAGAATCCTTCTTCTATCTTCCACTATAGGTCCATTAGTCTCTGCAACACAATCTATAAAACAATTATCAAAATCATTGTAGACAGGATTAGACCTTTCCTCAATAATATTATTAGCCCAAACCAGTGTAGTTTCATTCCTGGTAGGAGAGCTATAGACAATGCTGTCATTGTCCAAGAGGCAGTCCACTCCTTTAGCAAAGCTGTAGGAAACTATGATAAAATGATAATTAAAATAGATTTAGAAAAAGCTTTTGATAGATTGGAATGGTCTTTCATAAAACAAAACCTTTTTTATCTTAACTTTATAAGAAACATCATCACTCTTATCATGAACTGTGTAATCACTACATCCACCTTTATCATTATTAATGGTCAACCAACTGACTTCATTCAACCATCTAGAGGAATTAGATAAGATGACCCCTTATCACCCTACCTATACATCATTTGTATGCAAGCACTTGCAAGATGCATAGATCACCAAGTAGACATCTGCAACCGGACTTCCATAAAAATCAGCCAATCAGGACCATCAATCTCCCGTCTCCTGTTTGCTGATGACTTAATCTTGCTGGCAAAAGCTGATATAAAGAATGTCAATACCATTATTAACACCTTCAACTTTATCACTTCCAAATCATGGCAAGGAATAGATTTCTCAAAATCTAAAGTTCTTGGAGGAACCAAGTTAAGTCCAGGATTAACTTTGGAGGCCACAAGAAGACCCGATGTAAAGATGAAAAGAAAAATACATCTTTAGAATTAAACTAAAGTTATCGGGAAGTCATGTAAACTTCAAAGCTTAGCCTGTTCTGATACAATGAACCTCAAATACTATGTTTTGGTTCATAAAGCAAAGTAACAAAGTTAGTAACTAATGCTTGCTTATAAAAATAAATAAATGAAAACTTGGCGTAGAGTTGCAAAGTGAAAAGTTCATTCATTTATATATTTTCCGGACTAAAACCAGCCTGGATACAAAAGATACTAACCGAGCCCAAAAGTGACCCGGTAACAACACAAAAGACTGAAACAAAACCCCGCGCGAAAGGTTATGGTTTGTCCGCTCCATGGTCCACCGGGGGTATTCCTGGTGTTTCCAATAAGTTATGAGAAATAGGGGCTGAAAGAGGTTGTTCTGAAGTTGATGGTCCAGACATATTATCTGAGGCAGAAGGCACATGCTCTTGGGAATGAGGAGCCTCTGTCTCTGGGAGGACTTCATCATCTCCGCCCCCACCTCCCGCCTCCCCATACAAAGCATTGTCTTCTTCCATGGGTAGGAAGCCATCGGGACTGTCAACAACGACCAATTTCTATTGCCGAGCCTTAGTAATTTCCTCTTCAATATCAACAAGCCCGGTCTCTGGTGCTTCCAAGGCCTTACGACGCATCATATAGCCATTCCCAATCATGGATAGAGTATAAATGTCAATGGTGTCCTGTACCTCTTCTTCTGCAGCTTGAACAACCTGAGTGAGTTCGGTGCTAGTAGCATGGAAGAGTTCATTGGCTCGGGTCAACTCAACAATCTCTTCCCGTTGTCTCTCATTTTGAGCAATTAAAGTAGAAAGACCGGACCTCAAGGACTCGGTTTCTTTCTTCAGGGCTTATATCTCTGATTTCATTAATTTGGAGACGTTTGGAGAAGGAACCCACATCAGCCTCAAGATCAGAGAGGCGCATCGTCAGATCAGACATAGTGTCTGGTGCTTTATTCCACTTCTTTTCCCAGTCCCCAGCCCGGTATTCATGCAAAGTAGCATGTTGCTTATAAACCTCTTTCTCATCCTCTAATTGCTTAAGTTTGTCAACCTTGGAAAGCTTCACCTCTGCAACAGTCTGGCGGTGAATGGTGTTGTCCCTTTCAGTTTGCAAGACGGCTTTTTCTTCAATCATCCGTTGGAGCCCTTCATAACACAATAAGTTGGCTTGGATAATGATCGTGATTATCATAAGAGAATATGCAGAGATAAGTAAAGTATGAGCACATCGGAAAAGGATAGTACCTTGGCCGTAACTAGGGATGGCAACGGATCGGATCTATACCGGATCCTACTAGATCCAGATCTGGATCTAGAGCCGTCGGGTCCATAAAAATCATATCCAAATCCGGATCCATCGGATTCACCGGGTCCACGGATCGGATCTGGATCCACATGTAAGAATGTAACCTTGCTAAGAATATTTTTTGAACTGACAAACGATTTTTACTTAGCTAACAGTTTACTGTGTTTCAATTTTGAAATATTCATATGAGATATTTTGTTCGTTGTCTCATTTTGATATATTTTGTTTGTTGTCTCGTTTTGATTGTGAGCTATTAATTGAAAATATTGGACAATGACAATAGTTGTGGAAAATGCTGACTAGTATTTCCACAATGCAAAACTTGCATATGCTTGGAATCTTCACAAATAAAGTGAATATAATTTTAACTACTTGTCTATGGAGATGTTAGTTATTGACTAATATAACATTGATTTTATTATCGAAGTTACCTCTTTATTTTTTGGTTTTTGAGTTAACGCGGGGATAAATTAAACTTGTTTTGAGAATTAAACTTGCAAGGATGTGCTTAGCAATTTTAAGAAAATACTTATAAAATTACATTCTAGGTTATGAATATATTTAATAAAAAATGGATCTACGGGTCGGATCTGGACTGGATACGGATCTCAAATACAAGATCCAGATCCAGATCCGATCCGTCAGAAATGGATCCGGGTCCGATCCGGATCCGTCGGGTTCAAATTTTGAAGATCCATATTCTATAAAACGGATCTGGATCCACCGAATCCGGACCGGGTCCAGGATCCATTGCCATCTCTAGCCGTAAAGTGCATTCCTTCATTAATGTCGCATTCGGAGGACACCCGACAAGTCTTCCTCCTATCCTTTTCTAAAGACACATGTTTCATAAAGTTAGCCACTCCAATAGGATTAGAACAAAGGTGGCAGTCAGTAGGTACTGTCCGGTATTCTAAAGGCTGAGCTACCGAGGCTGGGTATTCATTTACCAACTCATCCCTATGCGAAGAGGAAATCTGATCTGGAGAAGATGGAATTCCATATTCCTCTTTTGGGGAAATGGTCGGTATGACCAATGATCTAGGATCCTCAACAACTAGTGGTAGAGTGACGCCGATCGGTGTATGCAAGGGCTAACGTGCAACAGTGCTTACTGGGGCAAAATAGGCATTGGTGTGGCTGGGTCTGTGACTACCAACTTCCATTCCCACAAATATCACGGGAGTTTCATTACTCCTTATTTCCAAAGGTTGTTCTTCCTTGGGACCTTCATCATCCAGGTCCACCACCGGGAAAGAACCAACCACTAAACTGGTGTTACAGATAGTGTTAGAAGGAGTTCGGTCAGAAAGATTTGGGATTCTCTTCTTCAAACATTTTTTTCCCGTACGGGGTCTAGCAAAATATTCATTTTGTAATCTTTTCCGTTCATAGGCCTGTTGGATAATGAGATCATCCGCTTCCGGGTCTGCGATTTCCTCTTTAGGAGGAGCGGTGTATGTCGCTTTGGAAAGACCTAACAAAAGGAGGAACAATTTTGTTGGCTAGTTAAAGAATAAATGAAAGAATTCAAAATTATAATCATGATATGTACCGTAGTGGTGGGGTACCCAGTTCTTCTTTATGGAGAAACTTTTCCATGTCTAGAGTTTTGAGATGTACACGCTAAGGATTTTCTGAACCCAAGTCCTGAGGTTGTCTATATCTACAGGTTCTCATATGGTGACTAAATGGAATAAATAAAAAGAAAAAATGGTTAAAAGTAGAACGGATCGCTTCAAGAAGAGAAATCATAGTATAAAGATAAACTTACGGTGGTGGTTCTATCGCTCCGGGATTGTACGGCTGTCAGGGTGAATGATATCGGTAGTAGGAACATTGACGTATCTTTCTATCCAACATCGGTCATAGTCATCATCGAGACTGGCAAGAATGGTTTTGCTTCATCGACAGTGCAGATTGGTGACTCTATCACGGGAAGTGCGCATAGAGTAAAGACAAATCAGGTGGTCCCAGGTGAAGTCAACGCCGGCCTCCCAAGAAAAATGCTAGAGGCACACAACTGTCCTCCAAATCTGAGGGCCCACCTGGGCTATGCATACTTTGTATCTGCGGAAAAATTCTAGAATGACATCATCAATAACTTTATAGAGTTTCATGGAAAAGGGGTAAGTATTAACATAAGAATACCCTTATTTGTAAGAGGTGTTCCTTTCCTCACTAGTAGGAATCAGGACTTCGATTGATTCCCAGCCGCAATCGGCCTTCATTGTTGGTCAAATATCGGCAGTGATTCAGGTTTTCTAATCACCGGCGGTGGTATCCCTACCGCCAGGTAAAACTTTCAAAATTATTTTTTCTCGAAGGTCATGAGTGAAATTCCATGTCTTCGATAAAAGTGAAAAAACCAAAGGATTTTGGCTAGAATAAGTCCCTGCTTGAGGGTTAGAGTTCTTCCTATTTGAAGAAGTGTTACTACGATTGGAAGGATTGGTCATATTTGTGATGAAGAAGGAGGGGATAACAATCAGAAATTTGGAGATGCTTCTGTGTAAATAAAAGATGAGTGGCCAAACCCTTAAATTGGTGGAGTAAATATAAGGGAGGAAATGATGACGCCTCTTAAAGGAAGTGTGTGTCGAATGCCAATCGGCGCCAGCACGTGCGTGTCAGAGTATGGGTGATTATATGGCACACCTCATCATTACTCTGCAGTCTTCTGTTTATCGAGGAAAGTCTGAAAGTTATCATCGTTTCATCAAGATGACGATTGGAGTAGCGAAATATGTGGACAATATTCTCTGAAGTTTCTCGCCAAAGCACAGACTGTCTATTGATTGTTGTTTCAAATCCACTCCCCGGTTGCACAAAAGTCATGATCGAAAAGTACGGGGACTATCTGTATAGGGTAAAATTCGTATAACATAGTTGTACGAATTATAATATGACACGTGGAGCACGGTACTGAGTCAGGACCACGTCAACCTAAGGAACAACCGATTAGGTACGCTTGGTACCGGGTGCGACACGAGCACGACCGGTACTGAAAACATAAAAGATTGAGAGCCATTTGAATTGTAACGGATGGCCATCACTAAAACCGGTCGTACGTCTTTCAATGACGCTTTAACGACATTTATTGAGATATTGATTATCCATTAATTGTAACATTCATTCTCCTGCATTAATGAAGGCATATTTCGTGGGTTGTGTACCCATGTAATTCATGTATAAATAGGACACATTATTCTATTGTAACGGATCAAATTCTAACTATTACAATATACTTACTAATATTCTCTTGGTTTCTGTGCTTTCATATGAGTTCTCGTCACTTTGCTCATAAGCTGCCACAAAGCTCGGCTAATCATTGCTTACTTTGTCTTGTTATTATTTGTTTTTAGTATAATTTGTCTAGAATTCATATTTAACGTGTCACTTGAGATCCACGTGTCAATTGTACTGTTTTACGGGTAAACAACACTTATCACTTTTTATTTCTTGTTTTTTTTAGCTTCTCTCTATCATGTTGCTAAAAAATATGAATGAGATGACACACACAAGTTGGAGACAAAGGGCGGAAGTAGAATATAGTTTACGAGTGTTATCAAACTAAGAATCTATTAACTTAAAGTAAGCCAGTCAAATGGGTCGGGGTGGTCGGACCGGTCAATTTAAACATAGGCCACACGGGGGCCGGTTTGGGACCGGGGGGCTTGGGAGAGGAAAGGGTGTCCGACCCAGCCCCCTACTTGGATAGGGGTACATCGTGTGCTTACTAGGTCAGGTCGGGTTTTAGTTAATGAACCGATTTTTTTTACATGAACCTATTATACTTTTAAAGTTATAAATTCATATATACTATTTCTTGTAATTTTAGTGAATATATACATATTAATTATGCTACGCGTTAAAAGCAGAGAAATAAAGTATTGTAATATATAGTGGATCCGCCCTTTTGCAGTGTAATACATAATCATAACGACACTTTACATCTAAATATAATAAGTAATTCGGTACATATTAATTATGCTACGCGTTAAAAGCAAGTAATTTCTTTAATATTAACATAGATGGAATTAAGATTTGACTCAAGAATTAGTTTGAAGTGGGCCGGATCGATGCCTCCTGTGGGCCATCACATGGCTCATTGGTGGGCTGGGCTATCGGGTTGTCCACCTTCTCTGGCCAACCCCCTATAATGTCCCACCTAGCCTAGCCCCCTACTCACCTTAGCTGGTTTCGTTCCGGGCCGATGGTGGGCCGGGTTTATCGGGCGGAATTCGGGTGAACTTGGCCCATTTGGCAGGTTTAACTTAAAGTTGAAATTTAAATTTTTAAGCTTCAAATTCTGATTTTATCTCTAATGGAAGAGGTATGAAACCTCTAAAACAAAGAATAAGAATCTTGCGACATGATTGACTAGATAATATCAATAAATAAAGACAAACAAAAATGAATAAATTAATAAGAAAAGCAGAATAATTGTAACTCGTGTTCCCATTTAATTGGCTCCATATGTACTACTTGAGCCTAATGTGCCACTTTCTAATACATCGCCCTGCACTATTATATTAGTTGCGTACCAAATTTATACTATACCAAATATATAATGTCTTTGTCCAAGTAAAAGACGACAACTTGTTAGAGTTTGTCTTTGCTAATCTTATGTTTTGCTTAATTTAGAATTTTTCATATATGATGTTTTTCTAACCCTAAAAAGCTAACCTCATACCAACTTTTGTCCTTTCCACGGGGCACTATCACTCGGATGTAGCGTTTACTATATGAGTTTGACAAAATTTAATAGTTTTGTTTCAAATTATATATATTTATTTTAAAAAGTGAGAATAATAACTTTAAAGAGCTAAACTCCGAAACACGTAGATTTTAAAATTTAAACGTGGGATACTTTGTGAGACTCTATTTTTTTTTTTTAAAAAAAAGTAGCTAATTCTCATATTTTCTCCATATAGGGATTGGATCCGAAGATTTGAATAAGATATTAAGAAGAAACACAAATTAATTATACTCTTACAACTTCCTCGGTCTTTTCCATTTCCTACGATTTTATAGAATTGAGATTAAGTTAATAAGCTTACGATCACTAAACTCCGAAACACGTATATATATATATATATATATATATATATATATATACTCTGTAAACTGTTTGGACATAGAACCAGAATTTTTCGGAATTCAAAAAACTTCAAAAAATTGTTTTCACAATTTACACTCCAAGTAACTTACAAAAATTCGAAAACAACTCCAATGAGTATTCATGTCTAAATAACTTAAATTTTCAAATATCATTTTGAACTTGAAAATAAATACTATTATTTTATCCAAATTTCACAATTTTTATATTCAAACACCTACATATGCGCCGCTAATTTAGAGACTTGTCACGCTGATATGAAAAACAAATGTAGAGACTTAGACAAGTATTTGACAAACTCACGTCATCTATTTCAAAGTACATGCATATATGATATATTGTTTTATCCTTTAAAAATGAATAGTTCTCGGAGAATTCCACACATACTCGTCAATATTTTTGAAAATATATATAAATAGAGATTCTCATTTATATAAAATAAAGATCTCCATTCAATTAGAATTGATCTTGTACACAAATATTAATTACACGACAAATATATGGTAATATATTCGCTATCAGAAAAGTCCAGGCAATATAGATTAGCCATGCATATGGAGTATGAGGGAAACAAGAAACATGCATAAAGAACCAATTAGGAAAACAAATGCTATGTTGCTGCCTGCTAAACCTGCGAGCTCAACAAACTCCAATACCAAGGAATGTTTCTTGTGCTTGTCTTCGTATTCCCATATATAATTCCAACCATTTTCACGTCTGTAAATTGTGTTGATCAACTTGTCCTTCTTACTTAGTAGCTCTATTCTTTGCCGTAGAGTATTTAAGTTTGAATCAACAATATTATAAGCCGAGTTCCCTGCAAAATTTTAGAAGAGATAGAGCAAAATTATGTCCTCGCTTACTTATTCCATTTTAGAGCCCACTTTATGAGAAATGAAATCTTGAACAAAGAGGCGAATCTAGGACGAGCCAATTAGTTCAATTGTACTCACTATTTTTTGTGTGTTTAATTTTTTTATTATATCAAAGGAGGCACTAACGAAGCTAGGAATTTATCTAAGGGGATTCAAAGAAAAAAAAATTATGCCAAGGAGATTCAAGAACAAAATTCACCAAGTGAACTAGCCATCAACCTTACAGTTTTGGGTTAAAGTTTATGTGTGTGTATTATGTATGTATATATACATATTAAAGATGCATTAATAAGATGACACTCATTTTGAATCCAATCTACTCTAAATCTTAGGTTGACCTCTCCCATGCAACTCTAAGATAAAGAAAGATGAAACAATAGAAAACAAATTGAGTATGAAAAGCTGATTAATTCTTGATGTAAGTAAATTAAAAGAAAAGATTAATAAAATGGTAGGATATATGAGTGACTAGGGAGAAGTAGATATACCTTCACCATGGAAGCTTCGAGACATGATAATATGATAGTTTTGTAACTTAGGCATCCGCAGTTTGCTTAAGCAACAGAAGAGAGGTAGTGGAGAGGCACCCATACTTCATATCACAAGGACATGGACTGAATATTTGTTAAGAAGATATATAGTGCCACTCATATATATATGGAACCCCACCCACTTCCTTGTGTTGGTAGATACGTGATAAATTATAGGTTATTAGGTTGTTTGGTCAAGTTTTTTAGGAGTCAAAAGTGTTTTTTTTTATTAAAAAAATACTTATTTTAAAAAGTTAAGGTGTTTGGCCAAATTTTAACAAGAAACTATTTATCTGAAATTGAAAAAGATAGTTTTTTTCCATTAGCACTTTTGGAACCTTAACCAAGCATAATGTTGCCTAATCATATCAAATGTGATTTTCGAATTGATTAGTCAAACACAAATATTTTTCAGAAAAACACATTACAAAATAAACAATTTTAAATGCTTGATCAAATAAATTATTAATCCCATCAGCTCGGGCATAGTAATTGCTATCCAAGTCACTTTACTAATTATCAGCCACAACTATGTGTGAAACTAGCGAGTTTCAAATAGAAAAGCTTCATTAGTGTTCGATGTCAAGTCGGAGCTTATAATAAAAGTCTTACGTTTGCAAGTTGCAACTTTCAACAAATAGATCAGATTATTAGTGGTGAATTTAGAAATATATATATATATATATATATATATATATATTGACTTATATACATAATATAATTAATTATCTATATACACAATATTTTTTCGATTTAAACGTTTGGTATATGAAACTCATTGATATGGCGAATCTTCTGAATTTGTAAAGTATAGGACTATTATAGAGGATAAAGAAGGGCAAATTTATAGGCTAAATTATGGGGCACGTGAACTGTTTCTCCATAAAATTAAATACTTTATGTATATAATTTTAAAAATTAGTATAATATTATTTGGCATCCATGCTATAATAGGTTAAATAGTGCACTTGGTTGAATGTTGACTTATTTACTTAGAGGACTATGAGGGTCAATTCTCACTTAACACATTTTTTCCTTCTCTTTTTTTTTAGCGGTGCACCCATGTTTTAAAAATTCTAAATTTACCTCTGGATAAATAGCTCCCTATCGAAAGATATGATTACCTTGATCCATACTTAGTCACATTATAAATATATGCGGACTAGGATTTAAAGTTTATGATTCAGGATTTTTGTTCTTTTAAGTTACTGAGTTTTAAATTAAAAATTTATAAAAATTCAATAACTTTTTAAGAAAAAAATATAGTGTTTGACCCAAAACTATTGAATTCAAGCGAATTCTTAAGCTATACTCTAGTTTCGCCTCCTAATTATGAATCATATCTCTAGCCTACATCTAGGCATGTGTGATATAAACTTATTTAATGTAGCTTACTGAAAGGGGTACACTATTAGAAATAGAGATTTTTTTTCACTGATATTTAGTGTGAAATTTGTGTTATAAAACATAATTTTCTATCTTATTACCACCAAACCAGCTCATTGTGTAAATGCATGATGGGAAACAAACTCTCATTGAAACGCTGAAAAACTTCATAATTTTTTTGTGTGAAAACACTATTCTTTAAGGTTTTCCCACGACATTCAGTGGGATAACCACTGCTGAACATTTTTCAGTAAAAATGGAGATTTTTTAGTAGTGGTAGTCCGAATTCTCTAATAGTTGTCCTATTACGCCTAAGAAGATCTTTTTCTTTTACGCCTCAATAGAATTAATAAGGTAAGACCTAGCCCCCTTATACTCTGTCCTTTGAGTTTCACTTCCCTTTCTTCCTTTGAGTTTCACTTTTTTATATAAATATAAAAATAAAAAAATAAAAAAAATCCAATTGATGACGCCAACAGTACTCTTTGTATAACACAAATGTTTGACCATAAACAATATAAATTTGTAAAATACTGAACTGTTTGCAAATGTTGATTCGGCTATCATTGTAAAAATAAACCAATTTAGGTAATTAATGGGGAAGTTCCAATTTATATGTGTTTGTATTTAATATACTTCTCATTTAATATGAATGTCGATATACATTCCTTCGTCTTCTTATATATCTTATGGAGAAGTTTAACTTAGGTCGATCGATTACCAAATTGACATGAAAATCTCAGTTTATTTACCTTTTGGGATTATAAAACTTAATTACCACCATTATTATGTACTTGTCACGTTTTTCTATAAAATAATCATTTTTCAAAAAAGTTAATCAAACAAGTGATCCTCCTAATACTCTTGAAATTAAATATTACTAGTAGTTCAAAGGCATCCTTATTCAACACCTCACCCCAAAAGAAAAAAAAGGCGAGAACAAGAAAGTTTCATATTCTTCCCCCTAAGGGAAAAGATTTCACACAGAAGTTAAAAGTAATGATTAAAACAAACACGGCAAGAAATTAGAGAATTAGTTGTCATGCCAGAAATTCATTTTCATAGGAACTTGACATCTCTCACTTTTTTTCCACTCAATTTTCAGGACTCGTTTTGAGATTCAATTACTTGAACTCGTATCGCAAACAGGGGTGGAGCAGAGGATGCGAGTAGAAACGGATTCAGAATTTAAATTTTATCGATTTAATCTATAAGATTTTTAGTATTAAACTTATTATATTTTAAAAACTATGGGTTCCGATCTACTTTTGTTGCAATATTAGCGAATTTTATACATAATTTATGCTCCACATCAAAAGTAATGAGTTCAGACGAACTCAGTGTCTCCATGTTGCATCCGCCACTGGATGCAAGAGCGTTGATTTGAACCCTATTCTATAGAAAATTACATTGTATATACAAGGTCAAAATAATTTCTTATGTATATCACGTAGATGTTCAATCTCTTTAGTTTCTTGTGTATTTATTTTTTTATATTTTAATTCCCCTTAATGAATATCCTGATTTTAACATTGGAAAGTATTAGAATCAATAGATACGATTCAGTAAATCTAAATCTAATCATACAAAATATACACATTTTAAATATATGTATTAGAATCAGTAGATACGATTCAGTAAAAATACGAATCTTCATATATTTAGAATGTGTATATTTAGTATGATTAGATTTAGATTTAGCATAATTTCATATGAGATTAGATTTAGATTTAACATAATTTCATATTTGATTTAGCATAATTTCTGATTTGATTTAGTACAATCTCAGCCATAATCTTGGCTTGTAATATTTTATATAATGTTGATGAATTCAATGAAATAAGCAAGGAAACATTTCTAACGGCAAGGGCGAAAAAGATTGCTAACTCGATCGACACCTCTGCTCTTCATGCTTCACACGACGATAATCAGAGTAGAAATATGAGCGAAAATCAGGGTAGCCCTCGACAAAATAAAAACAACAACGGCAACACCAACAACAATCGCGGAGGCAGAGGCGACGGGGGCAACAATCAAGGAGGCAAAGGAAAAGGAAGAGGCGTCGGTCGACAACACCAGTTTGCAGGGCAGAACCAATTATCTAATCCAAACTGGGCTTATCCACAAATGTGGAATGGGCCTTGGCGAAATTGGGTTGCTGCTCCATGCCCTTTTCCAGCAAATCCAGTCCAATTTCAAAGGCAATTAACAGCCCAACGCCCCTCTATATTGGGCCCCAGGCCTCAGGCCCACTTAACAACGACCCAGTCAGCCCAGTCCACATATGCACTAATTGATTTTTAACAAGCTATGCATACACTGTCAATTGCTCCTCCGAATGATCAATGGTACATGGATACCCTAGCTACATCTCACATGACTGCAAACGGAGGTAATCTTACGTCTTATTTAAATAAGAGTAACAATCGTAACATTACAGTTGGTAGTGGCCATACAATTCCAATTATTGGTTGTGGAAATGCATTGTTACCTAAACCTCATCCACCCTTAACCTTACAAAATGTTTTACATGCCTCAAAATTAATTAAAAATCTTGTTTCCGTGCGAAAATTTATCGTTGATAATTATGTTTCTGTTGAATTTGATACCTTCGGATTTTCTGTGAAGGATTTTCAGACGGAAAAACATTTAATGAGGTGTGACAGCGTGGGTGACCTATATCCAATAACCACAAGACCTTATTTTGAAACACCAACACATTCTACCTTTGCAGTTTTATCTCCCGAATTATGGCATAGTCGTCTAGGACATTCGAGAGCTCTTGTTTTAAGCTTCATTCGCTGGAATAATTTTATTAATTGTAATGAATTTTGGGATGATTTTTTTTGTCATTCTTGTTCCCTTGGGAAACAGGTAAAACTACCATTTTATGACTCGTCGTCATTAACCTCTTTGTCATTTGATATTGTGCATAGCGACCTTTGGTCATCACCTATCCTTAGCTCGGGTGGTCATCGTTATTATGTGTTATTTCTTGATGACTTTACGAATTTTCTCTGGACTTTTTCAATTGCTAATAAATCTCAAGTATATTCCATGTTCATCACCTTTTGAAATTTATATCAAAATACAATTTGAAAGGGAGATTTAGTGTTTTCAATGTGAAAATGGGAGGGAATACACTAATGAGTCTTTTCATAAGTTTTGTCAATCACATGAAATGAGTTTTCGATTTTATTATCCCTATACATCTTCCCAAAACGAAAAAGCAGAAAGAAAAATTCGAACCATAAACAATATCATCCGAACCCTTCTTGCTCATGCACATCTACCTTCTTCATTTTGGCATCATGTACTACAAATGACTACTTATTTGCTCAACATAATTCCCAACAAAAAGCTTGCATATTAAACACCCATTAATATTCTCTATCAAAAAGATCCATCCTATTCTCATCTTTGGGTCTTTGGGTGTTTATGCTATCCGCTGCTTCCCTCCACTTCTCGAAATAAATTGCAAGCTAAATCAACACCTTGTGTTTTTTTGGGATATCCAGCAAATCATAGAGGTTACAAATGTTATGATTTATCGAGTCGAAAAATCATTGTTTCAAGACATGTAATTTTTTATGAGAATGTCTTTCCTTTTTCCAAATTACATGATAAAAAACCCACAACTTATGAATTTCTGGATGCAGAACTTATTAATCCATCTTTTCTACAACCTACATCCCCATCTCAATGTTCGACACCTAAACTAGGGGACTCAACATCTACCCCCACGCAGGTGATTCATAAGTCGGTTCAACATCAGGAAATTACAACTCCTACCGACTCCGGCCCAATCACCAACATGCGCAATAGACAGTAATTCCACACTGTCTAGCACCAGCCCACACCCAAAAGTCCAACAAACTACCTAATCCAGTCCACATATAACTCCTCATCACTCCCCTCAAATGAAAACAAGCGCCCAACACGGAGTTTTTAAGCCCCGAAAACTTATCAATCTTCACACCACTACTAAAAATTCCATTTCTCATTTGCCTACAAATCCCATTCATGCATTAAACAATCATAATTGGAAAATGGTCATGCAATATGAATACGATGCTCTTATTCTAAATAAGACGCGGGATTTGGTGCCACGACCTACTAATGCTAATATTATTCGAAGTTTGTGGATTTTCAGGCATAAAAAGAAATTTGACTAGTCTTTTGAGAGGCATAAATCTCGACTTGTATGTGATGGTGCAGGATAATAAACTGGTGTAGATTGTGGGGAAACATTCAGCCCGGTGGTCAAACTGGCTACTATTAGGACAATACTTAGCATTGCATTATCAAAACCTTGGTGTCACACTCAGCTTGATGTCAAAATGCATTCTTACATGGACATCTCAATGAAACTGTCTATATGTACCAACCTCCGGGTTTTCGTGATCCTCAACACCCTGATTATGTATGCTTGTTAAAGAAATCTCTATATAGGCTTAAACAAGCCCCTCGTGCTTGTACCAACGTTTTGCAGATTATGTGGCCACGTTGGGTTTCTCTCACAGCATTTCAAATCATTTTATTCATTTATCGTCGAGGCACAAACATGGCATATATTCTCCTTTATGTGAATGATATAATTCTAGCTACTTCTTCAGAAGCTCTTCAACAATCTATTATGTCTAAGCTTGGATCTGAATTCGCTATGAAAGATTTAGGCCCACTCAATTTTTTTTTGGTATCTCTATCACCCGACATTCAGGAGGTTTATTGCTTTCACAGAAGAAATATGCAGAGGAGATTATTGAGCGGACCGATATGTCCTCCTGCAAACCATATCCTACACCGGTTGACACAAAAGCAAAACTCAGTACCTCTTCCGGTAATCCTTATCATGATCCAACGGAATAACGTAGTCTTGCAGGCGCATTACAATATTTAACCTTTACAAGACCCGATATATCTTATGCGGTTCAACAAGTATGCTTGTTTATGCATGACCCGAGAACCCAACACATGTCTGCATTAAAGTGTATCATTCGCTACATTCATGGTACACTCGAATTCGGACTACATATTTACCCATCTTCGATCAGTAAACTCATATCATACGCTGACGCAGACTGGGGAGGATATCCGGATACTAGACGCTCAACTTTTGGTTACTGTGTCTACCTTGGAGATAACTTGATATCTTGGTCTGCAAAAAAATAACCTACCTTATCCCGATCCAGTGCTGAAGCCGAATACCGTGGAGTAGCCAATGTCGTCTCTGAATCCTATTGAATTCAAAATCTTATGGAGCTTCAATATCCAGTTACGAAAGCCACTTGGGTCTATTGTGACAATGGTAGTGCGGTTTATCTCTCCGGCAACCCAGTTCAACATCAACGCACTAAACACATTGAAATGGATATACACTTCGTACGTGAAAAAGTCGCTCGAGGTCAAGTACGCGCCCTACATGTCCCTTCACGCTATCAAATTACCGATATTTTCACTAAAGGACTTCCGCTACAACTCTTCGATTATTTTCGAGATAGTCTCAACGTACGCAAACCTCCCGCTTCAACTAAGGGGGTATATTAGAATCAGTAGATACTATTCAGTAAAAATAAGAATCTTCATACATTTAGAATGTGTATATTTAGTATGATTAGATTAGACTTAGCATAATTTCAGATGATATTAAATTTAGATTTAGCATAATTTCTGATTTGATTTAGCATAATCTCATCCATAATCTTGATTTGTAATATTGTATATAATGTTGATTAATTTAATGAAATAAGGAAGGAAACATTTCTATCCGAAAGTCCTACTTTGAGAGTAAAATACTTTCTACTAAACGTGACTATTTTTAAGATTCAAATCTCCAACCATTAATTAAGAATGTAAATATATTTACCATATACGGCACCCTTTGATGGTGACATCTCTACATTTCTTTGTGAAGGGGAAAGTCCCGAAGGTGAACCCCCCCCCCCACCTGTACCAGAGGCCCCTTGGCCAGGTGAGATGTAAATCGAGGGATATGCGCGAGTGGCAGCCCTGCAAGGGAGAGGACCAACGGGACACGAACCCAGCAACAACCCTTGCAATATTTCAGCAAAGACTGTCACCACACGGATTCGAACCCGCGACGTCGAAGTGGTTGTACCTCAATCACCTTTCCACTTACCAACTCACCTGTGCCCCTGGAGGCTGACATCTCTACATTTCTATATGATGTGTTTGTGCCATGCAAGCAAATAAGTGCACGTACAGAGGCAGCTGACCCAGCCAATTAGTAAAAGACTTGTCATGTCTGATTACTATTTTTTTAATACGATAATTGCTAGTTGGTGCAAAAATATTTGTTAGTTTTGGTGCAAAGAGATCAGACCAAATCATGTTTTATATAAATAGGTATCGACAAGCGGCATATTGTTAATCGCAGCATCATATCCTGACAAGAATCCTCCATCTTTAAAGGTTTATATTTGTAAAAGTTCTCTTTTTTTAAGAAATGCCTGATATGTGTTACTAGTAAATTGATTGTGCCCAAAGCGGGTGTTGTCTACTTTTTGTATTGCACGTACTATGTCCGATCCAAAAAATCATCTTAATTTGAATTACTAGAATCAAATTATATAAAAAATATTATAAATTAAAATAGTTAATAATTAAAAATATTTAGAAAGTATTTAAAAAATTATGATCAAAGAAAATATTCTTTGACTGTAACACATAATAAAAGTTCTCTAATTTGCTTATTTTCATAAAAAAGTTCAATGAAAAAAAAGATTAATGTATTATTTTCTAAGAACTCAGATCTAGCAATAATAGTATTTATATCATTTGTGTGTAGAATAACTTACCATGAGGTAATTATATGATTTTTTCAAATTAAAAGATATCATTCTTATAGTCAATTCTAAAATTTGGAATATTAGAAAGTGTATGATTTTTTTTTGACATGAAATTTTCTTAACTTTGATATTTTTTAATATAGTCTTACATTTTTATTTTTAGAGATAGTTTATTCTTTCTAATTATACTTCACCTTTTTAAAGAAAATAGACCATAATTTACATAGATGTACAAGACATTTGCATGCTTTATGAAATGATATTCGTGACTCCTAAAGTATAATGAAACAAAAAACACAAAAAAGAGGTAATAAAATTGAATAATTACGAGCTTATGAGATTAATTAGGAGAATAACTAGGTCGAAAGATTCCGTAAAATAACTGTAACTCTCTGAAGAGGATACATCTTCCTCCACTAACAAATTATACCTCGACCAATAGACTTAATTAAATATTAATGTTCCTTTTAATAAAATATATATTGTGTTAACCTTTTTCTCATCATTGATTGTATGAATTAACAGGTGTATACCAAGAAAACCCACTTGTATGAGTTAAGCAAATATAAAGTGAAAAAGCATCACATGACATGTAAGCTACCTAGAGATGGCAGTGGATTCTGGATCCGGTCCGGATCCGGTGGATTCAGATCCGTTTTATAGGATATGGATCTTTAAAATTTGAACCCGACGGATTCGGATCGGACCCGGATCCATTTCTGACGGATCGGATCTGGATCTTGTATTTGAGATCCGTATCCGGTCCAGATCCGACCCGTGGATCCATTTTTTTATTAAATATATTCATAACATAGAATGTAATTTTATAAGTATTTTCTTAAAATTGCTAAGCACATCCTTGCAAGTTTAATTCTCAAAACAAGTTTAATTTATCATCGCGTTAACTCAAAAACCAAAAAATAAAGAGGTAAGATAATAAAATCAATGTTATATTAGTGAATGACTAACATCTCCATAGACAAGTAGTTAAAATTATATTCACTTCATTTGTGAAGATTCCAAGCACATGCAAGTTCTGCATTGTGAAAATACTAGTCAGCATTTTCCACAACTATTGTCATTGTTCAACATTTTCAATTAATAACTCACAATCAAAACGAGACAACGAACAAAATATCTCATATGAACATTTCAAAATTGAAACACAGTAAACTGTTAGCTAGGTAAAAATTGTTTGTCGGTTCAAAAAAAATTCTTAGCAAGGTTACATTCTTAGCAAGACAAACTTTTTTATATGTGGATCCAAATCCGATCCGTGGATCCGATGGATCCGGATTTGGATCTGATTTTTATGGACTCGATGGATCTGGATTCGGATCTGGATTCAGGTATGAAAAACGGATCTGAATCTGGATCTAGTAGGATCCGGTCCAGATCCGATCCGTTACCATCCCTAAATCTACCTGTTGAAGAGATGGCAGGTGTAACAGGTGATATTTTAGCAAACTATCTACTAGTATTACTTGGGCAAGTTTGATGACAGGGCCTATTGCCAGTTTTTATTAAGAATTTGGACCCCAAGTTTTAATTATTAGGTGGTAGGATCTTTTTTAGGATTACTACTAATTAATTGGAGACAAGTTATTGGAGTGTCAAACAAACCCCCAAATTTTTAAAAATATATTTTCGTTCAACGATTTAAAAATAAAAAATAAAAAATTAAAATTATAACTTTTCCAAGTTTTCAAATCAGCCCCCAAGTTTTAAATAATACACTTTTATCTGAATTAAATTATTAATAATTTTCCCAAAATGGCAAAAACCAGTTGTCCAACTACTTCTTCTTCTACAAGTCTGTCGCCATTAATTCCCTTTCCCAAGCTCGTTATTGATTGTAAAATTGCTCATATTCAGCGCTGCACCTTCGTCTTTCTCGAATTCATTGCCTCAACTCCCTCTATTCGTCCTACTCGGATACCTCCATTTGTGTTCTGGTAATTTTCATTCAAATCATTAAAATTGGTCATCAATTTATTAGTTTAATTGCTTGTGCATTAATCGCAATAGTAATAGTTGTCTATACTTGCACCCAGTAAGTTGTAGAATCTGTTGTTGCTATGCATTTGTGAGGATTTGATTTTGTGGTTCTGCAGATCTGTAGAAAATTTTTTAATCAACAATCAATTTATTTCTAGTTATTTCCTGTTTAATCAGCTCAATTGTAGAAGATTTATTTAATTGAAGTTATTTTAGACGAGCTGTTATTTTATTAGCCTAGTTGAAGTTATTTTAGACGAGTTGTTCTTTATTAGTCTAGTTTACTCGTTATGGAGGATGGAATTGTAGTAGGCGGAGCATATTATGGTGAATAGGTGGAGACTTCAGATTGTTGGATTTAGCATTCGAGAACAAAAGTGACAGTACCAATTGAAATTCAAATTCCATATACATATAAGCAGTTGGTTGAAAGCGTCATTACAAGTGGTCAGCTAAAATGCCCGCCCAACTACGTGAAGATTAGTTATACGATTAGTGTTAAGTCTACTAAGAAAAAAATAACTTTTGCATTCATAAAGACGAATTGTCATGTCCGTCTGTATCTTCTTGATATTGCTTGTGATGCTTATAGGCTCATGCTAAGGATAAATGTGGCTGAGAGTTTTGTTGTAGGTTCAAATGTCACAGCGGCAATATCACCCCACCACCACCATCTTTATTTGTTGAAGAATCCAAGAATAATCCTTGTCAAAAAAATGAAGACGATTTTGTCATTGGTTTCAACAAATATGGCTCATCAGAGTATGCTACAACATAGCTCAGCCAAAGACTTATCGATGACACGAGTTTTTTTCTGTGGGCAAATATCAATGATCACAAAAGTGTTTGTAAATGCATTGATGCTAGCTTTCATGAAAATAAATCACCGATCGCGAAAAATGTGTCCAAACCATACTATGGATACCGGAGAAGAATCTATATTCAAGAAGAGGAAATATAAATGCTCAATATGCAAAAAATATGGCCACAAGTAGACCACTTGCCCAAACGCTTTGTCACACAATAAAGACTGATTTGTTTTTCTTCAAGTTGTTTTAATAATCTTCTATGTTGTGTTCTGATTTTTTTAATTTGAACTTCTTGAATTTGATGTATTGTGTTGTGAACTGGGAACTTCTATTGTATTGTCAATATATTGAATTAACTGAACTATTTAGTGTTCCTGTTATGTTACATGTTACATAATTAGAATCGATGATAGGCAAACTGATCACTCGATCGCCTTTACAGATATTAGAACTGCAAATATTTAATAGTTAGATTTTAAACTGAACGATGTGCAAACTGACAACTAAACAGGCTTTACAGTTATTAGAACTACAGATATTCAATATTTAGAATTAAAACTGGACAAATTAACGAATGATATAGTCTAATTTAGGATTTGAACATGGGAAAAATAAATTTATACTGAAAACTTGAAGTAATACGGAATAGTAATAGACAATATTATCATTAGCATTGATATACTATGAATGATTACTACCGGGGGAGAATAATAACTATGCTATTTAATAAAAAACTAATTAGACATTATGAGGGGGAGAATTGGTGGAGCTGTTGAAATACGCATTAGGAGTGGGAGAATCCTGAGGGCTATTGAATTATGCAAGAGCCTATCCTCTTTCCTCAAGAAGTATAGTGAGTATCCTCTCTACACTTCTAACGGCCTTGTTGAGTTCTTCAAACATTCCCTCATAACCTCAATGTTTAGTGTTGCAGCAATTGATCTCATCATTTATATCCCCTACGTCAGTTTTTAGACCTCAAAATCCCATAACAAGTGGCTCATCATTCGTTAACCGGGGGTGCTGGAGCTATGTCATTTGGTACACCATTTGGTAAGTCGTTCCCTTGATCCATATCAAATTTGTTGTATGGTCTTTTGGGTAATGAAATTCGTGAAGAAGGGTAATTGTGAATGTCACTACAATTCGTGAGACATGATATTTATAGACCCGAAGGGCACCTTGAAAGGTGCAAAAGACACCTGTACGTAAAGCAGCACCTTATCAGGAGAGGTTTCATAAGTGTGTCTTGTAATAGACTATATTTAGATTCTACTACACTGTAAGGACCATTGATATTCTAATTTAGGTTTCATAAGTGTCTTCTAATAGACTGTATTTGAATTCTACTACACTGTAAGGACCATTGTTATTCTAATTTACTCTGAAAAAATCCAACTATGTTGGTATTTAATTAAATTTAGTCTACAAAAATAAGTTTCGGTAGTTATCTTTTAAGCTTATCAAGATTTGAGTATTGATAATAGTTGAACAAACTACTTAATGAGGTGCTTTGTGACCTGAGAAGGCGTGTACTCATATAAATATTCAATGATTATTTAGAGTAGGCGTGCAGGTGAATTTATTGTATCCAAACGAACGGTTTATTAGAATAGTCAAGATCACAAACATAAAACCCGAAATTAATACATAAATTATCTTTTTTAATTCAAAAATATGATTATCAAAATAGTAATCTCATGATATTTTATTTCTACATGACCTAAAACATCATTATTGTTAAAATATTACAAAACAAATCATTATTATTTAAATATTATAAAAACATATATATTAATATCAACATTACAAGTTTGTAAAGAGTTATCTAACGTTTGAAGTGTAATCTATGTCGTAGTCAATGTGTAATTACACATTATTTCTAATAATTAATATATCAAGTCACCAATTTCATGTCTTTTAACATATTTTTTAGTCATCATTTTAAGTTTTTATAAATTTAAGTGATATTTAACTTATATCTTACATTAATAATTATATTATATTATTATCATATGCTACATTAATATCCTAGAAACAAATTATTAATAGACTCCAGTTGTTCATCTTCCCCTTGTCAAATCACTTCGTAAAACGATGTGGTTTAATGAATCACTGCACCAATCGACGCAATTGATGACTAAAGCATGAAACAACACATTTTCAGTCCTATAAATTCAACACTCACACCTCTTACTTTTATCACTTGCAATCTTTATCTTCCTCTTCTTACTTGCAATCTTTATCTTCCTCTTCTCACTTGGTCCAAAATGCCGCCAATGAGAAACCGCCAAACGTTTGTCCTGATTGTATCAACATGAGTCGGCTTCCAACATGTTGTTCGTTGTTCCTTAGTAGCTCAGTGGTATCGGCTAGCCCGACATATCAACAAGGATGTTGAGCGCCAGGAGATGAACATCAGGCGCATTGCTCGCATGCTAAGGGCCCTATGCCTTTTGGCGGGGATTAAAATGGATGATTTGATCACCCCACTCCCCCCTAAACTCCACCCCTCTTGTTTGAATTTTTATGTATTTGAATGGAAGTATAGGCCTCTTTATTTAAATATATGAATATTTATGTTTATCTAAATATATGAATATTTAAGTTATGTTTTGTTTTGTTGTTGTTGAGCGTTCTTATGTTTACATATGTTTGAAATTTACAGAAATATTTCAACACTAGAGTCACTAGCTAAAACAATCGTTATAATAACTGCATCATTATGGATATTATTAGGCAAATTTATTTCACCACTAGACTCACTAGAAACAACATTAGTTATAATAACTGCTTCATTATAAAAATTGTTAGGTAAATTTATCTCACAACTAGACTCATTAAATAAAACATCTGTTATAATAGACACAATATTAATTATAATAATTGCTTCACTATGAAAATTGTTAGGCAAATTTATTTTACCACTAGACTCAGTAGATAAAACATCTGTTATAATAACAGGTTTCTTAGACAAATTTATTTCACCACTAGACTCACTAGCTAAAATAGTCTTTATAATAACTGCTTCATTATGAAAATTGTTAGGAAAGTTTATTTCACTACTAGACTCAGTAGACAAAACATCTGTTATAATAACAGGTTTCTTAGGCAATTTTTAGGCAATTTTATTTCACTACTAGACTCACTAGACACAACATCTGTTACAATAACATGTTCCTTTGACAAACTTTAGGCAAATTTATTTCACCACTATACGCATTACACAAAACATTCGTTATAATAACTGATCAATTATGACAGTGAAAATTGTGAAATGATAAGTATAAAAAAAGTAAAGCAAGATTTACAATTAATGAATTGTTAATGGTAAGAAATTTGCAGTTATATAAAAAAGAAACTTAAATAATTATTCCAAAAAGTAATTAACTTAAATAGTTGTTCAAAAAGTAACTTAAATAATTATTCCAAAAGAAACTTTCTCCCCTATGTGCCAATTTATATGACACACTTTTGTTTTTAGTCAGTCCAAAAAAGAATGACATGTTTCCTTATTTGGCAATAATTTAACTTTAAACTTTACATTTTACGCCTTAATGAGATAATCTATAACCACACAAATATATTTGACTTGTTTTAGACCACAAGATTCAAAAGTCTTCATTTATTTCTTAAACTCTGTGTCAAGTCAAATACCTTCATATAAAATGAGACAGAGGGAATAAATAATTGTTCAAACAACTTCTTCATTGACAGTCTAATAGCCATTTTTAGCAGCATCTCTAAACTTTTCAATGTCATCATTGCCATGTATTTGTGCTAAGACATCAGTAATTCTTTCATCGGGTGATCGATCATCACTATCAATAGTAGAATCAGCAACCTCACCAGGAAGAGTTTTGCAACTAGCATTATCCACTTGATCAGGCAAAGGACTAGAATAGTCGTCGTCATCATCGTGCACATGGACAAGATCAATCAAAGGAAGAGTCTTGCAACTAGAATCATCAACCAAAGGACTGGAAGGGCCATCATCATTGTGGACATAGGCAGGATGACTCAAAGGAGAACCATCAAGAGCATTCACTGGGTCAAAATTAACAGATGAATAACACAGAATTGACAATAGACAATAAAATTTTCTACTAACTTGAATGTCATAGAAGTTGACATTACCTTTGGTCTTCTTAGTATTGACAAATTGTAATGCCTTCTGGATCCTCTTCCTACTAGACCTAACTAAAGAAGAAACACATTTAGAACGTCTTCTTGGTTTTTTCTCCAGCAATTTGCGAAGGAAAACTAGTTCATCCTCAATTGATGTCAATCTATTTGCAATGACTCTCGGTCTACGACCATAATGGTTACACGTCTCTTTATTCATTCCTCCAAGATCTTGATCTTGAACTTGGTCTTCATCATGATCACGTTCATACCCAGAATCAGATGCAAGTTTCATTTTCATACGAAATTGATGTGTATCATCAATCTCACTCCTTAGGGCATCAATATTCGGGTTCGGTACTTCATCGTCATAATCTGCAAGATTTTTAATGTAGTCCTTACTCTTCTCCGCATCATCGGGGTATAGACAAGGTCTCACCACCTCAAGTTAACAAAAATAACAACAGATTAAATCAGAATAGGAAATCGCCAACCCAAGTTCTAATACATTAATAGGTTTGTATCATTACTGCACGGTCACTTGCATTTCCTAAAAGATCAACAAGTTTGTACTTCTCCTCCAATTGTCATCTCAAAATCCTTGAAATCGGCAAAGGACGTTGTTTAAATAGGGCAACAGTTTTTCCAACAAATGACATAGCTTCGTATGCCCATGCCTATAGTAAACAAATAAGTAGAATAAGCATTAACATAGTAATCCCTAATCTATAATAATATATCTGCATATTGGTTCATAATAAAATACTTATAATGAAGGAACATGGATAGTCATAATGAGTATACTGTGGTGGTTCCTTTTGTTAACAAGATACTTTATATATCTTGTGAATGTCCGGCTTCGTCAAATAGTCAAATGTCAGGTTGAAGCATTTCTTACCCCATGGATATTTCTCACCGAAATTAATACTATTCACCATGATGATCCACTTTCTATCAAAAACATTTGCAACATCTCAAGCCAACAAGACGGTATGGACAAACACAACCATTATAATTTTATGCTTCTCTAAACTGGTCAATATACCTTCTTCTTGAACCAATTTAAGCAGCGCATCAGTGGTCAACCCCATATTCCCGGTAAGCTTTCTTGGTTTATTCCAAATACCAAACCTCTTGAGAAAATAGTATTCTTTTTGTGGGTAAAAGCTCTGCAATTTAAATTTGTGATCAGTGCAAACTCTCTCAATCCAAAACAACAGCGCACTCCCTCCATTATGAACCACATCTCACACTTCTTCTTATTCTTCGTAACTTGATGAAGAAGAACAGAATGAACAAAATTTTCAATGAATTCATTCCATTTACTTGGCAATGACATGAAGTGGCCAAAACAAGAGTTTTCAAAACATTCTGTAAGTTCTTGATCTCTAATAATTTGTAGAAATTTGAAAAAATTGACATCCTGACCTTACTAAGATCTTGCCAAGGAAACTACCACCAAGCTTAGCCCTCAAGGTGGTCAATCCATACCTTTCAAGGTCTATGACCATCTCATTAACATTATTTTCTTCTTCTACTTAATCTTCTTCATCATCCTTTTCTTCCTCTTCTTCTCGTTTTTCTTCATCATCATCATTTTCTTCCTCATCATTTTCTTCTTTTTCTTATTTTCCTCCTTCTTCTTCTTCATCGTCATTTTCTTCTTCACCATCATCATCATCATCCCTTTTTCTTCATCATCATCATTATTTTTTTTTGTCTTCATCATCATCTTCCCCTTCATCTTGAACACTATTTTCACTACCTCTCCTTCTTCTTCTTCATGAACATCACCATTCTTTCCTTTTCAACAGTTTCTTCTTCCTAAACATCACCATTCTTTTCTTTTGCTACTGGTTTATTAGAATCCTTCTTTCTTTTATTAATGTAATTACGCAACAAGTTTTCTCCTTTTCCTCCGATCTCAATCTTTTTCGATCTTGTATGTTATTTCCAGCGGACTCCACCATCGATTTACCTTTCCAGATTTGTTACTTTTTGATTTTTTTTCAATAGAATTTGTACTTGCCGTATTATCTTTTTCAAATTTTTGTCCTAGCCTGAATATAATCAAAACTGTGAACAAAAGAAGAAAATATTACAAATCAATATCAGAAAAATAAAAAAGAAGAATAAAATTAGGGTTCTATACCTATATATCTCTTCAAGGTAATGTAAATCTTGAAATCGCAGCTTTCAGTGGAAGTTGAAGAAGGGATATTGAAGAACTTCAAATAACGGCTGTGTTTTCCTCAACTTTTTGTGTAATATCGCGAAGCGGGAAGATCAAACGATGGAATTTGGGGGGAGGGAAGATGACGGTGAAGATGATCGATCAGTTGGAGCCTAAATTCTTAGATTTTTTGTTAATTTAAAACTTAACTCCAAAAATTTAAAAAATACAAAAGGCCCCGCGTGTTTGCTAATCAGCTCATTAGTAATTTTTGGAGCGAAAATAAATGAAAAAAAATGAAGGCCATGTCTCTTACAAAAAGACTTTTGGGTCTTGCCAATTAAATCTTCCGTTTTACTTACTCCCTCCGTCTCAATTTATATGATGTAGTTTAACTGGGCACGAAATTTTAAAAATAAAATAAGACTTTTGAGTCTTGTGATTAAAAAATTATCAAAAATATTTGTGTGGCTATAAATTATTTCGTTAAGTGTAAAAAGTAAAGTTTAATGTTAAATTATTGTCAAATAAGGAATGTGTCATTCTTTTTTGGACTGACTAAAAAGAAAAATGACAAATGTGTCATATAAATTGGGACAGGGAAATATCAGTTATCACGAGTTCCAATGAACCCCACTACTTCAATTTGTAAAATCCTTAATGCTTTCAACAGTTATCCGCTCGGTACTAGGTTACCTAGCATTTATCCCGGGGATAACAACTTATATATTAAAAATGTGTCCTTTCCGATCCTCTAGTACTAGAAAAAGATCCTCTCTCTACCATTGAACTAATATCCCGTCATGCAATCATCCCTCTAGAGGTTCGCTATGCCAAAATTGAGAGAAACCTCATCCCTCTTTGTTTTTGCCCCCATATCATTCCACACGAGATCACCTAGGTAATAATACGCAAGAATGAAATCAAGGAAATTGTTGTGGCCCGCACAAATTATGGAGTATGATTTAATTCGGTGCAAAGCGAAGAGTTTTATCGGAGATTGACATATTGCGAATCCTCTTGAGAGAGAGAGGGGTGCCGCCTTCAGGAAATTAAAGCAGACACATAGTTGATGTATAGTTGTCGTCAGCTCGTGCCGAAATGTGTTAAATTTATTTCAAAGTCTTATAAGTTGAATTAATCAAATTTAACTTTTCTCTTTCTGTCTCCAAGTATCCATCCACTCGAAAATTTTCAACTTTGATTTCTAGTTTTTGTTAGCGAAAACGAGCTTTGTTGAGTTGTTCAATAGCTTTTCCACGATACATTTTAACAGTTGCAACTTAGACAAGTGGAAATTAAACTTCATGACAAGTTTTTTTTTAAAAAAAGTTATATTACATAGGGGTAGGGGAAGAGAAAATGGGGGAAGAAATTACAAGGTGGAGAACCGAATGCTCACCAATAGTAGGGATCTAGTAGGTCAGTTGGTTGGCTACCTAAACTTTCGTCTTGTTGGTGAGAGTTTGAATCCCCACATTATAATCCCCTCCCCATTTCCCCCTTGACAAGTGAATTTACTTTCAACCGCTTTTTTTTTTGCTGAAGCAAATATGTTTTATCTATTAATTAGCCGTTACAAGATGAGATCTTCTCTTAAGAACCTGATTTGAAGGGTCATCAACATAATAGTCACATATAGAGGAAGGCGAGTAAAATAATTAAAACGTAGAATGATAATAATGTTCCTTCCGTTCATTTTTACTTATCCACAATGAATTTTACAAGCCTCTTAATAAATAATAAATGAAGTGCATATTTTATTATGATATTCATATTAATTGATGTACAGTCTTAATGTGACTTAGAAAATGATTTGAGATTAGTAATTAATGATATGAGTAAATCAGGAAAAGTAAATTGTTTTCTCTTCATTTACTAAATTTGATAATTAAAAATAAAAATCTATTTTAGAAGAATCGTGGACAAATAAAAGTGAACGGATGGAGTAACATTATTAATTATTTAGAGAAACTATCCGCTACAGATTTGACTCTTTGATATGTTAATGGGAATGTGACTCTAGGTTCCTTTAGATAGATATTGGGGGAGAGGTGATTGGAAAGGGTAACAGACTAACAGCCTAACAGGTCCAAAATACGAACTTTGACCTAATAAATTTGTCCTTCCCCTTCCAGACATTAACTTCATGAGGGCGTGATTTGTTTAATTACAATAGGATAAATAAGAAGCATAACATATATCGGCAAATTGTCCAAGGCCTATGCTCTTTTTAATCCAATCGTAGATATTGTTCCAGTCATATTTCTTCTTCTTCTTTTTTTTCTTGTAGCCTTTTTTAAGAAAGGATATAGTTAATTGAGATATTAACTCTTCTGGGAATCAATAACGCGCAAATCATGTCAAATCAATATCTGAAAGAAACGAATTCAAACTTCTCCTAGAATAATTTTCGGTGCGAAATGAAATTCATAAGATATATATGAGTAATTCAAATATATATATATATATATATATATATATATATATATATATATATATATATATATAAAGTTGTTTTGACCTATATATTTAGTAGTATATCTTTTTATATACGAAGTATAATTTTCCAATAAAAAATTTTCAAATGACTTTCCTTAATTGTAGGCAAAATTGTGTCCGCATTTTATAGACAAAGTACTCCCTCCGTCTTAATTTAAGTGTTTTAGTTTCACTTGGTACGGAGTTTAAGAAACAAAGGGAGACTTTTGAATATTATGGTCTTAAATTAAAGATGTGTGGAGTCTTTTAAATCTTGTGGTCTTAAACTTGTCTTGGATTGAAAAACTTACTAAATATAGAAAGAGACACTCTTTTTGGAACAGAAAAAAAAAAGAAAGTAAGACACTTAAATTGGTATGGAGGAGTATAATTTTTTGATGAAAAATGTTCGACGACTTCCCTTCATTGTACACAAATTTGTGTCTGCCCCAAATCTATATATAATATAAAGTTAGGAATAGACAATCCTACGTGGCACCTCTCTATAGCCAATGATTCTATTTATCTTTTTTCTCCTTTTATGACATTCTATTCAAAGAATGGACCATGGAACATGTTTCTCGAGAGCAATACAATGAGGCGGATGCATTGGCAAATTTACGGTCGCTTGTAGAAGCTGAGGAGTTTCATTCTGAAATAGTTGTGCAACTACTAAACTCTGCAATTGATGGTGGCTATGTCGAGGTGAATACAACAAGCTTGACTTGGGACTGGCGCAGTAAATATATTGATTACCTTCGAGATGAAAAAATGCTTATGGATCCGAAAGAGTCAAGGGCTCTTCCAATGAAAGCGGCTAGGTTTTGCTTGGTTGATGGTCAGTTGTACCGAATGTCCTTTTACGGTCCTTTAGAGAGATGCTTAGGACCCATGAAAACTGATTATGTGATGCGTGAGGTCCACAAAGGGACTTATGGCAATCATTCAGGAGCAGGATTATTGGTCCAAGAACTTATTAGGGTTGGGTACTGGTCTCACATGGAGAAAGACACAAAGAACTTCGTCCGAAAATGTGATGAATGGCAAAGGCATGCACCAATGATTCACCAGCCGGCTGAATTAATGCATATGATTTTTTCACCATGGCCATTCATAAAATAAGGGATGGATATTGTGGAGCCACTCCCATGGGCACCCGAAAAGGTACGTTTCATTTTGTTTATAACTGACTATTTTTTTAAATGGGTTGAAACGAAGGCTCTCAAGAAGGTTAGAGAAAAAGAAGTCATTAACTTCATTTGGGACCACATGGTTTGCCGATTTGGCATACCAACGGAGATCACTTGCGACATTAGTTGGCAGTTCATTGGGAAGAAGGTGAACAATTTTCTTGAAGGATTGAAAATAAAGAAGATAGTGTCAACTCCATATCACACGAGTGCAAACGGGCAATCAGATTCAACAAACAATACAATCATTCAGAACCTGAGAAAAATACTAAAAGAGTCAAAAGGCAAGTAGAGAGAAATTTTACCGGAGGTACTGTGGGCATATAGAAGTGGGTGAGCCAAGCTAAAGGTTTAGCCGTGCAACTGAAGAATCGAACAATGAAACTATAGCCGTCAAGCTTGACTTAACGGATGAACACTGTGAGTTAGCATTGCTATGGTTAGTAGCTCAAAATCAAAGAATGGGAAGATACTACAATCGGAGGACTAATTTTAGGCATTTTCAAGTAGGGGATTTGGTTCTACGAAAAGTAACTCTCAACACCAAAAAACTCAATGAAGGGAATTGGGCCTGAACTAGGAAGGTCCTTACAAAGTGTAAGGAATAACCGGTACAGGCTCATATCAGTCGGAAGCCGAAGATGATCAATAGTTGCCAAATAATTAGAACATTGCACACTTGAAACGATCCTATTTCTATTGTGTGTGTTCGATTAATTATTTAAAATTTATTCATTTCGATATTGCTAACCTTTGCAGGAAAAAAGGTCAGAGTCATCATGCAAAGATCGAAGAGTTAGAATTAGGTCTAAAAATACATGTTGCACTCTTTTTCCCTTAGCATGGTTTTTATCCCGAAAAAGGTTTTTCCGGCAAGGTTTATAATGAGGCAATAATGTAAAGCGTGTTACTAAGTAGTTGAAGATCAGACTAGGACACTGGGGACTGCCCGATAGTGAAAAGCAAATAGTGTTTGAATTCTCATACTTCTAACACAAATACTAGGGGACTGACACACCCTCGAATGCTCGAATCAAGTTAATCAAGTCAAGAAATCGAAGATTGAAGATCGAAGTTTTTTGTTTGCAAGTTTTCTTTGTTAGTTCAACATTTTTGTAAGGCCAAAAGATCGAATAAATCTTGCCCAAATAATGTTAATGTAATGAAAAAGTCATGTAATGCAAAAAGATCAAATGAATCCGAAGCAAAGCTGAAATGAAATTGCTCTTTATTCAAAATTTGCCTCGGAAGTTTACATTTTTGTTTCTACTTAATAGTTGGGAAAATTCATCAGGCTTTGGAGCTAAAGTTAGTAAGTCCTTAACTGGGGACTTTCGTCATAAAAGCATTCGGAACAAATTAAGTAATGTTCTCAAAACATGCTTCTAAGGCACCATATCAAATGAATCTAGCCTATTCTTAAAGATAATTGAGTTGTCTAAAAGTTGGAAATAAATGAAGCTCCAACATTCATGCCCCAAATGAATAAGAGATGTATTATTCATAAATATAAAATAAGGTCCTTATATTTAGTCATTAAATGACCTAAAATAGGAAGGAATTGCCCAGTATGAAGCAACCTAAAGTAAAAGTTTGTATTTAAAAATTGATTAAGTTATTTTTAAGACCGGGGAAACTATCATCCGAGTCGACACAAACTAAGTGATGGTTTGTTTAAATAAAACTCCAAAGTCGGAGGTAATTAGCCCAAATTGGATTAAAGGTTTATTTAGCTAAGTTATCAAAAATGAGAAGGCAACAACAAATGAGAAAAGATAGAGAAATTATAATTAAGACAAAAGAAAAATTGAAACATCTTTATTCATAAACAAGGCTAGAAAATGGCCAGAACAAAACATACAAAAAGGAAAAAGATATACAAAGGTCGAAGGCCAGTAGGTTAGCTAGATTCAGAGTCGGAATCTTCAGGCTCTTCCTTGGTACTATCACTATTCAACTGATGGAAGGCTCCATCCTCTACAACCTTAGCCTCAGCAATCTTGGCATCCAAGTCCTTGATCCCATCTCGAGCTTGCTCTAAAGTGAATCTCAAAATATTCCAAGTTATGTGCTCAGTCTTTAGCACTGTTCGGGCCACATCGGCCAGAGCTTGGTCTCGTTCAGCCAAGGCTTGAGTGAGTTGGGCTGAAGTTTCTACATTCATTTGGGTAGAGGCCTCGAGCTCATTTCTCATCTCTTTGAAGATTTAAGCTTGTTGGTTGGCCTGATCCTGAGCCACCTTCAGAGCAGTTTGTTTGGCAGTTCACTCAGCATTAATCTCGGCAAGCTCGGTGTTGAGGCGATCGATCTCGACATTAAGAAAATATTTTTGATCCTCGAGCTCTTGGGTTAAGGCCTAGACATTATTGTAGAGTTCATCATTTTCCTTGTCTAAAACCTTGTTCTCCTTGGTGGTGAGCTCGAGGTCATTCACAGCCCAGAGGTAGTCGTATTTGACTAGATCCAGTTCTGCCTTAATAGCGGGTAAGTCTTCGGTTTGCTATAGTTGAGCCTCTTTCTGTTGAAGAAGCCCTTTGAGGTACCGAATCTCTTTGTCTTGGGCATTCAACTGCCCTTTGAGGTGTTTATTTTCATCCATCCATTGGATGAAGCCCTCACTGACTAGAACGGATGACTACAAAGGTATGAGCCAAATTGATGTTAGAATATAAAGGGAGAAAGACAAGTATATAACTTAAAGTAAGAAGAAGTGATACGTACCCGGTTCGATGCATGCATGCCTTCGTTAAAGAGGCATTACCATGAGACATTTCTTATTTTCCATATCGGACTCAAATATCAGAGGCCTAAGGTAGTTCGCAACCCCGATCAATCGAGACAGGAAGTTCGTGTCCTCATGGAAAGAGAGGGCTGCAGGTCTCACTTTCCTCGGATCCGCACTAGGTGCCGGGAAAATGCTCACAAGTTTGGATCGGGAGCTAGCATGGTTCTTTAATGTTTTTGAGGAATGGCTAAATGAGAAAACCTTGAGGTGTTTGCCTGCGACGCCGAGTTTGGAGAGGTTCCATGCCGTGCCCTTCGGTAGACTTGGGTGTTTGAAAAAAGAAGAAGTGAAAATGTATACGACTAATGACGAAAAAGAAGGAAGGAGTACGGTATGTACTAACCATGATTTTGGGCTACCCATCAGTTTTTGAAAAGCATTTTCCATGTCCACTCTCTATGCGGATAAGTATTAATGATTTTCTCGACCCATGTGTGGAGGTTGTCTACATGAGCCGAAATCCATTAGACGGCTGAAAATGTGGCAAATAATAAAAAAACTTAAGGCAATTCATCAAAACTGTAAGTTAAACGAATGAAAGGGGAAGAGTTTTTTATACTTACGATGCATATTCCATTCCTCTGGGAAAGGCATGAACCTAACCGGAATAATTTTAGCGTTAGGAACTGCAACAAAACATTCCATCCAACCTCGGTCTCAATTTTCATCGATGTTGGAGAGAATGGGGAATTTGCCTCGTTTTGAGATCTAAATGATTCCGCCACAAAAGAATATTGGAACGTATAAACAGATCAGATGATCCAAAGTAAAGATTTCATCGACCAGATTGCCCAGAAATAGGAGGCAGGTAACGACCCTCCAGACAGATGGACCAATTTGTGCAAAACACAAATTGTAAGTCCTGCATATCTCGAGGATTACGTTGTCGATTGGAGGTACGTGCTTGAAGGTGAAGGGATAGGTGTATACATTGGAATACCCGGATCTGAAGGTGGTAATATCTTTATCCGGGCCAGGTATAATGATCCCGGAGAGATCGGTCCAACCACAGTCATTACGGACTTTGTCGAGGTCGGAGGCACTGATGGAGGTCGGCCAACTCTTAGCTTCTTCACCTGGTCGGATTTTGAAGATGCAGTGGAAAAAACAAATTCACTATCAAAATGAAAAGTAGAAAGAAGCATATCGTATGCTCTGGGTTCCACGGCGGCCTTAGCTTCGGAGGTCTCACCAGTGCCGGTGGTGTCATCAGTAGCGGGTGGTGGGGAAGTTGCCGGAGAAGACTGCCTTGAAGAGGATCGAGTGGTTTTAGACATGGTGATAAAGGTATAAAGATTTGAAGGCTTGAAATTATGAAGGTATGAAGATTTGAAGGCTTGAAATTATGAAGGTATGAAGATTTGAAGGCTTGAAGTTATGGGTATATGAAGATTTGAAGGATGAATGTTTGAAGGATTGGAGATTTGGGGAAATTTAGCAAAAAGTGAAAATTGTGAAAGAAAACGAGAAGGAGTTTTATAGGGGCATTGTCATCATTACGAATTATTTCGGTTCGCGAACGAAGTGACAGTTCAATCAGAGAGTGAAACGTATCCGAAGTGGCAGAATGATAAGACGTGAGTCATATTTTGGGAGAATTGGAAGCGTTTCGTTTTCCTGCTTGTTTCGGGGTAATTTGAAAAAGAAGCTTGTAAGAGAAGATAACGAGAAAATCATTTTCACTTCACATCACTTCGGTAAACTTTGATCCGGAAAGTGTGGGGACTATCTGTATACAGTGAAAACCGGCACGACACATGGCAAGTTTTTTGTATGGAGTTCGAAGGAGGTGGCAAAGTTCCGTATCGGATGAAGTTACATCTAGATGAGTTCGGTTATTAAGGCAAGACTGGGTAGGGGCCGAACCAATTGGCACCGAGCTGAGAATCGGGGGAGGTCAGCGCGTACTCGTTCCGGATATGGCGTCAGTCGTTACTCCTTGTTCATTAAGAGATCGTTATTGTCGTTTAATTGCATTAAATGAGAGAATGATTCTTGGGCTTAAATGCAATGTATTGATAACTATAAAAGGAGTCAAACCTTCATGTTGGAGGGGATCTCATTCTCATTGTTCATATTTGCACGATTTATTTACAGCAATTACAGCTCTTAGTACTCATTGTTGGCTCAAATCCGAGGCAAATCAGCTAAGGATCGAACCAAACTCACTGAGTAGTTTCAATCAATATCACAATATTTCAGGCTAATATGTTTACTTGTTATTTTTGTTGGTTTACTTATTGTTAATTGTTTATTACTCTTTATTATTAATTAGTCTACGTATTCTTAAAATCACTTACAAATTCAACTATACCTTTTTTGGGGTAAATATTAAGTTTATTGAAACTGGAAAGTTACTAACTGCAATCTTCTAGCAAAAATTTGAGTTACTGGTCTAAATGTTCGCGCAAACTGTGGTATATTTGAAAGAAATCCTACAGAAATAGGATGAGTATCACCGACGTTAAGATAACACATCGTGCACCAGAGATTTCAGCAACATCAAAATCCTTCTGTTTTGTTGCATGTAACCTTGTTAAGTATGAGATGGACTGGAAGTAACTGGTAGTGTATCCTGTCCATTCTTGTCGGTTGTTGGAGAATTCTTCAAATTCTCTGCTTCTTTGCTTTTACCCCATAGAAGAATATACAACCCAATGATAACCAAAATGGAGCCCAAAATGCTGTTAAAGAACAAAAAAGATGTTTAGTAGAAGTAGTTATCTCCAACTGTGATTTACAAGTTGGTAAAATCATGCATTTCTCTGAATATTTGGGCCATCATTTGATAGACAGGAGAAATCTTGTCTGTCTATCAGATAAAAAAAATTAAAGTAAGGTTTAGCATATACTCCCCCAATTCTAATTTATGTGACATCGTTTGACTAGGTGTGGAGCTTAAAAAATAAATGATAACTTTTGAAACTTGTGGTTTAAACATTTCATATCATTTGTGTGGCTATAAAATATGTCCATTTTTAGGGGTTAATAAGGAAATAGTGTCATATAAACTAAAGTGAAGGGAGTAGATACTTTCAGTAAACTCATTGAGCCTGTTGTTTCTTTTTCTTTTTTCTTTTTTCTTTTTTCCTTTTCCTTTTCTTGATTCGTTATTTCATTTTGGGGAGTACAAGAAGTGTTCAAGAAAATCAGTTCCCACCTTCCAAGATGAATTTGTTCATGAAGTATGGAGATGTCAATCACAGCAGCAAATATTTGAATGAAGGGACTAAATGCAGAGGTGAATACTGCACCCTTTTGCTTTACACACCATGACATGACCACATAGCATAAGCCTGATCCCACCACTCCCTGTACATACACACACATTTTTATTCAAATTTTCACATTCTTGAATGAAAATGAAACTATGGTTATAAACTTATAATCAACTATAGTCAGACCTCTTTATAACAACATTTCACTATAACAGTCATACATTTTGTGGAACCGATCTTTCATGCTATGTTATATTATATGTAATCGATAACAACATTTCGCTATAGCAACAAACAAATATCAGGACAAACGATTCTGTTATAGAAGGATTTGACTGTACAATAAGACATAATGATAAACAAGAAAATAGGAGATTACTCACAGCATATATGACAGTTGAGATCTCTAAAGTTCCTTTCATAAACCATGCGGATGTGTTTCTGTCAATAACCAAGCTCAAGATTGCAGATTGAATGGCTCCAAGGAATGACATTATTGCTGTGCTAGAATATTGATAAGGATAGTCCTTCCCAATCCTAGCTTGTATGAGGAACCACGAAGACCAAACGATGCTCCCCGCGAATAGAAACAATGAACCAACAATCCAACTCTTCATGTTGTGGTTGATCACTTCAACTTCTGATGCTGGCTGGTTTATCAATGGCATTCCCTTGTATAGAGTAAGTATTAGGGATCCACCAAGGCAACATAAGGTTCCTAATGCCTTAGCTCTCCCACTTTTGCTTTTAATATTTATGTTCTCTTCCCTGCAAGAATTTTGATCATTCACAAAGCCGCGAAGATAAAAAGGCTAACACCTCTCATTCTTATTACTTTTTCAATATGAAAACAAAAACATACACCTTGATTGACACGGTCACACGAGTATATAAGTCATGTTACACTGTTGAATAACAAGCCTGGTAGTTGTTTGTGCTTACCCGAGTAGCAATGCCATAATGAATGTGTTAATGGGCACCATATTGATGAACGCGCAACTAAATGTTGTTGAGGTGTACTTTAGCCCAATTAGGACGAAATATTGAGTGAGTGTACCCCTGAAAAGAGCGATCTTTCTCAGAGTTTATCGTCGTTGGCTAAAGCATACCGTAATCTTTACTAAAACAAATGTGATGAAGATTCTTTAGCATATAGAGTGAGGAGAAAACTCACCCCAAAAGTGCACTGAAAAATAGACAACAGACAACGCGACCTGTCAAATTCGATATAAAATTCCTGCAAGGCAAGGGAGATGATCTCTTCTTGTTATAGCTGATTTGGAAAGTAAAACTCTTCTAATCAGTGCACAGTGTAAAAAGCCATACCTTTCTAGAAAGCACGCCAAGGGGGTTAACAAAATCGCAGCTATTGAAAACCTGTAAGTAGTTATCACTAATTGATTCATTCCTTTACTGAGTACCTTTTTGAATAGAGCATTTACAACAGCCAGAGCAAATTCTACAAAAATCATTGCAGCTACTGCCTTCCATTTCTGAAAAAAACTCATTGCTAACAACTCAGTGTCCTTTCTAATTCGTGTCTTTCTTGATTGTTAAGCCACGTTTGGTACATGACTTCCAGTATATATAGTAAACATCAGGAAGCAGAGTGAATATGAGATTGATTCTCATACATCATATCATTGTTTTTTGTCACATATCTCCATGTTTATAATGCTCTTGAAGCCACTTTCAACTACTTTTTAATTGAATCTTTCGTGTTGGCGATTGGTCGAATCAGTTTCTTTGTTAATATTCTATGCAACATCAACTCATGACCTCAGAAATTATATGCAAGTTTCTCATGCTTTAATTTGCTCCCAATGAGTGTTGAGTTTCACTCCACAACCACTACGGTTTTGCCACAAGGCATTCTAATTTACTAATAAAAGTTGTGAGCACATAAGAAAGTGGATGCAGATACAACATTAAGCATCACTTTAGGCATCTTATGCTTCTACTTTTGGAAAGAAAGACCAGTTTTCTCTGCCTTAATGTATTACTCCTATTATATTTGGAAAGTGGGAGAAGAACAATGTGTCTAATCTTTTAAAGCTAATTCTATTGGTTTGAAGCTGTTAGAAACTTGTAATGAAATTTCTGTACTGCTCTTTGTTAAACAGAGCAATATACCTGTGATATACACCCAATATACAACAGTGTATATCACAGGCAAAGCAGTGGACTGAATCGCCCAAAGGTGGCCTTTCTAAGACTGCCCGTAAATGGGATCTCAACAGTGGCCCATTTCGGACAGATTGAGGACAATACAATCTTGTATATATGGTATATATATTTGTAGTATATTGTAGTGTAAAGGTCACCTTAATTAGTGTTATACACTTACCATAATTGTATAGTTAGAATTATGGTAGAATAAGGTTTTAGAAATAGAATAGGAATAGGAATATGATTCTCCTATTATGGAAATATGTAACTTGTATATATAGCCTTTCAATTAATGAAAATAATCAAGGGGATTATTTCTTTCATGGTATCAAGAGACTAGGTCTAAACAAAAGTTTTTCTCTCCCAACTTTTGTCCTCTCTTTGATTTTCGGCCGAGACACCCCACCCCCCCTCGGGTTTCTCTTCCAAAATTCGTCTTCCGCTCTCAAAAACACCTCTCTTAAATTTTCCTTCCTTCTTTGTTCTTTCAATATGTCTAAGAACAATTATCATCCTGCCCTCATGGTTTCTAACGTCAAGACCAGTATCCCTATTGTCCTTGAGATGGAAAACGTTCAATATGCGACGCGGGCGGAGTTGTTTAAAATTCACGCTATCTCCCATCAAGTTCTTCATCACATCATTCCTCCCGCTAGACCTCTTCCTGCGGAGGATCCTGAGTTATGGATTACTCTTGATGCTACCGTTCTCCGGTGGATCTATGCCACTATTTCGGTTTATCTTCTACAGACGATTATTGAGCTGGATACCATGGCTATGGCTGCCTGGAATAGATTGCGTGACATATTCCAAGACAACCAACATTCACGTGTCGTCACACTCGAGCAGGAATTCTCTCTAGTTCAAATGGATGAATTTCCGAACGTTTCTCCATATTGCAAGAAACTAAAGGAGTTGGCGGATCAACTCCGGAATGTTGGCGCACCGATAACTAATAATCGTCTAGTTCTACAGTTGGTTGCCGGTCTTTCGGAGGCCTATAATGGTGTTGGAACTCTTCTTCGCCGAAGCAACCCTCTTCCTGACTTCTATTAAGCCCGTTCCATGCTTACTTTGGAAGAAGCCGGTTTGGCTAAAAAGGCGGCTACCGGAGCAAGGCCCATCGTCATGGTAGCGTCCTCTCCTAGTTCTTCGGGTTTTGTTAATAATTTGGGCCAAAACCATAATCATGGTGGCGGCAAGAATAATCGCAAGAATAATAACAAAAACCAGGGGGGCAAACGCGGCGGTTCTGGTGGCGGTTCCGGTGGTCATCAAGCAGACGGTGGGTCCCATCCAGGGAATAATGGCCCACCACCCCCCTGGGTCCAGCAGTGGGGCCCATGGCAGTAGGGCTGGGGCAGTGGACCATGGGTCAGCAACACTTATAATCCAGCAACCAATAATTGGGGTTAACTCAACCGGACCCAAATTGGTATATGGACATCGGTGCCACTACTCACATGACTTCCGAATCAGGTACTCTCTCATCTTATTCCAATTTGAGCACCCCTAGGGGGATAATTGTTGGTAATGACAGTTCTATTCAAATTCTAGGGTATGGTCAGAAAAAGTTGTCTCCTCCCAATCCACCCCTTCTCTTGAAAAATACTTTACATGCTCCTAAATTGATTAAAAATTTAGTGTATGTCCGAAAGTTCACTACTGACAATTCTGTTTCCGTTGAATTTGATCCTTTTGGTTTCTCTGTGAAGGATTTCAAGACGGGGAGTAATCTCATGAGGTGTGATAGTAGGGGGAATCTGTATCCTATCATGCCTGGTTTCAGTCCATCGAGTCAAGCCTTGCCATCAGCTTTTGCAGCCATCTCTCCTTCCATGTGGCATGCTCGTCTGGGTCATCCGGGATCTTCTATTTTATCAGTTTTAGATAAAAAATAGCTTTATTTCTTATAAGGGTACGAGTCGTACTCCACTTTGTCAGTCTTGTTCATTAGGAAAAATTGTTAAGTTGTCATTTGTAGACTCTAATTCTCATACTTCAATGCCATTTGATATTATTCATAGCGACTTATGGACATCTCATGTTCTTAGTTCATTGGGTCATCGATATTATGTTCTCTTTTTAGATGATTATTCGAGATTTTTGTGGACGTTTCCAATTGCGAATAAATCACAAGTGTTTTCGTCTTCATCAAATTTAGAGCGTTCATTCGTACTTAATTCGAAAGAGAAATAAAAAATATTCAATGTGATAATGGGAAAGAGTATGACAATAGGGAGTTTCGGGAATTCTGTGCTAATAATGGGATCAATTTTCATTTTTCGTGTCCTCATACATCTTCACAAAATGGGAAAGCCGAATGCAAAATTCGTTCCATAAATAACATTGTCCGAACTCTCTTAATTCATGCCTCCTCCCCCTTCAAAATCCTATATAATAAGAACCCTTTTTATTCTCATCTTCGAATTTTTGGGTGCTTGTGTTATCCGTTATTCCCATCCACCACAATTAACAAACTTCAGGCTCGATCTACCCCGTGTGTATTTTTGGGTTATCCGTCGAATCATCGTGGTTATAAATGTTTTGATTTATCCTCCAAGAAAATCATAATTAATCGCCATGTCATTTTTTATGAAACCCAATTTCCTTTTACGAAAGTTCATACTCCCGAGCCTAGGTCGTATAATTTTTTGGATGACCAAATATCCCCGTATATTATTCGGAATTTTTCAGACACATCCCGCACCCAAAATCCTCCGGGGACCTTGCCCGCTGGACCCATCAGTGCCTTATTCGATTCTTGGATCGATCAAGACAATGGGTCGATCGGCCCACTCTGAACCGGTCCAGATGATGATTCCAGTTACCGATTTGGGCTGGCCAGTCCGTCCCGAGCCCAGAAAATTCCCTCAATTCTTCCTCGAGTCATAGACCGGTCACTCGTAGTCAGCGGGGTATTTTTACACCTAAAAGATATTTTAATTTACATTCTGATGTCTCTAAATCCCCCTTGCCCCGCAATCCTGTGTCCGCATTAAATGACCCTAATTGGAAAATTGCTATGACTGATGAATATAATGCTCTTATTGATAATAAGACGTGGGAGTTGGTGCCCCGTCCATATGGTATTAATGTTATCAGGTCTATGTGGATTTTTGCTCATAAGGATAATTCAGATGGTCATTTGCTCGGCATAAGGCGCGACTTGTTGGTGATCGTAAGACTCAGCAGGTTGGGATATATTGTGGTGAGACGTTTAGTCCGGTGGTCAAACCGGCTACCATTCGCACTGTGCTTAGCTTGGCTATTTCCAAGACTTGGCCAATTCATCAGTTGGATGTCAAGAATGCTTTCCTACATGGTGATCTCAAGGAAACAGTCTATATGCATCAGCCGTTGGGTTTCAGGGATCCAAACCATCCTCATCATGTATGTTTGTTGAAGAAGTCCTTATATGGGCTTAAGCAGTCTCCAAGGGCCTGGTACACGAGGTTTGCTGACTTTGTTTCAACTATTGGGTTCACTCACAGCAGGTCAGATAATTCCTTGTTCATCTACCGCTGTGGTTCGTCCTTGGCCTACATTCTGTTGTATGTGGATGATATCATCTTGACTGCCTCTTCCGATGCCTTGCGCCAGTCTTTCATAGCAAACTCAGAACTGAGCATGGTCATCCTGTAAGTCCACTTCCACGCCAGTTGATGCAAACCCAAGCTGAGTGCCGCAGCAGGTACACCATATGAGGACCCGACCCGCTATCACAGTCTTGCAGGGGCCCTCCAGTATCTTACCTTTACCAGACCGGATATTACGTATACGGTTCAGCAGGTGTGTTTATTCATGCATGATCCCAGAGTTGAACACATGAATGCAATCAAACGCATCATTCGGTAGATTCAGGGGACACTGGACTATGGGTTGCACTTGTATCCTTCATCTACATCCACACTTGTCTCTTACACGGATGCTGATTGGGGTGGGTGTCCCAACACCAGACGGTCGACTTCTGGCTACAGTATGTTCCTTGGCAACAACTTGGTCTCATGGTCGGCAAAGTGTCAGGCAACTCTATCACGCTCAAGTGAAGAGGCAGAATATCGAGGGGTAGCGAATGTGGTCTCTGAATCATGTTGGCTACGTAATTTGCTTTTGGAGCTTCATTGTCCCATTCAGAAGGCAACCTTGGTATATTGCGATAACATTAGTGACATCTACCTTTCAGGTAACCCAGTTCAACACCAACGCACCAAGCATATCGAAATGGACATTCACTTTGTCCGTGAAAAGGTTGCAAAGGGTCACGTTCGCGTATGTCATGTCCCGTCTCGTTATCAAATTGCAGACATCTTTACAAAGGGTCTACCAGCGGATCTCTTTGAAGATTTTAAAGACAGTCTCAGCGTTCGAAAACCACCCGCTATGACTGCGGGGGGTGTTAAACAGAGCAATATACCTGTGATATACACCCAATATACAACAGTGTATATCACAGGCAAAGCAGTGGACTGAACTAGGCCAAAGATGGGCTTTAAGATCGCCCGAAATGGGCTCTCAGCAGTGGCCCATTTCGGACAGATTGAGGACAATACAATCTTGTATATATGGTATATATATTTGTAGTATATTGTACTGTAAAGGTTACCTTAATTAGTGTTATACACTTACCATAAGTATAGTTAGAATTATGGTAGAATAAGGTTTTAGAAATAGAATAGGAATAGGAATATGATTCTCCTATTATGGAAATATGTAACTTGTATATATAACCTTTCAATTAATGAAAATAATCAAGGGGATTATTTCTTTCACTCTTAACCTCTGATATTTTGGACTTATAATGGACAGTGTACAACTGTTTTTTTCCTTCTTTACAGACCACTACTAAGTACCAACTTACTAAAGCTTTGCAAGATCAAGATTTGGCAAAGGACATGTTCCATTTTGCCTGTTTTTGATGGTACAGATGCACCTGGAGTCCCATCATTTACTTTAGTTAGAACAGCATATGTATGGACGTTCAAGGTTTGCTTGGCGGGTAGAATATTGCTTGCTAAGTTCTGGTCACGCAGAGCCGTATCGCCGGCTGCAATGCTTTATCTCTGTGTTAAAGATTAACTAAATAAGTACAAATAATAAATCGTGAGCTCAGTAAATCAAATGAATTGTTGTAGAATTCTGAACTCAAACCCATAATATTCAAATCATGAATCTGCCTCTACGGTCACAACCAGGGGTAGATATATAGCGGAACCTTCTAGTTCGGTTGAACTTATTAGCTTTGGCATAGATTATGTATTGGTGATAAGAAATCTACTAAATACATAGAAATATTAAATTTTTAACTCAATAATTCAAATGGTCAATCGGTCAGTGACATGAAACCATAAAATTCAAATTTTGAGTCCACCTCTAATTGTGACGCTCCAATTTTGAGTATGACAAACTTAAAGAAAGAACAAAATATAACCTGCTAATATCCTACACGACTTTATTTAGATTGCTTTGAAAATGTTGTACAGCACCTTTCTACATTTCTACATGTTCATTTTTGTTCTCGTTTTAAAATTTTATCACAATGTCTTATGAGAGATTTGTTTGCAGAATGAAGATCTTAATCTTAATCAATCAGATTTCAGTCATTAAGTTTGTTTTGAGGTCTGAATCTTAATCATTCAAATTTTAATCATTAAATATTTTTTTTTATATTATAACCACTTTGAGTCTGAATAAATCTAAATGACTATTGTGACAGAGTCCTAATATCATTAAGATATTTATTCAAAGATTTCTAAAGATGGCAGTTCATCAGTTCCACTAATTCACCGTTATCGTTATTGCCCACAATTATCAAGTCGTTACGCACCAGAATGAACTACCACCACTCACCATCCTTAGACATAACCATCATTGATGGCAATCACTATAATCAATCAACACCACCACTAGCAGTCATTTAATTACAATCATCATCACCAATAATATGGACAATTACCACCATCAGTCACCATTAATATGGACAATTACCACCATCAGTCACCATTATATATCACCAACCACCATTATTAGCTATCACCATTATCCGCCATAACTATCAGTCGCCGCCACCAATTACCACCATCAACCATTATTGACAGCTACCATCACCACTAGCTACTACCCACAACACCACCATTAATCAATACCATCCCCAATCAACATCAACAACCATCACCACTAGTCATCACCACCACCAGCCAACCGCCATCTAATTTCTGTAAAATATTTATTAATAGAGTATTAGATTAATTTAACATTTTATTAAATTTTATACTTATTACTTTTCTAAAAAGGATAAATTTTATATATTCACATGTTGAAAAACATGCTTAATTATTCAGTATTTAGATCTTAATACAATATCTTAACATTAATATGTATATTCAAATTTAGACATTTAAATCTTAATACATATCTTAATATTCAGTATATTCAGATTCATACGTTTTAATATTAATGAAAACAAATGAGGTCTTACCCCAAACTAATTGGGACTGCTTCTTTTGTCGAAACTTAATTGGTAATGATCTGAGTTGTTGTATTTAAGTAGTTGTACTTCATAAAGTATGCATATAATTTCTTCTTTTCTGGTTTATAAGAAAGAAATAAAACTAGTTTGTTCAGTATCTCGAAGAGTCCATGTTCGTCCAACGTAGGATGAAACATAAGACCAAATAATTAATTGCCACCCACAAAGTTGTTCCAGCAATTAATTAAAGAAAATTCATGCAAAGTTACTACTTTGGCAAGACCAAATTATTAATTAATTTCCACCCACAATTTTTTTTTTTGGTAATAAGCTGTGAAAATATTACTATAGACAAACATATTGCAGCACAATGAATTAAATACAAATTAATTTACTATTCTCAAACATATTCTTGAATTAAATACAAATTAATTTATTGTAATGAATGATTATATTAATAAAAATTAGTCTAGTTGCAGCACAATGACCTGATGATTCTTGGAGAATATTTTCTTCCACTGATGTGATTACTGGATTATGAAAGGACGGCCATTACATTTTTAAATAATGAACATTGTCAAAAAAAACAATCACGACCATATATTAAATTAATGAACATTAAGTAAACAGAAGTCAGAGACATGCTTTCCTATCATGGTACGGTTGTAGATTTTACACCCACACATTTTAAGGAGAATATCAAGTAAATTAATCTTTAAAATGGTAGATATAATTATTAAAATAAAGTCGTCAAAGTTTGCTGAGAATCACTAATATATTGAAAGTAGAATATCACAAAAGTGGTGGAAATTAGACGAAGGGAACATAAATAATCTCTTGATTGAGTATATATACAATTTATAATCTCCATAATATAAAAAATCATATTCCTATTCTAATTCCAAAACTCTATTCAATTTTACAAAAATTCTACAATTATGGTAAGTGTACAATGTTAATTAAATACAACAATACATTATCAAAACTAATTCCCAAACCATGATATACACGGTTATGTATACCGTATATATCACGGTCCAACTTAGCTTATGTTTCCGTGATGTACACGGTATACACAAGACATTGTATATGTTGTGTATATCACGGTATACTTTATCACACACCCGCAGTCATAGCGGGCGGTCTTCGTACGCTGAGATTGTCCCTAACATCCTCAAATAGAACCGAGGGAAGACCCTTAGTAAAGTTGCAATTTGGTACTATGAAGGGACATGTAAAACGCGTACTTGTCCACGAACTACCTTTTCGCGAATAAAGTGGATATCATCTCGATACGTTTAGTGCGTTGATGTTGAACCGGATTATCAGAAAGATAGACTGCACTAACATTATCACAATAAACCAAGGTAGCTTTCGGAATGGGAAAGTGAAGTTCTAAGAGAAGATTACGTAACCAACATGATTCAGAGACCACATTGCTACCCCTCGATACTCAGCCTCTGCACTGGAACGTGATAAGGTAGCATGTCGTTTTGCACACCATAAGACCAAATTATCACCAAGAAACACACAGTAACCAGACGTGGAGCGTCGTGTATCCGGACATCCACCCCAATCAGCATCCGTGTAAGAGACAAGTGTAGAGACTGATGATGGATATAAATGCAAGCCATAGTCAAGTGTTCCATGAATGTAATGTATAATGCGTTTAAGCGCATTCATGTGCTCAATCCGAGGATCATGCATAAACAAACACACCTGATGAACGGCATAAGTAATGTCAGGTCTCGTGAAAGTAAGATACTTAAGTGCACCTGCAAGGCTGCGATAGTGGGTGGGATCCTCGTACTGAGTGTCAGATGTAGCACTTAGCTTTGGTTGAGTATCAACTGGAGTAGAAGTAGATTTACACGACGACATACCAACTCTTTCAATTATCTCAGCGGCATACTTCATTTGTGATAAAAATAGACTACCTGAATGATAAGTGACAGCAATCCCTAAGAAATAACTTAAGGGGCCCAAGTCTTTCATAGCAAATTCGGAATTGAGAAGTTTCATGATAGACTTGCGCATATTATCAGACGAACCAGTCAATATAATATCATTGACATACAACAAAATGTATGCCAGAGAAGTACCACGACGATATATAAAGAGAGAATGGTCAGATCTGCTGTGAGAAAAGTCAATAGAAGATACATAATCTGCAAACCTTTTATACCAAGCCCGCGGGGCCTGCTTAAGTCCATACAAGGTCTTCTTCAGCAAACAGACATGATGAGGATGATTAGGATCTCGAAAACCCAAGGGCTGATGCATATAAATTGTCTCCTTAAGATCAACGTGTAAAACATTTTCACATCCAATTGATGAATGGGCCATGCATTTGAGAGAGCCAAATTGAGAACATTACGAATGGTAGTTGGTTTGACCACCGGACTAAACGTTTCACCGCAATTCACGCCAACTTGTTGAGTTTTACCATCCCCTACAAAATGAGCCTTCTGCCTCTCAAAAGAACCGTCAGAATTTTCTTTATGAGTAAAAATCCACATAGACCGAATAATATTAACACCAGAAGGACGGGGCACCAACTCTCATGTCTTATTTTCAATAAGAGCATTGTATTCGTCAGTCATAGCCAATTTCTAATTAGGGTCATTTAAAGCGGACATCGGATTACGCGGGAGGGCGGATTTAAGGACATTAGAATTGAGATTAAAATATCATTTTGATTTAAAAATATCTTTTTGACTATGAGTAACGGGCCCTTGACTCAATGAGGAATTGGATGGATTTTAGGCAATGTGTGGACTGGGGACGGACTGGCTAACAGGCAGTGGGTCTGCTGGCCCAATAACCGTAACAGTGGGTGAAACAGGGAAGGAAGCCGAGCCAACCCTGGGCTGAATTGGCGGAACAGTACCGAGAATGGCATTGGGCTGCGATTCAGGCCCAACAGGCGGTCCAGCAGGAGAAGTGGCGAGGGGAATGTGTGGGCTAGCAAGCAGTGGGCCTGCTGGCGGATTTTTGTCATGGGTCAAGTCGGATAAATTGTGCATAATATACGGTGAGACTCCGTCATCCAAAAAATTATACGAACTAGGCACAGAACTACATACATTAGCAAACGAAAATTGAGTTTCATCAAAAATCGCATGGCGACTAATAATAATTTTATGGGAGGATAAATCAAAACACTTGTAACCACGATGATTAGATGGGTAACCCAAAAACACACAAGGGGTAGAACGTGTTTGAAGTTTGTTAATTGTAGTGGACGGAAAAAGAGGATAACATAAACACCCAAACACCCTAAGATGAGAATACGAATGATCTTTATTGTAAAGAAGTTTAAGTGGGGAATTATGTTGTAGGTTTTTGTTAGGAAGTACGTTAAGGAGGTAAGTAGCCATATGTAGGGCATGATGCCAAAAAGAAGGGGGTACGGAAGCATGGGCTAATAAGGTTCAGACAATATTATTAATAGTATGAATTTTTTGTTCGGATTTTCTATTTTGTGAAGACGTATGAGGACATGAAAAACGAAAAACTATGTCATTAGCATCACAAAATTCCCGAAATAACCCATTATCATATTCTTTGCCATTATCACATTGAATATTTTTTATTTTCCAGTCGAATTAGGTACAGATGAATGCTCTAAATTTTAAGAATGTGGAAAAAACTTTAGATTTTTTCGCTAACGGAAAGGTCCATAAAAATTACAATAATCATCCAAAAATAGAACATAATAACGATGGCTCAAAAAACTTAGAACGGGTGATGTCCATAAATCGCTATAAATAATGTCAAAATACATCAAAGTACGAGAAGTAGAAGCTACAAATGGTAATCTAACATGTTTCCCTAACGGACAGGAATGACAAATTGGAGTACTACGCGTACCCTTACAAGAAATAAAATTGTTTTTATAGGAGGAAATAATTCACGACCCAGGATGACCCCAATGTGCATGCCACAAGGAAGGAGCAAGAGCTGCAAATGTTGACGGCATGACTTGACTCGAGGGAGCGGTGGTGGTTGTGATTGGATAAAGATCTCCCCTACTATTGCATCTCATGAGAGGTATCCCCATTTTGAAATCCTTCACAGAAAACTCAAATGGATCAAAATTAACAGAAACTCAATTGTCTGTAGTGAATTTTCGGACAGACACCAAATTTTTAATTAAGTTAGGGCCATGAAGGGTATTTTTCAAGACAAGAGGAGGATGTGGGGGAGACAAAGTTGTATTACCATAACCATGGATTGGAATAGAGTTGCCATTACCAACAATAATGCCACAGTTTTTGCTCAAATTGAAATAAGATGAGAGAGTACCTTGGTCGGACGTCATGTGAGAAGTGACTCCGGTGTCCATGTACCAATTCGCATTGGAAGGTTTTAATCCTAGTGTATGCATGGCGGCCTCAATATCGGTAGGTATCGGGATCGGAGTCGGCCCTGCAACAATGAAGGCTTGCGGGGGCCGAGGCCTAAACAGACTGGCCTGCTGACCCGACCCAGATTGCGGCTAGTTGTTGCCGTAAGAACCTGAAAATTTGGGCTTGTGATTGGGTTGGTCTGGGGCCCAACTTCGAAGGAAATAATCGTGGCGGGCAAAGAGGGTCGGATCGCCATCGCCGCTCCAAGCCCACCGACTGCGGCCAGTGGTCGAGACCAGGGGGCTGGGGCACGCACCCGTGAGGCCCACTGCCGGCATTGCTATTGTTCTGTCTGCCGTTGTTATTACAGCCGCAATTTTTGCCATTATTTTTACGGTTTGAACCCTTCTTGCCACCACAGTTGTTGCGATTTTGGCTGGAATTGTCAACAAAACCGTGTGAGTTATCGGACGTAGTCATCATCGCCACGGAACTTGCGCCAGTAGCCGCCTTTTTGTCCAAGTCGGCTTCTTCTAACGTGAGCATCGAACGGACTTGATAAAAGGGGGGAAGCGGATTACTTTGACGGAGGAGAGTCTCAACGCCATTATAGGCCTCAGATAGGGCTGCAATCATTTGTATAACAATATGATTATTGGTAACATGCGCTCCAACATTACGGAGTTGATCCGCCAATTCCTTGAGCCATTTACAATAAGCTGAAACATTCGGGAAATCTTCCATGCTGACTTGTGAAAATTCTTGCTCAAGGGTGACAACTCGTGAATGTTGGTTATCCTGGAATATATCACGCAATCTATTTCAGGTAGTCATAGCCGTAGTGTTTGGTTCAATGATCTACTGTAAAAGGTCGGTAGAAATAGTGGAGTAAATCCACTGAAGGACGGTAGCATCAAGAGTGATCCATAACTGAGGATCCTCCGCGGGTGTAGGGATAGCGGGAGGAATTATGTGATAGAGGACTTGATGTGAGATTGCGTGAATTTTGAACAATTCTGCCCACGTCGCATATTGGACGTTCTCCATCTCAAGAACAATAGGGATGTGGTTCTTGATGTTGGAAACAGTAAGGGCAAGATGAAACATGTTCTTTGACTTAGACATAACGAAACAACAATAGGTGAATGAGGGATTTGGAAGAAAAATTGGGAAGAGAGGAGGTAATGTTGCACAGATTCCGAGAAGGGACACGAAAACCGAGGCAGTGGAAGAGAGGAAAATCGGTAGAAGCACCTAGACTTCTGATATCATGAAAGAAATAATCCCTTTATTATTTTCATTAATGAATGTGTATATATACAATTTACAATCTCCATAATATGGAAAATCCTATTCCTATTCTAATCCAAAACCCTATTCTATTTGTACAAGAATTCTACAATTATGGTAAGTGTACAATGTTAATTAAATACAACAGCACATTACCAAAACTAATTCCCAAACCATGATATACACGGTTATGTATACCGTATATATCACGGTCCAACTATGCTTGTGTTTCCGTGATATACACGGTATGCACAAGACATTGTATATACTGTGTATATCGTGTATATCACGGTATACTTTATCACGAACTATGTCACTCATCCATATATAGTATATAATATATATATATATATATATTAGTTCTTGAACACGTGCATTGCACGTGGCTAATCAGTACAAATAAAAGGGAAATTCAAATAGAAAATTAAAGTTGTTTGGAGAAAAACTCTACTGCTTAAGGTTTTCATTTCTGATACAAGAGTCTATAAAACTTTCCTGAAAAGAATAAAATAAACTCTATTTCCTAAGTACTAAAATAACAGTAGATGGTATTGCTCAATAAAAAGTTTCATAAACGATAATATAAGATTGCACGAGTACTCATAGGAGTAACAAAAGAAGTAAATAATTAGTTGTCATAGTTTGTTTTTCACGAGTTAATGTGCAAACTTTAACCAATATTTTAAAATTTACTTTTTTATCAAATTGATATAAGAAAAGTTATAGTACTTTTCATATAGTTTTTGAATATTTAAATTTTATTTATAAAATATTAAATTAATTTAATCTAATTTAACTTCGAAGATTAATCAAATTAACTCTCATAAGCAAAAAAAATAAGTAGTTAATTTGGGAAAGATAGAGTGACAAATGTTTTCTAGAAGCAGAGAAGTGATAAGTGTTTTGGGACGGAGTGAAGATAGTTTCATTTACGAAACATTTGGTGTAGCGATTTAATTTTGTGTGATAAGATAAAAAAAAAAAACAAAAATATGTCGAAAATCTCAGACAATGCTCAATAATTTAGTGCAAAAGATCCATGAATCCTCTTCTTATATACAGTTCAAGCTCCACATTTTTTATATCAATATCTTCCGTAAAGAAATATGTTTATTGATTGTATTCATCAATAATGTATAATATATATATAGTAGTACAAAAATATTTAAACTAGGTAGCTAATCAATCTGATTACAATAGGAAATATAATTCTATCTAAAATAGGAGACCTAATTACAATAGGAAGACAATTCTACTTAAAATAAGAAATATACAATTAATGAAAGAATATTCGGGAAATATTCTATTACACCCCCGCAATTGAAGCGGGAGGTTCACGAACACTGAGACTGGCTCGAAAATCATCAAATAGTATGCGCGGAAGTTCTTTGGTGAAGATGTCGGCAATCTGATATCTGGAAGGAACATGAAGGACACTAACTTGACCACGAGCCACTTTTTCGCGAATGAAATGAATGTCTATCTCAATGTGTTTAGTGCACTAATGTTGGACGGGATTGCCGAAAAGATATATCGCACTAACATAATCACAGTAAACCAGTGTTTCCTTTTGAATCGGGCAGTGAAGCTCAAGTAGAAGGTTACGGATCCAACAAGACTCTGAGACGACGTTGGCGACACCTCTGTACTCTACTTCGGCACTGGATCGGGATAGTGTAGGTTGCCTTTTTGAAGACCAAGACAATAGGTTATCTCCAAGGAAAATGCAGTAACCAAACGTGGAGCGTTGGGTGTCAGGACATCCACCCCAATCAGCATCAGAATAAGCAGTGAGACTAGTGAGCGAGGACTTGTATAGATGTAATCCGAAGTGAAGTGTACCTTAGACGTATCATAAAATACGTTTGAGGACATGCATGTGTGCTTCTGACAGATTATGCATGTGTAGGCAGATTTGTTGCACGGCATAAGATATGTCAGGTCTCGTGAATGTGAGGTACTGCAGGGCCCAAGATAGGCTACGATAGTGAGTCGAGTTTGATTATGGGGGGTTGAAATCAGCACTGAGCTTGGAATTGGTGTCTACTAGCGTGTGGGATGGTTTGCAAGATGTCATGCCTGCACGGTCAAGGATCTCTTCGGCGTACTTCTTCTGACAGAGAAATAGGTCTCCAGAATGTCGAGTGACAGAGATGCCCAAGAAATAACTCAGGGCCCCCAGATCCTTCATAGCAAACTCAGTGGAAATGAGAGACATAATGGACCGGCGGAGAGCATCAGATGATGTGGTGAGGATGATGTCAGACATATAATAATAAGTAAGCCATGTATGTACCATTATTGTAGATGAACAGAGAATGATAGGATATGCTGTGTGAAAAACCAATAAATGAGACATAATCGGTGAACCGATGGTACCTTGATCGAGGAGCCTATTTCAGTCCATAGAGAGATTTCCGTAATAGACACACATAATCCGGATGAATATGATCCCTGAAACTCGTAGGCTGATGCATATATATTATTTTATGAAGATCCCCATGTAAAAAGACATTCTTGACATCAAGATGATGAATGGGCCAAGACTTGGATAGAGTAATGCTGAGGACGGTCCGGATGCTTGCGGGCTTTACAATCGGTCTAAATGTTTCATCACAGTCCACTCCCACCTGTTGAGATCTGCCTTTACCTATAAGACAAGCCTTCTACCTCTCAAAAGAACCATAAACTTTCTTTTTATGTCTAACAATCCACATAGAGCGAATAATGTTAGCATCGGGTGGACGGGGTACTAGGTCCCACGTCTTATTATCAATAAGAGCATTATATTCATCAATCATAGCGGCTTTTCCAATAGGGTCTGACAGGGGAAGGGACAACTGAAACAGATAGGTTAAACATCTATTTAAGTTTATGAATTCTGTGCATGGCAAAGGTTTCCATGGTCTGAGTGCGTGCCTAGGGATGCGGGATAGGAGGGGGTATGCCGCGTGACTGCCGGGAAGAGGAGGAAGGGAAGGGGTGGCGGGATCAGCTGGCTAATGCTCGGTTTGCCGAGAGGTGGGTGCAGAATCACACTGAGGCCGGCTATTTTGGGCCACCGTCTATAGAACAGGTTGGGTAGTGTGTCCCGGACTGTCCGAGGTAGGGGACGGTGCCGGGGTCTGGGACGACAGACTATGTAAATGATGAATTAGGAGAGGGTTCAGGCCATCATCTAGGAAGTCATATGAATGCCGATGTGGCAAGTTTAGGGAGGCAAAAGGGAATTGAGACTCATCAAATAGGACATGACGTGAAATAATAATTTTACGGCTTGACAAGTCATAGCATGAGTAACCACGATGATTGGTAGGGTAACCTTAAAAAACACACTGGAAAGACCGAGGCTGGAGTTTGTGAGTGGGCGGATGGAGAGGATAACAGATACATCCAAAGATACGAAAGTGTTGGTAGGAAGGGTTCCTACGAAACAGAACTTGAGTGGGCGATCATTGAGCTAGAGACTTGTTTGGGATTATGTTTAGGAGATAGGTGTCCATAGAGAGTGTGTAATGCCAGAATTTAGGGGGAATTGAGGCGTGAGCAAGTATGGCACGAATTAGGTTGTTTATGGTTCAGATTTTCCGTTCGGCCTTACCATTTTGGAAGGAGGTGTGAGGGCAGAAATAATGAAAGGTAAGACCGTTATTGGAGTAAAACTGTTTGAATTGATTAATATTGAATTCTCTGCCATTGTCACATTGAAAACATTTAATGCTCTTTTCAAATTATTTTTTACGAGAGCACTAAATGATGAAAAAATGGGGTAGACGTGATATTTGTTGCCAATTGGAAAAGTCCATAGAAAGTTGGAATAATCGTCCAAAAATAACACATAATATCGATGGTCAGCCATACTTAAAATATGGGACATCCTCAAATCACTATGTATGATATCGAAAGGTAGTAAAGTACAATTTGTAGATGAAGAAAATGGTAATTTAACATGTTTCCCAAAAACGCAGGATTCACATATAGGAGTTCTAGAAATACGGTTGCAATTAATAAAATTATTTTTCTAAGGGAGTGTAAAACAGAATCTCCCGGATGTCCTAATCTAGAGTGCCATAAGGAAGAAGAAAGAGCAGCAAAGGTTGATGAAACTAAGACTGGATTGTTGATGATGTTTGAAATAGGGTAGAGATCTCTGGTGTTGTCACATCTCATTATTCGTCTCCCTATCGTAAAACCCTTCACAGAAAAACCAAAAGGATCAAAGTCAAGGGAAATATTATTATCAGTTGTGAAACATCGCACCGAGATTAGATTCTTAATGAGTTTAGGGCATGGAGGTAGCGGTGGATGTGGTGGGGATAAGGATGAATAACCAACCGCGAATGGGAATGCCTTGTCCACTACTAACATATTCCAATTTAAATTACTCAAATTGGAATAAGACGAGAGAGTACCTTGTGATGTCGTCATGTAAGATGTGGCGCTTGTGCCCATATATCAATTTTTGTTTGGAGTGTTGAGTGACATTGTGTTCATAGCTGTCTCAATGTCAGTCGGTGCATAAGTTGAGGATGGGGGGCCTGTGCTGTGTAGGCATATTGGGGATGTGGGTCGAGTGTGCCAGGGTGGGCTTGTCGGTTCTGAGGTGGAATCCACGAGGATGTTGGATACGGGCTAGGAGGAGAGGCCCATGATGGTGAGGCTCGCGCGACCTACAACAGGTAGGCAGCCCACGGCGGAGGCTGCTGCCACTGCCGCGATCGCTGTTGGCTGTTTTCTACCGGTGGGGATTGCCCCTTCCCGTTGCCGTTGTTGCCGAAATTCCGTCCGCTGCGGCCATTGTCAGACTACCTGCTCTGGCGGTTGTTGCGAGTGGATGCGTGTTGTTGCTGGTCCCTGGGCCAGCAATTCTGGTTGCCGAAGTTGGAGGCCCTATCGTCGGCGGAGGGCCCGATGGTAGTGGTGAGGGCGACATCGGCAATGCTGGCCTGAGTGGTGCTATGCTTGATTTTTCGGGTTTCCTCAATAATAAGCTTCGAACGGGCCTCATAAAACGGAGGTAACAACGTGCATTGCTGAAGGATGGTGGCAACGTCGTCATAGGATTCGTTCAAGCCAGCAATAAGTTGCATGGCCAATCATTGATTAGTGACTGGTGCGCTGACGTTGGAGAGTTGGTCGGCAAGCATCTTGAGTTCTTGACAATATGCAGACAAGTTTGGGAAATCGTCCTGATGAACGTCCTTGAACTGATTTTTAAGGTATAACGCTCGTTGAGTTTTGTTGTCATGGAAAATACTTTCCAAACGTTTCCACGTTTGGCGGGCAGTAGTATCAGTCTCAATGATGGTGTGCAACAGATCATTGGAGATTGTGTCGTATATCCACTGGAGGACGGATGCGTCCAAACGAGACCAGAGTGCATCATCAGAAGTCAAAGCTGAGGGTAGGTCTGTGGACTTCGGTGTAGGAGGGATGATGTGGTTGAAAACTTCGTAAACACGGCGATGGATCTTAAAAAGCTCCGCCCACGAAGAGTATTGACCCTTCTACATCTCAAAGGTGATAGGGATGAAGTTTTTTATGTTGTTTACTGCAAGTGCAGGGTGAAATTTGATTTTGTCAACCATGGAAGATGAAATTTAAGTGGAGAAGGGAGAGAGAATGGCTGGAAAAAAGTACTAGGGTTTCGTGGGGGTGGCGGTCGAGAGTTATGGTCGGCAGCGGTGGAGGTATTTTTAGGCTACTAATACCATAAATGAATATGTTCATTGATCGTATTCATTAATAATGTATAATATATATAGTAGTATAAGAATATTTAAACTAGGTAACTAATCAACCTAATTATAATAGAAAATATAATTCTACGTAAAATATGAGACCTAATTACAATAGGAATATAATTCTACCTAAAATAGGAGACCTAATTACCATAGGAATACAATTCTACTTAAAATAAAAAATATACCATTAATAAAAGAATATTCGATAAATATTATATTATTCAACTTGTTCGTCCTTTTCGCATAGTTTCATAAGGACCTTTTCCTCCGTGTTTGAGATGGTTTGAAGTTGATATGCATGAACCTTCTCCGAAATAGCTTGCCTCAAAAGCTCACCCATCCATATTAATTATTGTATATATCTATGAAAGTTTTGAAAGGTTACATACGTTGGCGGTTCAATTATCAAAAAGAAAAATGACTATTGAATTGATAACTGATAATGAACAATTTGATAATAAAATTCTAAAGAAATATAAAGAAAAAGGAAAAATATAAATGTCCAAATCTTAAAGCAAAGCTCTCAGTTGATCCATGAAAGTCGATGGTGGCGGCACAGTTAAGAACCATAAAGCTCAATGATTGACATCGGTAACGACAATAAAAAATCTTCGAAGAAAGATCTCTTGCTGTAGAAATCTCTTTCTGTACAAAACTGATATAGAATGTATCTAATTAAGCTAACTATATTTAGTGGTATAATTAACTTGTGAGACTTACATACCAATTTTTGGTTAAGTCGTCGTTTGTCGACACTTCATTTGTTGAAAAAAAGAAATGAAAGCAATAAATTATTCATTACATGTTCAGGAAATTACTACATATTAACATTTTCCGAAGGAACAATAATGCAAGATGATTAAAATAAACGCAAGATGATTAAAATAAGCACAAGTTATGAAACCTAAAAGACTCTGAAAAGAAGGAAACAAAAAAACGAAAGTAAGAAACATACCAGCACAAAAAATCAAGATTCAATATCCTCGAGGAGCCTTTTTCATTAATACAAAATATATATAGATGTACAATGTGAAATTCTTAAATAATAGAGATTATAATTTTACCATAATTATATAACACTAAATATGATAAATATAGTACAGATTACACGTGCTAATAGTAACTATAAACAACTAAAATTCATTAATTCATAAAGCAACACGCAATAACTACAAATAAATGAGCTAAACTTTCTAAGAATCGTATCAATATCAACATACTCTGAGTTGAACAAGCAGTAAGTGCATCTTCTCTACAATAATTTTCTTCTGCCAAAGGATGTTGTCAATATGATCAAGCTTGTATGTGGGTAGCAGATGAGTTGTTTGAGCTGAAGTTGGACGGGTCAAGATGTGCTTAATTAATAGATGAGTCAATAACCAACCCGCTCAAAGCTTACATGGATCAAGATGGGCTAAATGATGGGTCATAACCCAACTTCCCAACTTAATTCATTACTTTTACAAATTTCAAACTTACCTTATGATGTTATTTTATTTTGTATGATATTTGATTTTTCCATATCTTTATTTTTAAAATAAGAATAATATTTTTAAGAACCTTTTCATTTTTTATAATAGCAAAATAAATATATAAAATAATGGATGGGAAGGGGCAGGGGTAGTGCGGCGGGGGTGAGAGGGGGGCTGGGTGATGGGGTAAGAAAAGTTTCTCATTTTTTATAAAAATTTTGTATAAGTAAAATAAATATATAAAGTAAAAACTTCGGGGAGGAGGGATGGAGTAAGCAAATTTTTCTCATTTTTTATAAAAAGTTTATAAAAGTAAAATAAATATATAAAATAGAAAATTTGGGGGTGTGGGGTGGGGCGGGGGAGTAGTGGGGGGGAGGGGTTGGGTGATGGGGTATGGAAATTTCTCATTTTTAATAAAATTTTATATATAAGTAAAATAAATATATAAAATAAAAATTTGGGGTTGGTGTGGGAGGGCAGGGGTTGGGGGTAAGAAAATTTTCATATTTATAATAATTTTTTTATAAAAGTAAAAATATGAAATAGAAATTTGAGGATGAGGGTAGGATATGGGGTGGAGGGGGTAGGGGGAGGAGGTAAGAAAAAAATTTATATTTTTATAATTTTTTTTATAAAAGTAAAAAGAATATGAAATAGAAATTTGAGGATGGGGTGGGGTGGGGGTGGGGGGGAGGTAAGAAAAAGTTTCATATTTTTATAATTTTTTTATAAAAGTAACAAAAATTATGAAATAGAAATTTGAGGAGTAGGTGGGGGTTAGGGCGGGAGGTAAGAAAAAAATTCATATTTTTTTATAAAAGTAAAAAAAAATATGAAATAGAAATTTGAGGATGGGGTAGGACAATGGGGTGGGGGGGTGGAGGGGGGTTAGAAAAAAATTCATATTTTTTATAAATTGTTTATAAAAGTAAAAAAAATATGAAATGGAAATTTGAGAATGGTGTAGGGCAAGTGGTTGTGGGGATAGAGGCGAGAGGTGGGGTAGATAGGGTAGGTGGGGTAGATGGGGTAGGTTGGGTAGAGGTGGGTAGGGGTGGTAGGGAGGTAAGGGATGGGGTGGAATAGGCAAGGTAGGGGGCAGAGATGTGAGGGTGATTCAGTGCTTGGTGTAGGGGAGGGAGTAGGGTTGATGGATAGTGTGGTGGGTGGGTGGGGTGCGTTAGTGTATTTTTATTGGTCCGAAATAATAAAGGAATTTTTTAAATAATTATTTATAACAAAAAATCTTAATTTAGAGTGGAGCTCTAATCGTTAAGATTAAGCATTTTCGTGGGTCAAGTTTGGGCGTTATCATGAGTTCATTTGGGATACTGATTTATGATGGGTCAACTTGGAGTCTTGGACTAGTCCAAACCAACCTATCATCAAAATCAATTTTGTCCAAAACCATGAAACCTTGGACGAATTGGACGGATCATTTGGATTTGGACTAATTTTGTCACCCGTAATGTTGGCCAAAGAAATAATGGCTCTAGCTCCCTGGCAGGAGGCTTTGCATATTGTATTCCTTTGTTGCCGGCTTAGAATAGATGCCATAAATATATATACATATTACTGCTACTAAAGATAATGATAAATAGTGGTGATTTTAATCAGAATAAACGGAAAGATGTGGCAACGAAGCCGTGAAAGGGAAGATGGAGTCCATGAAAAAACTGTTACATATATGTCATTCAAGGAGTAATTATTTAGGGGAATTAATGAGTAACTTTAAATTTTTTCCGTTAGCCTTTGAATGAATTCTTAATATGAGTACAACGGATCTACTTTTCAAATGGTTCATTTAACCATTTTATATTCTTTACACCTTCCGGAGGAAATCAAAGGCCATTGTAACTTCTTTTATCTTTATTAGAATGCACATATATTTAAATTTTTGTACAAAAATTATTTACAATTAAAGGTAGACATATGAAAAGGCAGACGTTGAACTTTGATTTATTATTTAGAGTTAACCACATTCATGGGAGCTATTATTTAATATTTAGTAGGATATTAATTTTGTTTAATTAGATATTTAATTAAATTTTGATTTAGTGTAGGGATAAAACGGTAAACTAACTTTGAAGGTAGTAACTTCCCACTTTTAGTATAACTAGTCTCTCAACACATGCGCTCGTGTATTCCGAGTCATGAAGTACATGATTTGATAAAATAATATCAACTTTATAAATACAAAGTCTTCATATCACCTAGTACGCTCTTAATGTCGATTGATATTCTCCATGTATTGTACAATATTATTCTCCTGAAGGGCAAAAAGTTGATACATTTGAAAGAAATTCTAAGTACGATGAAATGTTTGTAGTAGTCGAGGATCTATCGAAAACAGTCTCTCTGCTCAATAAAGATAGGTAAAGTTTGCGTACATTCTATCCTCTTCAGATTCCACTTTGTGGGATTACAATGGGTATGTTATTGTTGTTGATGAAATGTTTGTAGTAATGAGCGGTGCCATTTGATCAGCTAGCGTATTTGCATAAGGAACATACGTCCAGCTTTACTTCGTACTTTCACCTTGCCTTTATTTTATTTTGGTGTGATTTTACTGCTATTATTGCAATGAGATTCATGATTCTCTTATGTTGGTTTCTTAAAAAAAAAAACATAACATAGTATATCATATAATTACTTGATCAATAGATCATGACATGGTTTTTCACATTAGCTGCACAAGAGACAACGCTTCAATGATTCATAAAGAAATTTGTTTTATTAATATAAATTTTCCTCTGGTGAATAGTGGCGGAGCTAGAATTTTCGCTAAGATGGTTAAGAATATGAAAAAGTAAATACTTGAAGAAGCCAAAAGGGAATTTAACGTCTACTATATATACATAGAAAATATTTTTTCAAAAGTAAATATCTAGTTATAAGATGCATAAATATCTTTTAATTATAAGCCTAAATCTTATCGAAATTCAACTCAACCATCAGAATTAATTGATTTTGACATTCTGTAATTCTGTACTTGAAACTCCTACCTAGCTCCGTCCATGCTTGTGAAGAACTTCAGTTGCTGCAGCATATAATCAAATTTAAGAAATTAATAGGAATAAAGTAATAAGTATGAGGTGATAGTGACAAGATATATAAAACTCGTGATTCAGCAAATTCAATTTTTTGTGGGAGGCTGAAGGCTCAAAATAATTTTCAAAAAAATGAGTGATCAAAAGATCAAATTATTATGCATATCTTGATAGTCGTTATTTTGGTGGTCTTTTTACTCCTCTTGATCTTGTTCTATTGATCAGAAATATCTAGCAGGACTACATTACTTTAGAATTTGATTGATTGATTATTAATAATGATATTGCAAAAACTACGAATAAATTGAGCCGACCACTTGCTCTGTTTTATCAATCCAAAGAATATATAAGAATTTTACTTTGTAATATAGACACTGCTTCTGCTGTTCAACTCTCAACATAACAATCTAAACGAAAGGGCAGGCAAAGAGATGCCAGTTCCAATCTAGCCTCACATAGTGTTTTATAACACCTTGTGTGGTTTTTGTTTATAATTTGAAAAAATTACCTTAGCAAACCTTGACATGGCATCTGAAAACTATAATTTAAATATAAAACATCATTTATAACAATTACTACACTACAAACTTGACCACACAGAAAAACAGTACCATTAATTTTAATATGCACAGTCTAGGACCCATTTGAGTCAAATAAGTGATAACAACATTGGCCATATAAGTGTTCCTGATCCAGTATTTACTTTTGCACCATTCTCCTCATCACTTTCTCAAAAACATTTTATTCAATCATAGGAAATACTAATCCTAAAAAGTATAACTAATACTATTAGGAAATACAGCTAAGCTTGGAGATTGTAAGTGTCGGGCTCAACTGTTCCTTCAAAATGTCAAAGCAAATGGCTATAATTTTTGTTGATGAAAAAAAAAAGGAATATCTAGGAGGCAATGATACAATTTGTTGCTTTAAAGACGAAACTCTTTAAACTTTTACTACATTAATCTATATTAGTATATGGTTAACAAAACTAAGTTTACAGAAACTTTGTAATGATCACAGTAGATTAATGTCAAACATCATAATTTATGTGCATCATCACAAATTCCGGGTCCGGAGAAAGATTTGTCTTACTTGCCAAGAGACACCCTGGCGATCTGCATTTCCCTTACCGATGATAATGATCACAGTAGATTAATGTCAAACATCATAATTTATGTGCATCATCACAAATAATTTGCCGAAGATAGATAGCGTCAAGGATTTAGGCAAGGGAAATGATGGACAAAAAGTTATAGCGGCAAAACTCTAAGAAAATAATTGTATGGCGATTGAGTGCCACAAGGCAGAGAACAAAACAAAACGTAGCAACTTTCTGCGAAGCAACGCAAGTTAAGAAAGTTTCGCTGCGTTTTCTTAAATTTATGCCTGAATAGATGGATAGTTAATTAGGGTTTACTTAGGACATTTTAGTTAATTTAACTTTCAAGTTAGGGTTTTTACAATATTTGAATAGGGAAAATACAAACTCACACCTATTACAAAATTTGAACATTACTTAATGAATGTGAAAAGAATACCCTTCATTTTTGAGTCCGTAAAAGCTTAATTGGTATATTTTCTACATCGATCTTCATTATAGTTTGTAGTTGTATACCGTCAACAGAATTGGTATCACCTTTTTTACTTTATTAAATTTATTTAATGATTTATCATTTTATGTTATTTTATTTAAATTTATCTAACGATTTATCAGTACATGTTATTTTAAATATATTATTAATATTGTTTGATGATAAATCATTTGAACAAAGTAGTGTTAACAACTTTATTCTTGTAGAACTCATATATAAAATATTCCACTTGTTAATTATTTTTTTATTACAACACACTTTATATATGAATGTGTGAACATCAATATTTTTTTATTACAACACACTTTATATATGAATGTGTGAACATCAATAATTATTGCAAATACTTCATGTCTAAAAGTTTAGAGTCTGTCTTTTAAAAATTGTAGTCAACTTTTTGCAATATGCATGCATACATTTTAAGAAGTTGTTGCATAATAAAATTAGTATTTGTAAAAAATATACATAAATATGATCGATATATGCCTTTCTTAGGATGTCTAGTAGATCATTGTAAATTTCAAGGTGTAATTTGCAAGGATAGGAAGTAAGAATTATTTGCAATAAAAATGCTAAGTAATTGAGCATATAAATTATAGTTGCACGTATATGTACCGATTGTCTGATTCAAAATTATGGCTTCTTTTATCTGTGAATTTGGCAGAAAAATATTAGTTGAATGGTTTAATATAATTGTATAGGGGATATAACGATAGAGAAAAAGAAAAAAAGGATAAGAAAGTACAGAGCCATTTACGTATGGTTTCTATGCCGAAACAATTAATCATTGTTTTATCTTCGATATCAAATTGACAAATCAAAAAGGCAACTATATATGAAGGGAAGAGCACAAGAGGTTAACAAGAACAGAAAAGATTTTTATATGATATACGAGTAGTTTATTGAAAGTTTAATAGAATAGTATATGATATACGAGTAGTTTATTCAAAGTTTAATAGAATAGTATATGATATAAATCCAACCAAATAAATGAAAATTGGTCAAATGTCCCCCAATTTACTAATATTTGAGCAGAGTTTTTCCTTATATTTACTCCCAGACCTCGTCCCCTAAAAATTGAACAATTGAAACATCAATAATTTACCTGCTAGAGAGCTCTCGATCAAACTCTTAAGGATGACAATAATAATAATAATAATAATAATAATAATAATAATAATAATAATAATAATAAGAATAAGAATAAGAATAAGAATAAGAATAACAACAACAACTCAATTAGTACAAACTGTTGAAAAGTTCTGACAATGAGAATAAAAATAAAAATAAAATAAGAACGGAAAGACAAAGGAAATTATTTCTTACCAATTATCAAGAAAAGGATTAAGGTACCTTTATTGCTGCTGCTGATCTAATATATTCCTAATGGATTTTTTAAGAGATGAAAGATAAAACTGACTTGAGGTGTCGACAATGTCACTGTGCACTATATATATAGTACTCCTATTTGACAAAGAATATGAAAAGTTCACATAACTGCTGGAAGCTAAAAGGAAAAAATAGTAATTTAAATGTGAGATATGAAACGGTAAGGTTGTACATTAGGGTTCAAATAATCTGTATTAGGTCAATAGGGAAATGAAAGATTTCTTTCAATTAAATCTAAGTTAAAACTGGAATCTAATTTTTTAAAAGGATAAAATGGTTAATTAACTTTTAAAAGGTATTATTGTAATTCAACTTTCAATAAGGGGTTTCCCATTTTTAGAATAGATAGATAGATTGATATGATATCACTAATATACTGAAAGTAGAATATCACAAAAGTGGTGGAAATTAGACGAAGGGAACTATGTCATTCATCCATATGTCATTCATCCATATGTCAGTCATAGCAATCATAACAGATTAGCCTTCGTGTGTCCCATTGACAAAGTCATAAGTTGTGGTGAATCATTGGTGTTACTATAAAGTATTTTTCATAGTTCAATAGATAAAAGAGAGAAGAGCATGTTGATTTCCTTTACTTTATTACTAGTGTATTTAGTCGCGCTTCGCGCGGTCATAAATAAATATAATTAAATCTCTAGTAATTAAATTTTTGGTTCATATTTCTTGTAATTTAAATAAAATCTTTAACAAAAATAAGAAAAGTGAAAAATGTCAGAATTTTAAAAAGAAAATGAGAGAAAGAATGTCACAAACCTATTGCAACAATTGAAAGTGTTACATTTGAAACAAATTATGATGCTTTTTCCATATTCTAACATGCATGTTTTGCCTTTTTCACCATCGAGTAATTTTTTACCCAAATTCATTATCGAGATAATTATCTCATTTATGAGTAAACTATTATTATATTGTGAAAAATTTACTCCTTGACTAATCCACATCATTGTATCTTCCTTTTACTCCTTTTACTCCGTCTTCAAGAACTGAAAATATTTTCCGCTATGGCTTCAAGAATTACTGTCAATGCAAATCTTGAACAAATGAAGGAAATAAATTCTAATAAGTCTCTCCCAAAACACATCACATTTCAAATGGAAACGAGGACTATAATAACCTGAAATCATAAAACATTTATCAAAAAACTATTGAAATCTTATAGTTTGTAGGCTAATTTTGATGAAGTATAAGATGTAGTTCGTTTTACTCATTTAGAACACCATTGCCTTGCTCTTTCAAAGCCATTCTTCCCGAGTTGATAATCTTGATAAGCCTGCATACCCAGTCATAGTGGTAAAAAAAATATAATTTAATTTAACATGATTGGGAAAAAAATTAACAAAAATGAAAGCATAAGTTTTGGTAAGTGTGGCAATGAAAATGAAAAAGAATTATGAATGTTTAATAGAAACAAACCTCCACTTTGGGAAGACGTAATCCTCTCAAAGGAGAGAATCTCTCCTCAACAATTCTATATCAACTCACATTTGCCTATGATCATTTTTCTGTAGCAAAGTCTTACACAACGACAATTTATAGGATTACAATATGGAATACCAAATGATGTCATGAACATGACTATTAATTATTTAGAGGTTATGGTATAAAAAGTTGTGGGAATAATGGATATAAAGATCATTAAATTTTTACATTAAAGTATATGAATAAATGGAGGAGTAGTAATTGACATATTTATTCTTGTACTATTATAAAATATAAAAGAAATAGAAAATATTATCAAAAAATGAAAAGAAAAAAAAATAGGATCCTTGGTGAAAGAGAGATGACACGTCATTCTTCTTTTTTCTAGCTTATATATATATATATATATATAATTAATTAAACAAATAATTTTTTGACTTTGAATGTCAAAATCTTGAAAGCAAGGAAGGGCCTCTTTTCATCCATAAAATATCTTCCTTAGGCTAGCACTTTCAGCTATCTTTCTTAACTTGCTTCTATCAAAGCAGTTTGTGAACTCTGACTATTGTCTCTGTGAAGTAGCCCACGGGTATGGAATAAGAACGACTAAGAATTCTTGCTTAAAAAAAATATGTACTAACTGAGAATGAAATTTATTCTGACTTTCAAATAGTGCTTGATTGAGGGATGAACTCCGAATCCGTACTTTCTGGTAATATGCCTACTCCTTTTTTCTCTTTCATGTGGGTTGAACTCTTTCCAAGGCAAAGGATCAAATGTGTGCCATGAGTGCTCTATTTTCAATATATATAGAGAGAGAGAGTGAAAAGTGTTTAATAACTTTTATATATAGAGAGAGTGAAAAGTGTTTAATAACTTAATATATATATATATATATATATATATATATATATATATATATATATATATATATATAAAGTTATTAAACACTTTTCACTCTCTCTATATATATATAGATAATTATTGATTAAACTTAGATCAACCATTTGGTGTAATTAACATTTCTGCCTTCCTGAGAACATACATGAAAATGACATTTATTGTGCATTGTCCATACCTACTGTGAAATATATAGTAGTTTCTCTGTCTGAAGTTATCCGACACATTTTTCTCTATATATTTTTTCAAAAAGAATGAGTTTTCCTATTAAACAAGTGGCGGATGCATCCTCCGTGTAGCGTGTTCAACTGAACCAATATTTTCAACAAAGAGTTTAAAAAATGAAATTACAGTCAAACTTCTTTATAACAGTATTATTGCTTTCTAATTTTTTTGCTTGCTATCGCAAATGGTTATTTTACCCCTATAACAATATTTGACATTTGAATTATATATATTTGGTTTATTATGGAAAAAAATACATAAAATCTAATTTTTAATGTATAAAAATAATAAAATTATTATAAATTTTAAATCTCAAAGATATGCATACTTCACTAACTAAAAATTAAAGAAAGTTGATATAATATCAATAAATTCATAACTAAATATATAAATATTTAAGTTCTAAGGAACACATTTTAAATCTAATTGAAAATTAAATTATTTCTAGATTGATGGAAGAAATTTATTATTATAGCTTGTTTAGTAGATTTCAATCTCTTAGTGGTGATATTTCGCTTGAATTGACGAAGCTTTGCGTCTAAACTTTCAGCAAACGACAATAGGTTGAGATTCTTCATCAGCACTTTCATTATCGTCTTCGGCTTCCATATTCTCTTGTGCTTCCACTCCAATAATATGGACAATAATCTCTTCATCAGCGAATGCTTCAATCGCTAGACCTATTATTGATAAATCTTAGAGATTTCATTTCTATAAAGATGGTTAATTATTATACTACCAAAAAAAAGATGATAGTTGTTATAAGGGGTTAATTTTACAAAGAGCGTACCGTTATAAAGATGGTTGTTGTTGTTATAGGTAAAAAGATGTTACAGAAAGATAAATATAAATAAAAATCAATTCTGAAAAAAACTTAATTGTTATAAAAAGATGTTATATAAAGATGCTACTATTACATAGAGGTCTGACTGTAGATTTTGAAAATACTGGCGCAATAGATGTTCATCGTAAGTTTTCTTTTCCTCCTCTTTGTGCGCTCTATTAATCAATACATATACTGAAAGAATATACGTGTGGATACCGTATATCCCGTGTATATTCATAGTAGGATTTTTGTACATGTGTAATTATGGTAGTAGTCTTATATTAGGAAAATATAGATTTAATTTCCATAATTATATTATTGTATATCATGTATATATACCTTTTGCATTAAGGAAAATAATCAAGGGATTATTCCTTTTCATGGTATCAACGGTCTGGGGCAATATTTTCTCCAAGCACGTTCCATACTCACCTTAGAAGAAGCCGGCTTGGCTAAAAAGGCGGCAATCGGAGCCAATTACGCTATGGTGGTGGTCACATCACGCGACACCAATGACCCTCACTCCCCGGAAAATCTAGCCAAAACCTTAACAATTGTGGTGGCAAAAAGGGCGAAAATCGGAAAAATAGTGGTAAAAACCGCGGCGGTGGTGGCAGTGGCAGCGACTAGCAGACTGGGTTGCACCACCACTGGTTGTAGCCTTGGGCCAGTGCACAGTGGTCGTGGGGCTAGGCTAGTGGGCAGTGGCCCAGTCCACCGTATCCAGCAGGCGGTCCAGGTCCAGCAAATTATTGGGCCAGGTCCAACGACTTTCAGCAACCAGGGGCTCGGCAGAATAGGCCTTGACAGCAGCCTGGCCTGCTTGGGCCTCGACCATAGCAGGCATTCGCTGTTGCGGGCCCAACAATAACCCCTAGTCCCACGAATATTAAGGCAGTGATGCACACACTTGGATTAAATCCTCTGGATGCAAATTGGTACATGGACACCGATGCCACTTCTCATATGACGTCCACGCTAGGTAATCTCTCATCTTATTTTAATTTGAGCAAAAATCGTGGAGTTATTGTTGGTAATGGTAATTCAATTCCAATTCGTGGTTATGGTCACAAAAATTTATCTCCTTCGAACCCACCTTTAGGCTTGAAAAATATTCTTCATGCTCTTCAATTAATTAAAAATTGGTTTCTGTTCAAAAATTTACAACTGATAACTGGGTTTCTGTTGACGTTAACCCTTTTGGATTTTCTGTGAAGGATTTCACGACGGGGAGACCTCTAATGAGATGTAATAGTCAGGGAGACCTCTATCCCATAACCGCATCCATCACAATCACTAATCAAGCCACACCGTCAACGTTTGCCGCTTTAGCACCGTCCTTATGGCATGCGCGTTTGGGTCATCCGGGAGCATCTGTTCTTTCCTCTCTTAAAATAGTAACTTTATTGAGTGTAATAGTACTAATATGTGTCCTTCATGTCCCCTTGTGAAACATGTTAAATTACCATTTGTTGCCTCCAATTCTAGTACTTTGTTGTCATTTGATATTATTCATAGTAATTTGTGGACATCTCCCATTTTGAGCTCTTTGAGCCACTGTTATTATGTGTTATATTTGGATGATTATTCTAATTTTTGTGGACTTTTCCGTTATCTAAAAAGTCTCAGGTTTATTCCGCATTCCTATCGTTTAGAGCATTCATCCGTACCCAATTTGAACAGAAATTAAAAATATTCAATGTGATAATGGAATGGAATTTGATAATGGGCCATTTAGAAAATTTTATAACATTAATGGTATATCTTTCCGGTTTTCTTGTCCACATATACCCTCAAAAAATGGGAAAGTCGAGCGAAAAATACGTACCATTAATAATATTATTCGAACATTACTCACCCATGCTTCATTACCACCTTTATTTTGGCATCATGCACTACAAATGGCCACTTACCTTTTTAACATACTTCCTAGTAAAGGATTAGCATACCAATCTCCACTCCAAATTCTTTATCACAAATATCTGTCATATTCTCATCTTAGGGTGTTTGGGTATTTATGCTATCCTCTCTTTCCCACCACTACAATAAACAAACTACAAGTCCGCTCTACTGCTTTTGTGTTTTTGGGTTATCCGTCTAATCATTGTGGTCATAAAATATTATGATTTATCCTCTCATAAAATCATCACTCGTCGCCATGTAATTTTTTATGAAACCCAATTTTTGTTTGCTAAGTTGCATAATTTCGTGTCTAATTCTTATATTTTTTTAATGATGGGCTCTCACCGTATGTGGTCCACTATTTGGTTCGACCCCCGTCTCGTGATCTGGACCAGCAGACACTGACTTGCCCAGTCCCTTTCAGTGCTCAAATCAAGCCAGCAAGCCCACTGCCTGCAGGCCCAAACTCCTTACGTATTCCGAGTCTACCAGCAGGTCCACTGCTTGCTGGCCCATCCAGTCCGTCACTTGGTCCAGCGTCTCGTCCAGCAAGCCCACTACATGTTGGCCCACTTCCCAACCCGAGCCTGCACCTCCCAAACTGAGCCAATTTCGACATCCCCACACTGATCCAGGTCTGGCCCACTTCTATTTTGAGTCAAGGGCTCGTTACTCATAGTCAACGGGGTATTTTTAGACCAGAACGTCATTTTAATCTCAATTCTTATGTTACTAAATCACCCCTACCACGTAACCCCGTGCTTGGACTTTGTGACCCGAATTGGAAAATGGCCATGGATGATGAATATAATGCTCTTATTGAAAATAAGATGTGGGAGTTGTTGCCCCGTCCACCTGGTGTCAATGTGATTCGTTCTGTGTGGATTTTTACTCATAAGAAAAAATTTGATGGTTGTTTTCAGAGGCATAAGGCCCGTCCTGTAGGTAATGGAAAAACTCAACAGGTTGACGTGGATTGTGGAGCTACATTTAGTCTGGTGGTTAAACCGGAAACCATTCGCACTGTTCTTAGTCTGGCTCTCTTGAAAGCATGGCACATTCATTAGCTGGATGTAAAAAAGGTTTTCTTATATAGTGATCTCAAGAAAACTGTATACATAGATCAACAATTGGTTTCAGGGACCCTGATCATCCTAACCATGTATGTTTGCTGAAGAAGTCCTTGTATAGGCTAAAACAGGCCTCCCGGGCCTGGCACAAAAGGTTTGCAGATTATGTGTCTACTATTGGGTTTTCTCACAGCAAGTCTGATCATTCTCTGTTCATCTATCGTCGTGGTACTTCTTTAGCAATTATTCTGTTATATGTGGATGATATTATATTGACTGCCTCTTTTGATAAGATGCACAAGTCTATCATGTCTCTTCTCAGCTTTGAATTTTCTATGAAAGACTTGGGGCCTTTGAGTTATTTCTTGGGTATAGTTGTAACTCGTCATGCATGTAGTCTATTTTTATCCCAGAGGAAGTATGTGGCTGAGATTATTGAGTGGGATGGCATGTCATCCTGTAAGTCATCTCCTACTCCGGTTGACACCAAACCGAAGCTGAGTGCTAACTCTAGCACCCCATACGAGGATCCCTCCCATTATCGTAGTCTTGCGGGGGCTTTTCAGTATCTTACATTCACGAGACCCTATATTACTTATGCAGTGCAGCAGGTATGTTTATTTATGCATGATCCGAGGGAAGAAAACATGCACGCTCTCAAACGCATTGTGCGTTATATTCGGGGCACTCTTGATTATGGTTTGCATTTATATCCATCCTCTGTATCTACTCTCATGTATTATACAGATGCTGATTGGGGTGGATATCCAGATACCAAACGCTCGACATCTAGTTATTGTATGTTTCTATGTGATAACTTGGTCTCGTGGTCGGCTAAATGCCAGGCTACTTTATCGCGATTCCAGTGATGAGGCCGAGTATCGAGGGGTAGCCAATGTGGTGTCTGAGTCCTGTTGGCTATGTAATCTCCTATTAGAGCTTCACTTTCTTATTCAGAAAGTTATCTTGATCTACTGCGATAATGTTAGTGCGGTCTATCTCTCTGGAAATCGGGTCCAACATCAGCGCACAAAATATATCGAGATGGATATTCACTTTGTTCGCGAAAAGGTAGCTCGTGGAAAAGTACGTGTCTTGCATGTCCCTTCAAGGTACCAAATTGATGACATTTTTACTAAGGGTCTTCCCTTAGTTCTATTTGAAGATTTTAGGGACAGTCTCAGCGTACGACAATCGCCTGCTATGACTGCGGGGGTGTGAAAGAATATACTTGTGAATACCGTATATCCCGTGTATATTCATAGTAGGATTCTTGTACACGTGTAATTATAGTAGTAGTCTTGTATTATGAAAAGGTAGATTTAATTTCTATAATTAAATATTGTATATCATATATATACCTTTTACATTAAAGAAAATACTCAAGGGATTATTCTCTTTCATATACTCCTATGTTAAAAGCCACTAAAATATTAACAACTATAAAAATTGTTAAATGCTAAACTTTTTGAACGTCAGAACCATTAGATTTAAATCCTAATTCTGATTACATTAGAAACTATTTAATCGTAGCATGAACTCCATTTTAAATCGTCTCTTGTATTTGCTTGTCTATTCCATCAAATAACTCTGCATTTTCTGTGGGATACAACAATTGCAGGAAACGGAAAGTAATTAACTGCTAACTATTACAACAAACTGTAATTACAAGAAACTGAAATTTCAACAAACTGAAATTACAACAAATTGAAATTACAATCACTTTGATATTCTGCTGGGTCGAGTGAAGGCCCTCTATCTTTAAGACAAGATTGCGCCGTATATATCATTTTACGTTCTGGACAATAGTCTCCCAAGATAAAACAACAACTTAACAAATGAGCAAAGGAAACTCAAGTGTTACTTTGAAGAACTTAGAGTAACGAAATGATGCTGGAGACTAAGAAGAAGAGTTCTGATTTTTTATGTCTCTATTATGAACAATTGAGTCAAGCCAAATGCTTTAATTTATAGTGTAAGGAGAGTGACTTCTCAACTAGCCAACTAATGACCATTAATAGCCATGTAATGACAATTAGTGAAGAGTTATATTCAGCCAGGTAAATGACTGAATTTATGTGCAAAGTAATGGAGATTTAACGCTCCAAAACCAACCCAAAAGGCAAAAACTTTCTGCCTTCCGTCGTTCCCAATTTTATCTTTCCTGAAACTTCAGGGACCAAACTGTAAATATTAAATAATTTGGGTCAAAAAAGATAATATCAGCCCGGACCGGAGGGCGGCAATGCGCGTGTGGGCTTAGCCTTGAACCCAAGCACACCTAGGTCCTCTCTCCTTCAAACACATGGCTTACCCCTTGGGGTCCCAAACCCTTATCCATTTTTGAAACTTATAAAATGAACAAATCTTCCTTTCCCCACCGATGAGGAAGATTTGTTCCACGCCAAATTTTCATGCTTCAAACACCTCACTTCGTGGACCAATATCTCTTTCATTTCTTAACAAAATTTGACGATCATTGGCCCTACAGTCATCTACTCACTTAGTAAATTATGCACGTGTGAAGAACCAAAGTCTCCAACATGCGGAACCCTAGTGTTTAAGTCATTAAAGATGAGTGGACGCAACTCCCACCAAAGACAAATTTCCAACATTTTCTACTCCGTAAACTCGATTACTAAAAACGACTTCACCCACCAAGTTAATTAGTACTGCTACAACCACTTGTGAATAGGCCTAATAAAGAATTAATGTGAGTGGAAAGTAGAACATCTAATTGTGAAACTATACAAAGGCAATGGTATCACCTCACTCAGTAGCATAGGCGGATTCAAAATCTAAGCTCTGTAAATTTAACTTTTAAGATTTTTAGTATTAAATTTATTATACTTTTTAGTATTTGAGTTCTGATCTACTATTTTAGTAATTCGTATAAATAACTTTATGTTACTTATCGAAAATACTGAGTCCAAATGAGTTTGATACCGCAGCGCTCCATCTGCCTCTAGCTGAGTATAAGTTTAATATCATACAGCACCTTTCAGTTTTCTGCTGTAGAAGAAGTGGTAGCACCATTTGTAGACTAATGCGCAATGACTTTATAGCAATTTGTAGAAATATCTTCAAAACAATTTGGACAGTGGAATACAATACAAATTATTCAGCTAAGTCTGAGCTACAAAATTAGTCGGAGTTGACTATATGATTAATCATTGTTATCCATTCTGATAGGTTCAGATTTATTTCATTGGGACCCCTATGCCCATTTGAAACAATACACAGGTACATGTAGCAATATTTTGTGGCATACTATCTTATCACTTGTCAGTCGTTTCATTTGCCAATGTCTAAAACTCGTTTCAACATCTCCTACAAAATATCATGATAGAGATTATATAATGTCCCATCTTCCCGTTTCCAGCAGCATTTGACTCTGGAAAATTGGATATATATGTGTGTGTGTTGTGTATATCTAATCTTCCTCGATTATATATATAGTCTCGTCCATGTGTTAACAAAAAATAGAGAAAAGTGTTTTTAGATGAAAAACTAGAATCAATTTGTGACACAACCTGCCGTGTTTTATGTCTACAAAGCACTACCTTGAAAATTTTATGAGTTATTGAGGGGTTGCTGGAGAATATACGAAGTGATTTGAGAAAAATGTGAACTAAGATAGAGACAAAATTATAGAAGTTACTTGTTGCCAACTTAAGAATTACAGGTCTTCTTCATTGAAGATTAATTGCTTATCTGTGTTTATTTTGAATTGATTTTTGATTGAAGAAATTTGAAGAACACCATCGTTGATTTTTGTTGAGCTTATTTGTAGAAGAAGATGAAGTAGCTTTATGGATTTTTGAAGGTTTGATCAGTTGAATCTGACAATTGAAAATTATTGGGACTGATTATAAGATTGGATATTAAGTTTGGAGTCATTTGAAACAATTTGAGTCAATTTTTAAGTGAAATATTTTGCTGAAATTATTTTTATATAGTGATCATCAGGATTTGTAGTTAAATCCTAACAAATCTCCAGGATTTTCAGCAACAAATGCTGAAAATATCCTGATAATTTATCAAAATTATAGCCACAGATCCTAATGATCATCATAACTTGTTCTTAAGGCAAGTCTTGTGATTGAAATCCTGGCGATTCGTCAGGATTTGTTGCCAAAATCATGACGATCACCATAATTTAATGTTGAGAAAGTCTTGCCCAATATCAAATAAAAAATCTAGATGACCTGACAAAACATTCCTCCCGCTTTCGGCGAAACGGTTATTTTTGTATTATTTTTCTTAACGATCTCAAATTTTAAATGGTGGCACTCGAAGATCTTATTTGTGTAAATCATTTTCATAGGTCCGAATTATGGCCAAGCCACGACTAGCATGGAAAGTGCGCAGTTACCCAATTTTAACACTAACATCTAATTTGTGCTCAATTTTTTTTTTATATCCAGCTTCCCGGCCTACGCCAGACTATTTCTGGAGATAGTAGTCCCGGTCCCTCAGCACTACTACCAGTAAATCGCGGGATGTGCTTGAATGACCAGGATTTGAGAATAGAGCAACTGATATCACCTACAAGGTCCTACCCCAGAAGAGAGCAAATTGCTCCCACTAGAGTTCTAACCCACGCTGCAGGCCTCCAGCTGGATTTTAAGTTCTCCTCCTTTGTCATTCAGCTATGCCCCGGGGGACTAATTTGTGCCCAATTTTAATTTGTTTTGCACGTGTCCACATCAGACAACTTGAGACATACTGTGTCTGAGTTAGTCTTGACAAAGTCTACCTTCAAACACGTGTGTGAAGTTTCATGTGACTGAAATTCAGTCATTTTTGCTTGGCTTCCATTTTTATCTGAAGTTCATGCACATATGGTTGAAGAAAAAATGGTTGAAGTTAGAAAAAATGACTAACCTTTAGTTATATATGGCTTAAGTCTAGGCAAAAATGACCAAAGTCCAACCAGTTTTTCCGGAACTTTAGGTAGAAATACATGAATTTCATTCATATGTAAACTTTAGACATATACAAAAATGTGTCTGAAGTTTGGCTTTGTCAAGCCTAACTTCAAACACCACATATATATATATATATATATATATATATATATATATATATATATATATATATATATATATATATATATATATATATATATGCCGGGGGAAATGAGTACGGGTTAAATGGCTTAATCAAAACAGGTTGTCTCGTGAAAATTTTAGGGTCATCCTCACAAATGGCCCCCTATTTCGTGGTGGTCTTTAATTTTTGGCCTCAAATTTAATTTGTGGTCTTTAATTTTTTCCCTTCAACACTTTTGGACGGTATAACTTAGATTTCGCTCGGAAAAATTTACGTTTAGCTTCGCATACGTATCATAACATCCCACAAGTTATGCCCGATAAGGCAAAACTTGTAACACTAACATAATCTAAAAAGTGTCATAAGTTTAGATTTCGCTCGGCAGAATTTATGTTTAGCTTCGGCATATGTATCATAACATCCACACAAGTTATGCCGGAAAATACAAAAATTTTACCACTCAACATAATCTAAAATATGCTATTTTAACACAACTTATGTCAGCATACCTTAATTCCTACAGAACTTGTGCCGAACACGATAAAAATTCAGTTTTCGATGATAAAATATAGTGTGTAATGAAGGACAATCCGTGCAAAAGCTTGTGAGTTTGAGCCAAGTGAATTTTCGGCCCGTGATTAATATTGGAGCCTAACATTAGCTAGCCTCTTGGAGGATTCAGGATCTAATGTCCCCGCAACATGTAACGATATAATAATGTATAAACATATATATATTCATATAGACTTTGTGCACGTTCACAAGATTGTATTGATCCTTTTTCATGTTATAAATTTATAATATGTAGACATATAGTAAAAAAATTCTTTCTTATTCAAGGATATAGATGTATTTACCCGATCTCGTAAATCTTGCGTCCAGTTTTCTTCTTCTCTATATATACTGCGTGATTGATTCTGTGCCTTTTATTGTGGACTTCTCATGACAATTAATTTTAGTTAACAAAGTAATGCTTCATATGAAAGCTCACATATTTAGTTACTTACATGGCTATTCTCTCAGGAAATTGATTTGCAATTGCCTCAGTAATTGTTGGTCCCCTCTTTTCTTCTTGTTCTGGACTGCTAAAATAAGCCCACCTCTCATCCTGCCTTGAACAAGTTTTAATTTCCAGCAAATCAGAGGACTGTGTTCGTTTTAATCAGGTCATGTTTTTTTCTTGTCACGAAAGATTACACATTCTATTAATTCAAGTCAAACATTACAAAAGAGTATTGGGCCTTATCGGCCCTGTATTACACTGTTTATTTATACGTAGTGGCATTGAAGCCATATTCGTTGGGGTCAGGAGGACACAGAACCCGGCTACCATTTACAGGTGGTGCCGTATTACAAAAAGTGGAAGTAGAAATACTATTAGTAGTATTGTAGGATGAATCTTACCGATGGTTAGAAATAGAAAGAATAAATACGATTTTCAATACTTTGCTTATGTACAACTACAAAGTATCAACCATTCTAATTGGATTAGATTAATATCAATGGATCATTTATCAGTCATTTACTGAATGATAAATAACTACAAGTGATGGAAACATGCGGTATGAATAAAAGAACTTCCTATGTTATACTATTCAATTCTCGACGACGAATTGATTTGATAGTTCAGATATTGTTATTCATGATATTGATCCGATTCAAGATCATCGAAAGGTAATATTCATTCAGTGAATTTACAGGCCAAAGATTTATTATCTCTATGGGATTAAAAGTCATCTCTTGTGCTTCATGCTGGCTTGTAGTTGTAGTAGTCAGACGACGATATGGAGGACCTTCGCTATCTCTGATTAACATTTCCTTGACTGGTGATGGTTGCTCCCAAAATAACAAAACTTCATCCCCCAATCCGAGATTAGCTGCCATACTTGCTAATTTATCTGCTACCATGTTAATCTCCCTGTAATCGTGGGTGATTTGAGGTTCACCCAATCTGTTCACCAAGAACCTGTAATCATCCACAATAGGTGAGTGGCAACTAGTTTGGTCTTGCAATATCAAAACCATAGCACACCTTGATATTATAATTCTGAGTCCCATATAACATGATCAAGTGGAATAATATATTCCAAGTATTTCGTGCCTCGTAATTACTTTAAGCTTAATTGATTATTTCACTACAAGAAGAAAGGCTTTTGCCAATAATATTTTTTAATGCCACATGTTGGATGTTGTTGTCAAAACTAATTTTCGCATCAACAAAAATTGTTGCACGTCGTTGAAATAACCTCCGATGCGAAAAGTTTTCGCGACAACAAATTATTATTTTTGTTGTCATTTACGTTTTTTAGCAACAATATATTAATTTTTGTTGGTACTCTATTGTACTTTATAGAGCAGTACGGGAAGTAATAACTATTACAAATGTTCGAAAGGATAAATAAATGGTCAATCTTCAAAACTGCCGCACGTGTGTTGTGTCTTGAATCTTGATCACCTTGCAAAGCCAATGTTGAGAACTGCCGCAAGCTTGTTGTGTCTTGAATCTTGATATCCTGAAATCAAGAAACAACTAAATCTGGATGGTTACAACGTTGTGTGTTGAGTCGAGTGTTTTCACTCTGTCCTTAAGACAAGATTGCCCCGTATATATGCTTTTACGTTAGCGGGCAATAGTCTCCCAAGATAAAACAACACTTTAATCTCAACACTACAAAGCCAATAGGTTGAGCCTGCCGAATAAAACAAATATGACTCGACTTGCTGAAGATATGGAAAAAGAAGGAAGAGTTTTCATCTACTCTTCTCGTTTTGTCTCTGTGTATATAGTGTGTCTCTGTAATGTATATCTTGTGTATATATGAGGGTTTGGTCACTGTTTTGAGCAGCCACTATTTTACTGAATTTCAGTCACAGTTTTGCACTGAATTTCAGCCACTGTTTTGCTGAATTTTCAGCCACTGTTTTGCTGAATTTCAGTTTGTTTTTCGTGTGTTTTCTGTGCTATATTGCTGACTGTTTTTCAGCATGTTGTTCTGTCCATAATTGAGCCAACAACTGCTCAATATATAGCATGGAAGAGGGGCTGTCCAACTGCCAAAAACAAGGTTGTAATGGCCATTAAGGGAGGCCATTAAAACAACCAAGTAATGGCTGTTAAGGTCATTGAAAGAGGCTGCCCAAATGCCCAAGTAATGGGTTGTTAATGGAGGAGTTAATCAGCCAAGTAATGGCTGATTAATGCCTCAAAAAATAGTTCCAACGGAGGCAGAACCAACTTTCCAGAAACTCTGGGGACCAAACTGTAATTATTGAAATTTCAGGGACCAAACTGTACATATGAAAGAATTCAGGTCCAAACTGTACATATGAAACTTCAGGGATTAAACTGTACATTTGGCAGAGTTCTCTGGTCCAAAAATATAATATCAGAAAGTCCCCACAGCCCACGACCCGTGACCCGACGGGCGGGCGGCGGCAGCGTGCGTGTGGGCTTAGCCATGAACCCAAGCACATCTAGGTCTTCCCTCCTTTAAACACATGGGATACCCCTTGGGGTCCCAAACCCTTTACCAATTTGAGACATATATAGAGAGTAATTCTTCATATTCCCACCGATGTGGTAGATTTGTCCCACACCACATTTTCATGCTTTAAACACCTTACTTCGTGGACCAATATCTCTTTCATTTGTCAACGAAATTTGACGATTCTTGGCCCTACGGTCATCTACTCACTTCGTAGATCATGCATGTGCGAAGAGACAAGGTCTCCAACATGCGGAACACTAGTGTTTAATTCATCAAAGATGGGTGGACGCATCTCCCCGCCAAAGACAAATTTCCAACAATTTTTTGTTGCCACTTACATTTTTTAGTAATAATATATTTATTGTTGCTAAAATTTTGTTGTCAATTATATACTTTCTTGTAGTGTTTGGTTGATGTCCCAGTATTAATTACGATCAACTTAAAAGAACTACAAGGAAGAGCATCAAATTAATGAACTTTTTATTGGGGAAGTTACACATTTGGCCACCAAGTAAAAAATATAATTTACAGCCGTTAGTCGTATACATTTATTTTATATCTTTACCGGTTATTTTTGGACGAACCGCTATTAAGTTAATTTCATCTTTATTTTGATGAATTAATTATCTTGTCTCCTACGTACGTATTATGCTTGGTGTGGTTTAGTCTTCTCTTATTAACTCATTTTACCTTTTAATAAAATTCGGTCATTAGTTCTCAGAGGCTCAGAGTAAAAAAGTAATCTTGTCAAAGTGGCAGGATTTTTTAGCCTATAGATACAGGTTTTGATACTTAAACCTGAATAATAATATACTAAAAAGGACGAAAATGAAGATCACCTATATGTCCAGCAAAAAAAATAATCACCTAGGAGTATATGATAATCATCTTTAGCGTTATGACTATACTTCGATGATTCTCGAATCAATTAGATGCAATTGCAAATGTAAACTAGTTGGTCAACCATACCTAATATTTGCTTAAAGCTGACCTCACTCTACCCCACCCCCACCCCACATAAAAGTTTTAAAAAACTAACTTTCGTTGTTGTTGTTTTATGGAGAATATTGGTAATTTCACTAATGTTTTCTCTATCGTTTTAACTCTCTCTCTCTCTCTCAAAATAAGATGGGTCATAAAAACTTGAGAAACATAGTTGAATCAAACAAATTTGATTCAAAGACTTGAAAGTAAACCTAACAATTAATTATTTCTATTTCTTGGACTTTAATTTGAAAGGCCAACAACTTTAAAACATGTTATCCTATAAAGTCGGAATATATCGAATTAGATAAAAGAGGTTGAACTGAAACCAAAATGTTCAAGAAAGTGATTTTGAGTTGTTTCTCTCATCAGCAACGCTTACAATTTTGTTGTGTCGGTAAAAGTTTCCGCACATATGGCCACCTAGAAATTATACTCCATTATATATACAAGATTAAAATAAATTTTATATTGAATAAATGTTGAATCCTCTTTACTTTTTCGTGTGTTTATTTCATATTTTGAACTCTCTTAATAAAAATCATAGTTCTGCCATTAGCACCATAGAATACAAATATGAGTTCAATTCTCATCATCCGTATTTCCCTTTTCTCATATTAATTAAAAAAATTAATATATATATATATATATAAACTGCTCCTCTCTGCATGGAGAAGAAGTATATGACAAAATAAATTATTGAAGAAAAGAGAAGCATGATCTTGACTTCATGCATGCATGAGATATTGGGAGGTTACCAACCAAACCAAGAAAGAGCTGAGACTTTAACGTTAAATTAAAGTTTTTCAACACGTAAAACAAGTTTACAACGATATATAATTATACAAAACTCTACAAAAAGTTAGCCAACTAATCAATTGGTACACAAATAGGCTTTTTGGAAGATCACCAGTCAGTCAAATTAAGCCCATCATATCTGAAAATGACATTCAGTATATATATTTTTATATAATCATGTGGTATTTGATTTGGTGGCCCAATTAATTCATATTTGTATCATGTATGATCATATTTTAAAATTCTGCCTTCACTATTTGCGAGAGGAGTCCTTTTTCATTTTTGTAGATATGTTAATATAATTTTTTTTTTAAAAACAGAGACAATTATCTAATCCTTTGTTTTTTGGTTCGTTTTTGGTATTTATTTCTTTCTTTCGATCTATCTATAATCCACCTGTAGATATTAATTTATTGAGATTTAAGTCATTTTTATTCAAAAGAAATGACGTTTAAGCAAATATATTATGTCAAAACAAGGCATAAACGCAAAGCATAGAGTTCTCCCCTCCCCCTGATCTTAAAATTAATTTTCAAATGTTACCTGACAGCAACTTCTTTTGCGAATATAAGTAGCATATATTTTTTTCAATAAGTGCTACTCCCTTTGTACTAATTTATGTGGTACTTTTTGCTATTCAAGATTTGAACTACAGTAAAATTGGGCTAAGGGAGTAGATTATTTTTCATAGTTTCAATTTTGCTGATCGACTTTTGCCGAGAAAAGTTTTTCATTTTCTTCCCAAAAAAAAACTAAAACTATAAAGTTTTAAATGGAATTTGTTTTAAAACAGGTGGAAAACTTTCCAAATATTTTTTTATTTTCTCCTTTTGTAGAAGTTTTTGGGAGGGGCACTAAATTTCATGGGCAATACCTAAAACAAATTTTTAACTATAAATGCATTGCGTTGGAAATAAAATTCGCATGCATTATCTCAACCAAAAAAAAGAATGGAAATGACATGCTTCCTCGTGTGGTCTTCGTTTAGATTTTCCATGTTTGTTCATGTTTTCTGAAATGATTGATAAAAAACTTAGGTATTTCCAAAACCAGGAAACAAATACTGTGCAGACGTATGGATATAGATATAGTTGAAATGTAACAAAAAAATGAAGTTGTAAAATAATAATTTGAAGTTGAATTTATGTTTGCACATGCTTTTCACTTTAAAAATATAAAAAAATTGTGAGTGAAAAATAATTCACTTGCAAAACTAATTAAAATATGTCCAGTGTATAATGCAATATTTTGAAGAGAAAAAAGAAAAACAAATCTCTGTCCAAAAAATTGCCTTTCACAACAATCATAACGTCAGTCAAAATCTCACCCACATAATGATTAATTAGTGATTTGTTCTGAAAGATAACTAAAACGATAAGAAACTAGTTTGAAACTAAGTGAGGGAATGATTAATTAGTGATTTGATATAGCAAAACTGACGAGGAACCATAGGAGCTGTCTAATAATTCGACTTATTCTACCGCCAAAGGATGTGGGGCAGCAGATGAGGTTGTTCCTCTCTTAATTAGTGTTGGAAATTTGCTTTTGGTGGGGAGGTGCGTCCATCCATATTTAATGAATTAAACACTAGTGTTCCGCATGTTGGAGGTTTTGTCTCTTCACACGTGCATAATCTACTAAGTGAGTAGATGACCGTAGGGCCAAGAATCGTCAAATTTTGTTGAGAAATGAAAGCGATATTGGTCCACGAAGTAAGGTGTTTGAGGCATGGAAATATGGTGTGGGACAAATCTATCACATCGGTGGGAAAAAGGAAGAATTGCTCTCTTTATAAGTCTCTTAATTGGCTAAGGGTTTGGGACCCCAAGGGGTATCCCAATGTGTTTAAAGGAGGGAGGAACTAGATGTGCTTGGGTTCAAGGCTAAGCCCACACGCGCGCCGCCGCCGCGCGCCAGTCCGGTCCGGGATCGGGTCGTGGGTCGTTATGATATTATCTATTTGGATCCCAAATTACTTAATATTTACAGTTTGGTCCCTGAAGTTTCTGAAAAGGTGAATTTGGCAACAACGGAAGGCAGAAAGTTTTCTGCCTACCGTTTGGACTGATTTTGGAGCATTAACTAGCCATTACTTTGCTATTAACTCCTCCATAAACAACCCTCCTTTATTGGCCATTAACAACCCTCCCTAATGGCCATAAATCTGTCATTAACAGTCCTTCAGTGGCCTTAAACATTCATTTTCTTGACAGTTGAGGAGTCCCCCCTTATGTTATATATTGGAGCCTTTTGGGCTGAATTGTGTGGACAACATATGGACAAAAACAGTGACGAAATACACATAAAACAGAATACACATACACAAAATATACACAGCAGAAACAGTCTGAGACACACTATATACACAGAGACAAAACAGAAGAGAAAGTCTGTCCAAAAACGTTGAACGAAAACAGAAACTCTTCCTTCCTTTTCCATTTCTTCAGCAAGGCGTTTCGTGTTTGTTTTCTTCGTCAGACTCAACTTATTTGCTTTGTAGCGTTGAGATTAAAGTGTTATTTTATCTTGGGAGACTATTGCCCGCTAACGTAAAGGCATATATACGAGACAATCTTGTCTTAAGGACAGAGTGCAATCACTCGACTCAGCACACAGTTGTAACCATTCAGATTTAGTGTTTCTTGATTTCAGGTTATCAAGATTCAAGACTCAACAAGCTTGCGGCAGTTCTGAACATTGGCTTATTTGTTATCCTTTCGAACACTTGTAATATTTATTTACTTCCCGTACTGCTTTACAATATCCAACAATTAGATGTCTCGAGTTTGAGTTCTGGATATGGAAAAATCTTTGGTACGGATTGCTTCTCCCGAATGAAGCCCTATACGGTGCGAATTTGAATATAGTCAGGCCCCAATGCGAGTCACGAACACCGAATGAGAAACCAAAAAAATTCTCACTTTTTCTTGATATTCGTATTGTAAATGAAGGAATATGTTCCTTGATTGTATTCATCAATAATATACAATATATATATATAGTAAGACAAGAATATTTAAACTAGGTAACTAATCAACCTAATTAGAATAGGAAATATAATTTTATCTAAAATATGAGACCTAATTACAATAGGAATATAATTCTACCTAAAATAAGAGATATAAATTAATGAAAGAACATTCGGGAAAGCTTCGAACTGAGTGGTGTTGCGCTTGATTGTCCGGGTTTCCTCAAGAATAAGCTTCGAACGGGCCTCATAAATAAAACGGAGGTAACGACATGCATTGCTGAAGGATGGTGGCAATGCCCGTCATATGATTCGTTCAAGCCTGTAATAAGTTGCATGACCAATCGTTGATTAGTGACTAGTGCGTCAAAGTTGGAGAGTTGGTCGGCAAGCATCTTGAGTTCTTGAGAATATGCAGACACGTTTGGAAATAGTCCTGATGCACGTCCTTGAATTGATTTTCAAGGTATAACGCTCGTTGCGTTTTGTTGTCGTGGAAAATACTTTCCAAACGTTCCCACGTTTGGCGGGCAATGGCATCGGTCTCAATGATGGTGTGCAACAGATCATTAGAGATTGTGTTGTATATCCACTGGAAGACGACTACGTCCAAATGAGACCAGAATGCATCATCAGAAGTCGAAGCCGAGGGTAGGTCTGTGGACTTCGGTGTAGGAGGGATGATGTGGTCGATAACTTCGTAAATACGACAATGTATCTTAAAAAGCTCCGCTCACGAGGAGTATTGACCCTTTTCCATCTCAATGGTGATAAGGATGAAGTTTTTTATGTTGTTTACTGCAAGTGCAGGGTGAAATTTGGTTTTTTCAGCCATGGAAGATGAAATTTAGGAGGAGAAGTGAGAGAGAATGGCTGAAAAAAACACTAGGGATCCGTGGGGGTTGCGGCCGAGAGATATGGTCGACGGCGGTGGAGGTATTTTTAGGCTACTAATACCATAAAGGAATATGTTCCTTGATTGTATTCATCAATAATGTACAATATATATAGTAATACAAGAATATTTAAACTATGTAACTAATCAACCTAATTATAATAGAAAATATAATTCTATCTAAAATAGGAGATCTAATTACAATAGGAATATAGTTCTAGCTAAAATAAGAAATATACAATTAATGAAAAATATTCAAAAAATATTCTATTAATAAATTCCATTAGGCTTTACCATAAATGCAAAATCTATTGAAAAGTGAAATAAAAGCAGACGTTTCGGTACATATAATGTAACCAGCATATAGGGTACAATACCAACAACAACAACATACCTAGTAAAATCTCACTGTGAGGTCTAGAGAGAATAGAGTGTACACAGACCTTATCTCCACCTTGGTAGATAGAGCGATTTATTCCGTGAGAACCTCGGCTCAATACATGAGTTGTATTAATCATGTACTATGTTGTAACTGAAATTGACAATTATTATTCGACTTGATTGATTGGTAAAATCATCGTATGTTGAGCTGTGTATCTAACTATTAAACCGTTAGCATTTGCTCAATTAAACCACCAGCTAGAAGTAAAATCGATGTTACATAAATCTTGGAACATGAGAAGTCCCTGAACTCCTCATCCCTTTTTGAAATATTTACCCACTTCCATTCAAATTTTATGACTGTATTTGATTGACTATTATATTCAGTTATTAAAACTTATAACTTTTCAAGAGATTTTTATTGCTATAAAATATAAAATAAAGAAAAAAATTAAAATTAGATTATTTTTTAATATAAAAAATATTATTCTATTTAAAAACTTGTGCCACAAAAAATGAAACAAAGGGAGTACATATATCAAAATTCCTAAAAGTTTATGTTATCAGAAAAATAACCAAGACTAAATTACTACTACTATATAACTCATCCACTAAGTAAGTAGATATATTTATTTGGTTAGCAAGTAAGTTTGAATGTCTAACTAATAAATTATGTCACGTTTGAAATAGTATTTAGTAAATTTATCCAGAAATCAAATATAACGAGTCTTCGATAAGCGCAGAGCTACAAGCTTGTATCCAAATTATATATGTACTTGTGCTTAAAAATCTAACTTAATATGTACAAATAATTTATTCGGTATCCGATAAACTGTCTTGTCTAGATTCGAATCTATAAGCTCAAAATTATAATTTCGCACTAAAATCAAATATAATAAATCATGCAAAAAATTCATATAGTGAATTTCAAGTAATTTAGAATAATTAATGTGAGTATATATAAATTAAATCAAATATGTTGTGTGTATGTGTGGCCCTCAAAAGTGGCACGGGTCATGGAGAAGTGGGACATTTTCAAATTTGGTTTCATTATAAAATGCTCATGATTACTGTGGAGTAGCATGAAACATTGACTAATAAAACAAGAAACCCCTATAAACCTTGAAATATACTGTTCAATATATTTTACATATACTATAAATTGTGTTCTATTAATAGTGCTAATTTCTTGTTTCTTTCTGAAAGTCTGAATCCTTAGCTTGAAGATATCCAATCCCTTTGTTGTAAGTCTTATCTTTTTTTCTGTTCCTTTCTATGCATATATTTTCTTGAATTCCCTCTTTGTTTTGATGTTTGTTAGGTTATATAAACTGGTATTTATGCTAAATATCACTTTTTGGCATCTGGGTATTCTTCAATTCCCTTCCTTTCTTCCTATTTTATTTTGGTATTGATTAAAAAGCTACTTTTGCAATTTGGGTTTGCCCAAAGTTTCCATTTTGTTCTTTGCTAGGGTGCTTTTTTCTTTCTTGCTTTTGTCTCCTTTTATTTTAGGAAGGGAGCCTAGCCTAACTGATAAAGTTATTGTCATTTCAAGGTTCAAGCCGTGTAAATAGTCCAACTCTTGTGGTCGAGTCCTTCCCGGACCCCGCTACTTTTGCCATATGGTTTCCCCAAAGTTTCAATCTTTTCTTCATTTTGTTCTTTGCTAAGGTATATTTTCTCTGTTGCTTTTGTCTCCTTTTGGCTAATGTTTTATGCAGGGGTTTACTTGGTTTTTGTTTTTGTCATTTTCTTGGGCAGCTGTCTGGGCACTTTTTTAATGTTTCAATCTGATAGCTTATGTTATTGCTGATTAAACTTGTCTCATTCTTCTAAGTTAAACTCTTCAATTATTTCCTAGTGGTTGTTTCCTTATAGCTAGGGGTGGGCATAAAACCCGTTGAACCAAAAAAACCGAGCGGTTCGGTTTGGTTTTTATTCATTTTAAAAAAAAACGGTTCACGAAAAAACTGAACCGAATCAGGATTAAATGATTTGGTTCGGTTCTTTCGTATTTTTGATGAACCGAACCGAAAATCGGGGCAAATATGTAATTAATTTTATTTTTTATTTTAGGCTACTGTTATCTCTTGAATCATAGCCATTGAAGGCTATCTATGAAGCTTTTATGGAAGTCGAATGCGGCATGAACTTAATTAACATATTACGGAAGCATTGACATAAAATGTAGGAGAGAAAGTAGTTGTAAATTGGTGCAACATTAAATGGTCATAACTCTGCGTTTGGATGTCCGTTTTACCCAAAAAAAAATTGATTTTGCGTATTCTTTCGAGACGCGGCCGGTTAAACTACCGCAAGGCGGTTTGGTGCCGCCAATTTTTAGAAAAACGTCCGTTTTCCCAATCAATTTGTGTTTTCCCCCAAATCGGTTTCTAATTTTCTCTTTTCTTTAGTAAACATCTCACGATATACAATACATTTCAATGTCGGGATTTCGTGGTAATGTAGGTGTGAATGTCAATTTCAGTGTTGGAAATTCAATTTAAAAAAAATCCCCCGACCCGACCCGTTTTATTTCAGTGTTGGACTTTTATTTTGTGGGGATGTAAACTTTAATTTGAAGTTTTTTACATGTTTTAATAATATATGTGATGAAGACTTTATGTTTTTGGACTTTAAATTATTTTTTTCCGACTTTTTATTTGATGCGAAAAAACTGATATAAACCGATACGTTCGCGATATAAACCGATATATCGGTTTTTTTTAAAAAAAAGTTTGATTCTGTTTTTATTTTAAAAAACCGAATTTTATTCGGTTCATATTTTTTTGATACAAAACCGAACCGAACCGATATACGCCCACCCCTACTTATAGCATCTATACAGATGAAGCTAATCAGCTTTTTTAGTTCCTACATGAATATTTGGTTTTCTTGTATGACTTTGTTAGAAAAATAGAAAAAACATAATTGAAGAAGATATGGCTTTGATGCGTGAAAAACTCGGACTTTTCTTAAAGAAATATTGCCCGTAAACAAATTGGGAAAAATACAAGCAATTCTCTTTTCAATACAACAAAGCCTATGGTTATACCTGCAGATTTGTTTCTAGCAATTTTCTACAGGAAGGCTTAATTTATAGTCAGAAAAGTGACTATTTTGAATTTCCATCTTATTTCATGAACAGATATGTCCATCTAAATTCAAGTTCTAAATAAAACATGAAAATACCATGGCTTCTAATTAATAGAGCCTTCAAACTCGTTTCGTCTTCCGGTGTAGGACAATCCCACTTCATATATATTACAAACTATCTAACAGCCTTTGTTTCGTAGTACTGCTCTTCCTATAATATTTTTTTTTTTTTTTTGAAAATTCCTTATAAACATCTTTTTATGTTCTAATTTCAGACAGTTCTGGTATCGAACAGGTTATTCAAGGTATACGTTTGTATCTTTTTCATATCAGCAAAGGATGGGAGACCACTTTGTTTTTCTGGTTGATCGTTTGCTGACTGAATCAACTTTGGAGGCTGCAATTGAGAGCAGGAACCAGAATCAGTTAGCATCATGGACAACCAATGACCCAATCGCTGATTGCTCCTCCCAAAGTTGTGATGTTGTTTTAACTCCAAGGAAAATGGTAGAATGTAGGATATGCCAAGATGAGGATTATGATTCAAATATGGAGACTCCTTGCTCTTGCTGTGGTAGCTTGAAGGTTCGTCGACCCTTGTTTATTACATTATCTTTCAGTTAAAGTATGCAAATATGTTATCAATTGGTGTTTTAGTCTTTTGGCATGCTTGTTCTTCTGACAAATTAATGTAAAATATTTTGTATTTTTTGCTCAAAATCAAATTTGTGTTATGCATGCATAGTCAGAGTTAGTTTTTTCTTCATACTTGTGAGATAGGTTTTCTTTCACAGGCATATTTAAATTCCAATGACCAATCAAGTATTGTGAGTGCCAAGAGATTCTGCCTTAGAGTGGATATGGCCATATATAGGAATCATATCTGTTCTTGCTTCTCAAAGAACTTGTTTAGAAATGTGTCAGAGTGTTATTACTGTTTAATGCCTTCTACACAATTTCTGTTTTTTTATCTCTAATCTTAAAAGTTGGCTCGTCTATGTTTTTCTTCCTTTTCTTCTTTTATTTTTGGGCCCTCAAACCAGTTTATTATTGCAAATTACTATCTGTCCACTTGAGAAAAATCTTGAAGATCCTGAGTTCTACCTTTCTCATTGTTTTGCTTTGGAGATCCAGAACCTCTACGGATATTTTGTCGCTGAAACGTGTGATAGTGTTGAATATTCTTTGAAATTGTTCTTCTTTTACCTTCTCTTCTTTCCTTGCCCCAGTCCCGAGGGTGATGAGGTTTGCCAGATGTGTCCACGTGTGTGCTGATTCACTTATTTTCTTGTCTCCACATAATTGTCTAGTGTTTTGCTGTGTTTCTCCAATTCCAAATAGCAATAAAAAATCTCTCCAGAGCAATATATGATGTAAACTTAGACCAAGATATAGATAGGGGTGTGCTAAATGCATTACTCTGTTCTCCTTCCATTTCTATTATTATAGTATTTTCTACTTAAACTTGTTTTGCAACTGCTTTTGGATTGTCTTTTTTTTTCCAGTATGCACATCGTAGATGCGTTCAAAGGTGGTGTAATGAGAAGGGTGATACCATTTGTGAGATCTGCCACCAGGTCAGACATATTTCCTAATTTCCTATTTGATTATTTAGGTACATTACAGTAGTTTAGCATGTAGTTAATTGATTCAGTTAGTGTTGATATCTTATTTTCTTATATTTGCATTTGTGTTGAGTAGCCTTTCAGGCCTGGTTACACAGCACCACCCTCTATTTTCCGCCTTGGTGGTATTCCTATGAACTTAAGGTGTCTTTTTTTCTTTCATGCTTTTCCGAAATATATAGCAACTATACATAATAGAAAATATGAATATCCCAGTGTCACATTTCCATGTTGCTTTCTCGTTAGATCACTTGAGAACATATGTATATGGTGTTTCTATCAGGGGGAATTGGCGAATTGTCAGAAGGAACTTGAATAATCAACGTGTGATAGCAGTTGTTTCAACTGATCACAATCTCATCAACTCTGACTCTATTGAAGATGGAGTTTCTACATCAAGAAGCATAATGTGTTGTCGTGTATTTGCCATAATAGTAATCTCTATCTCTCTATCTCTCTATCTCTCTATCTCTCTCCATACACACTCACCTGTGTATATATGTATACACACACACAAACCTGCCTACGTGCGTAACAGGTAATATGAGCCATGATAATTGGGGCTTTTTTCATTTTTGACCCATCGGCTGAAACTAATTACGGCCACTAGCCAAAATATACAAAACCTATACACAGATTATGTATACATTGTGTATTATATGTATATTTATACTTAATATACAACCTATAAATTTGTTGGTTATTATTCTTTTGAGCGGTCCAGAAATGTAATTATCCCTAATTGAAACTATCATTTGAGCAACATAGCCGAACAGGAATGTAGTTTATTAAATTGAGATGCGACACAAAAAGTGATCACTCCGAAGAACATGAAATTATACAATGCACTAGTTTCCGTGTTTGGCTGGAATACATATCAAACAAGTAGTAGCATATTTTCTGATACGTAAGAAACAAGTATTAAAACCACTCACCCATTCTGAATCTGGAAAGACTTCTTTCTACTCTGGGAAACCAGGTTTGGCAATTTCCTAATTTATACTATGTGGCATCCTAATTTTTTTTTCATTTTGTTTTTCTTAATAGTTTATGCTGCTTCTATTTATACGTCACGCTCTTCCCTCTATAATCAATCAAGCAGGGGACTACTCTCTTCCATTGGTTACTGACCTTACGGTAAGGTAGTTGAATAGGGAAAATGAGATTGTAAGTATTCCTATTTTCTTAATTGTTACCCAATGCTTGCAGATGCTACTTCTAAGAGTTACATGCATAGTTCTGCCTCTCTACATCGTAATGAAAGCAGTGACCTCTTGCCACCACCACTGGCAACACCAACAGGTGTGTGAGAGCGTCTTTTTTCCTTCCAAGCTTCACCTTAATATATTACACATCTGGCTGGTCGGCCAAAATAATTACATTCACTAGCCAAATATACAAAACAATACACACTATTATGTATTAAAAAAATGTATATTGTATGTAATACACTAATATACAAAAAATATACATTTGCTAGCTACTATTTTCGTCGCAGTTATTTATGTCAATTTCTCTTCTTTTTGTATGACCTTCACTACAGGCTACTATGCCAATCTCTTTGTCCCGTGAAGAAGCTGGCCTGGTGACTCTGCAGCAGGAGCCTCCCATAATTGGTATCCAATGAATGGTTTTCGTTGTTGAACAAAAAAAAAAGGTTTATTTTTCAAGAAAGCGGATACACATCTAAACAACGCTGCTGATCTTCATTTTTCCCACTGTTACTACTCTCTCTTCCTGCAATGAGTATGCTGCAGAAGGAGATGCTGCTTCAAAGTCATGAAGGATGATCAATAGACAAGAAGTTATATATTGAAGAGATCAGTGCGGACAATTCAACTTAGAAGCATAAAGGTACAATGAAAGGACTCAAAAGAGATAAAAACAGACAAGATATCCAATTTTACAACTAGAGATATCTGAAAAATCTGTGTACAGTTAATATGTATGTATGAACGCTTTGAAGGAATACAAAAAACTAGCAAACCAGTTGTTGATTTTAATACTGATATGAGGTTGGAGTTGTATTTTTGGCCAAATTTTGTCAGCCTAAATTGGCAGATACACCTAAAAATCCTTTGGGAAAGCCAATATAGAAAACTTTAAGATCAAATTCCTTTTACAAAGTTTAAAGGTAAACCTCTTTCCTTCAGTGAGGAGAAGCTCCTAATCTATCTAATGCAAGTTTTTGACTTGCTTAGAATCCATTTATTAGAATATCTAGAATTTCCATTATGCCAGTGATTTGTCAGTACGTCTTTGGACAGTATATGGTTGAAGATGGGAAAAAAGGTATTTGAAGTTGAAGCTGAAACGAGCATTTGAAAGTTGTGCCTAGACGTAAATTTGAATTTAAGAACAAAGTAAAAGATTTGTAATGAAAAAATCATTATTTCACTTGAAATACTTCTCAAACGGAGTTTTCAATGTTTCATCACTATTACTATTAGTAAAATTTGGTATTTGCAAATGTTGATGTCCAAACCAGCAACAACAACAACATACTTAGTGTGATCCCACAAAAGGAGAGTAGGATGTACGCAGATCTTACCTCAATCTTTATGGGGTAGAGAGGTTGTTTCTGATAGACCCTCAACAACAACAACATACCCGGTGTGATCCCACAAAGTGGGTCTGAGGAGGGTAGGATGTACGAAGACTTTACCCCAACCTTTCTGAGGTAGAGAGGTTGTTTCCGATTACCCTCTGCTCAAAAGGAAGCATTAGATGTAGGATTGCAAGGAAAATAAGACAACAAAATATTCGAATATAAAGCAAATGGAGCAACACATAGTAATACACACATAAAGAGTAAGGATCTACGCGATACCTAAACAATACGACTAAGAAAAGAATAATAAGAGGCTAACCCCCTACCTCTCCCACACATAGTGACAAAAACTCAACTACCCACTAACCTTCTACCCTAATTCTCGACCTCCAAATCTTCCTATCTAAGACCATGTCCTCAGTCAGCTGGAGTTGTGTCATGTCTTTTCTAATCACCTCCCCCAGTTCTTCTTCGGCCTACCTCTACCTCTCCTAACTCCTGCTACCGCCAATCTCTCACACCGCCTGACTGACACATCCTCACACCTCCTCTTCACATGTCCAAACCATCTCAGTCTCGCTTCCCTCATCTTATCCTCCACGAAGGCCACTCCGACCTTGTCCCGTATAACTTCGTTCCTAATCATATCTCTCCTAATATGACCACACATCCATCTCAACATCCTCATCTCCGCTACCTTTATCTTCTGAACGTGAACGTTTTTTACTGCCCAGCATTCTGCCCCATACAACAATGCTGGTATTGAACTTCAGTTTGCAAAAACTGAAATATATTTTATGTCCAAAATAGTATTTGCAAATATTGATCTTGGTTCAACCCTTTGAAACGTAATGGAATGTCTATCAAAACACCATACATTTTCAAGAAATTAAAGCGACTCCTATGTCTTCTTTTTTCTCAACGCTCGTCTTAAGAGGTCGCACAAAGGTTCGAGTAGTAGCAGTCTGTGACACCAATTCCGTTGATATTACTAGCACTCAAGTTCTGAGTGAGGGTTGCGAGATGCGTTTTACATTTCTGCTCGCAACTCTTTAATTCATGTTAAATGAGGGATTGGATGCGACAAAGAAGTGGGGAATGATTCATCTTGCTTATTTATGAGGTTAAACAGAAAGAATATGTACAGAGCAGCTTAGTAGCTTAGATGCTTCAGCCAAAAGTAGAAGCTTAATGCAGTCATAATAGCATAATCATGCTCCATGGTATGCTGTTTCAAAAAGAATCAGGACAACTGCATCTCTCCAAACTAGTTTACATGAAATATGTGTGCGAATTTATACGAATAATATGCTTGCAAATGGCTTTCAATTCAAACACATGCACTGACAAATCCCAACAATGGATAGCGCTTCTAGGTCAAATCAAATATGCATGTGCAGAAACTAAGAATATATAAAGTTAATTATACATGTCAGAACCTATTATCTTAACTCACAACCAGTAACGTTTAAATTCTAGATACACCACTCTGCTCGATGCTAGCATATTTGACAGTCTCCACTTGTAAAATCAAGAATCCAAGACCAGATAAGAAGAATAGTTGGAGGATAACAATGCAGGTTCTCAAAATAACATCTTTTCCATTACAATTTAAAAGTAAATCTGTACACTCCATTTGGGGAAAATGAAAAGATGTATGAAAATCTCTAGCAGTAGAGATCCACTTTAGAATCCTCAGTTTGTTTCCTACATCGAGCCTCGTTTGACTTGTTTCTGAATTATACATACACCATGTGTAGATCTGTCCTGTTTAACACTCAGTTTCAGCTTCTTCTTGGCCTGAAAATATTCGCACAACAGAAAAAAATAAGACAGCAAGAATGTCAACCTCCAACGATCTCAAACTCCATTATCCCCCCCTCTTCTTTAAAATTCTTTCAACTTTTTAAAGTTCCTTCTACATTTCAATTTTTGCTTTAAAATTATATTGAATTTCCTATACCAACTTGAATGATGTCATAACTAAAAGTCATATATTCTTCAAAGAGTGTAGATATTTATACTTCCGATTCTTTTGCTGAGAACGCCAAAAGCAAGCTAACGCTCCAAATCCACAACTTGCAACCGCAATTCCTAATGCAGCTCCCAATGGAACTACAACTGCATTTGTTGAGGCTACCAACTCCTCATTAACTGCTTTTTCGGTCCCACCACCTGCTTTCATTTCTTTGTCCTTGTAGAGATTCACTAGCTCTTTCCCGTAGTAACTAACCAGAAACTTGAAGACCTCATCCTCGTTCCAATCAATCTTACTATTTTCATTGCTCGTTTTGCCTTGGTTGAGATAGCACGATGGACAAAGTTGCTTTGGAGGCCAAATAACTTTTGGAAATTCAGGATCACCTGTCCCTAGTGATGCTTCATCTTTCATTAATCTCTCATTAACTTTGTTGTGAACACTCCACAACCAGAGGGCAAAATCACGCGCTTTCTTGAAAGGATTAGATACACTGGAATTGCAAACATTTAAAAAGTAACAGTTAAAATGACCAGCCTGGATGGTCAGATAACATTGAGGAAAAATAATAGCATGTCTGGCCAAGCTTTCAGAATCTGCTTATTTTGAAAAAGTATTTTTGTCAGAAGTGCTTTAAAAAAAGTACTTTTGGAGAGTAGCAGTGTGTGTTTGGCTAATCAATTCACTTTTGCAATATTAGAGCAGTAATTTATGCTTGGCCAAGGTCCCAAAAGTGCTTTCGGGGAAAAACTACTTTTTTCCAGCTACTGAAAAACAACTTCTGTTGCTACTCAACAACACTTATTTTTTCCCTAAGAGTTTGGCCAAACGCCTCAACAATCTAAAATAAGCACTTTTGAAAGAAAAACACACTTTTGCCTTCTCAAAAGCTCGGCCAAACAGGCTAAAAGTTGAGACACAAAAAGAGCCTCATTGACATTTTACCTTGAGCACATGTCATAAAAGTGTTGCCTACATTCCTCACAGATGAAAAAGTTGTGCATAAAATCACATGTAGTTCTGAATGCCAAGTTACTTTCTCCATCCTCAACTCTGACAGAGAGTGAGTGTAACAACACCCACAAACCGCAACTGCAAAAGACATAAACATGTGGCTGAGAAAACTGCCAAAGCAAATTAGCTAGGAGAGCTTGTCTTACTCAGGAAAGGCTACAAAGGAGAAAATTCCATTTGGCATCTAGGTGTTTACTTTGCAATGAAGCCAAGGAAACTAACAACCATTTGTTTTACACTGCAAAATCACCTCTCAGATTTGGACTTTGTTTCTTAGTCTTATTGAAACTATGGCTGGCCAGTGGGCCGGGTCGGCCCGGTCCCCCCCCCCCCCCCCGAACCTGACTTATTTTTAAAAAAAAATTGCGGTATCGGGACTCGAACCGGGACGGGACATGGTCACGTCCCGACCCGGTCCCGCCCCCGATCCCGCCCGAAACCCCTCCCTTTGCACAAATAACCGTTGCACCAACGACCAATACTACCACCTCCAAGTCCCAAAAATCCAAATCACCCACCACCTATTGAACAAACTAAAGAAGAAGTGTTGTCTAGCGTAGAAAACGAATGCAAAAAAGTATATAGGTTTTACCAACAAGAAAGTGCTAGCAACTTACCGGCTTCCATACCATCTTCTTCTTCTTCAACACAACCTCACAAAAGACGTGATGTTTCTGCGGCTAGTATTGAAAGCCTCAGAAATAGAATGTGCGGCTATACCGCTACTAACCAAATTAGCGAGTTTGATATTTTTGTTTTGCAGGGTTCTATACCGTACCAAGCAGTTCTCAATGAAAAATGACGTGAAGACTTGCTGAAATACTGGAGGGGGAATGAGAAGACCTTTCGACACTTTCAATGATGGCCCGAGATGTTTTGAACATTCAAGCGTCATCAACGGCGTGTGAAAGCACTTTTTCTGCCGGCAGATATCAAATAGGAGAGCACAGACACTCATTAGCCGGAGATAGCTTGGAGATTGTAGTATTATTCAACGAAGAAGACGAAAACTACAACGAAATCTTATCCGAAGGGGGTGGAAGCGATGTGGAGCAATTTGACCAACAAATACCAATTCCAACCTAAGAACCACAGAAAATTATCAAGAAACTAGAACAGGTTTTTTTCAAAATGTAATTTTTTTAATTGTAATTTTACTATGTAATTTGCAACTTTTGAACAACCCCACAAAGTTGCAATTTTGACAATTGTATTTGTATTTGTATTACAAAAAAATCATGTCTATTAAATAATATAAGAGGCACAAAAACAGCCTTGGGATGTTTTTATTACACTATCTTGTTTAATTATTGAGTTTATATATATATATATATATATATATATATATATATATATATATATATATATATATATATATATATATGTTGTTTTTTAAATTAAGTGCAAAAAAAAAACCGCCCCGATTCCGACGGGATTGGAAACGGGACGGGCGGTGAATCCCGCTTGTCCCGATCCCGCCGGTCCCGACCCGATCTCTCCCTCCCCCGTCCCGCCCCGACCCGATCCCACCGGTCCCGACCCGACTGACCCGATCCCGGCCCACTGGCCACCTATAATTGAAACTAAGCAGATAATGCCAGAACATACAGCAGATCTTCTCAGTTGCTGGATCAGGAGAGGGGGAAGCAAAAGTCAGAAAAAATGGTGGGGGTTAATTCCACCTTGCATATGGTGGACAGTGTGAAAAGAGAGGAACAACAGATGTTTTGAAGATAAGCCTAATTCGATTCAGAAGATTAAAGAGAATGCATTACAACTTTTATTTTTGGTGTAAAGAAGAAAATATAGAGGAAGCTGAACAGTTGGTAGATCACTTAGGATCCTTGTAATTGGTTAGGTTTTGTTTTAGATCAATTTTTTGGAGGTCTCCAGCATGTCGAATACAACTTTACCAGTTTCAAAAAAAAAAGCAAATTAATATTATAACATCAGTTGATAAACTTTTGACATGGACTACCTTAGCTACTGTATAGCAAAATCATTTAGCACTGAACTAAATTGAACCATTTTCTTTGGGTTGCTGACTTATGTTCCGCTACTTATCAAAATCCGCTGCATCTTTAACAGTATGTTATTTAGATGATTGAAGCCTCCAAGATTTAAAACTCGACATTGTATGTCAGTCAGGGTACCAAGGAATTTTACAGAGGACTTTTTAAGCAGAATGACAAAAACATAACTACATCCTTTCAAAAAACTTTTTATAACATTGATCCATTTAGGAATTTCAACTATTTGCCACTCTAACAAAATTCCGAGGCAGAAAAATAATCGAGACAAGAAAAAGTATAACAAATTACAATGTTTAATATGAAGAGATAATATGGGTTACAATCTGTAGGATGTCATTAGATTTACAAAGGACGTCCTCTGATTCTTCTCTTCAACCAAGTTACACTCACTAGATCTGCGGGAAAGTTCGAACCGGTGACGTGCGCATATCCCACACATCACAAATTACGCTCTTACTACTTAAGACCAAAGCCTTGGGGTAAGTTGGACTTTTAAGTAAATCCATGTCTTGGATTTAAATAACTAATCGTGATTTGTTCCAACATCTACTGTATTTTGGAATTACAACCAAATTTTATATGGCCTAAAGCCACTAAATTTCAATGCTTACAGCCATTACACCCTTCCTCCTGCAAATAACCCTAGTTTTTTTTTTTTGGGAAAAAGTTGGTGACTGGATCAAACTATTCCACAGGGAATCTGTTTTTTTAATGAAGGGGAATTCATTAATAGGCATCAAGGAGATGCAAAAAAGTACACAAAAATAGGCAGTTAGCTCCATAACCAGTGGATCTATACTAAGATCAGGGAGCTAATAAAATCCAAAATCCACAGGGAAACTGCTATTTCCCACCCGCACATGCACCGAGTAACTCTCTCAACTCTCTCTACCAAGGGTTAGGCACATAAGAAGAAATCACTTTTTGTCTTTGTTGTGATTTGAACCCTGGTCTCTCAGAATTTTCACCCTTTCATTGACCGTTACCGTTGGGTGCAAACCAACACCAGAATCAAATAGATAAAAATAATCCGGGAAGATGGATATCAAAAAAAAAACCCTAGATGTTGACCTTTCAAATACCCTATCCGCTGTCCCACTTGTCCCTTTAGGCCACTAATCATACTGCCTCTGACACAGTAACACCAAAAATAGCTTAAAGAAATAGATAGAATGCAAATCCTCAACTTAACATCTCTGTAATGAATAATCTGCCTATGAGTTCATCTGCTTCACTATAATTTTTCTATACAACTTTTCTATAATCACAAAATTGTACGAGCAAGATTTGACATATGAATAAAGAGTACATGAATGATCCATTACCTGAAACCTCTGGTGTCATTCTTGCTGCCACGACAATACATCTGCATGAAACAGATTGTTATAAACGAATCAGAAATGCTTTGCACCGCACAGCAAAGCAACATGAAGAATCTCCTTCAAGCTATTAATATCGTATAAAGATGAGAGTATCTTCATGCACAAGACAATTCCAGTTTACATATTCCACCAGAATAGTGAAAGGTAGGGCCATTTGAGGAGCTTTTGCTAATTTCCATTTCATGTAGCTTAGAAGTAGTTTATTAGTCCAGCCACAGAAGATGGACGAGCTAAATCAAACTCAAAGAGATCTATACACATATAATAGAATTCCATTCAACATTTAGCACAAACCACTCCCCTTTCCCATATTCTTTCCACAACCCGCACTCCGAGAAAAGAAAAAAGAAAAAGGACTTGAAATATAAACACATAAAAAGAGATGGTTGGACAAGCAAAAAGTTAGCTATCATAAATTACCAAGAGAACATTATGAAAAAAATAAATACTATTGTAATTTAGTTTTTCAGTCACAAAAGTATTTCCTAAACATTTGTGAAGATTCATTTTCGTTATTTGTTAACCTGCTCTGATGAAGGACAACAAAGTTTACACTTTTCTGTGTCCTTGTAATTTCACCATGATTTCTAATGACCAGTAACTTATGTGTTGTAAAAGCTTCAAGTTTTCTGTATTAGTCATGTTAAGAATTATGTATAAGTTTTCCCACAGAGCTACAGCTAGATTTATGAATAATCGGTATGAGTACACTCCAAATGGGAGCACTAATAGAATATAATTAGAGATGCATGCGTTCTTAGTTAAATGATAGGATATAATAAGAGTAGCTTACCTACTTAAAAATAAATAAATAATAAGTCCACTCAATTTATGTGATACTCTTTCCACAACGGAACATCATAAAATGTTTTCTCAATTTCAATAATTAAATTCTATATAACTTTCACAACTTTCAAGAAATCAGATTCATTTACCAAATCAATTTTTAGAACTTTGATGTGATATTTCATCTTTAAAATAATTTTTTCAACCATTACGGCATTACCTTTTCTGCCATTACCACTAATATAATTACATAAGCCAAATTAACATTTTAAACTCAGTGACCATAAATGTCATATAAAATGAGACACAAAGCAGAACTGTGGGAGTAATAACAATAATAAACAAAGGAAGTTTTTATTTCAAAGGCTTCCATTTTTTCATTGTTTAGAGTTCATTATGTTTATTATTATTTTAAATTCCAGGTGAGTTATATTAACAAAAAACACCAAGATGGTGAAGATCATTTCTGACAGTTTATTTACAAATAAACTAAAATAGTAAAAATTGAAGAAAATTGGTGGTTATGAAGAAAGCTATTTTATGATTGAGGTGTATTTGATTGATTGAGTGATTGTGTGCACAGTATAAAGGCCCGTTTGAATTAGTTGATCAGAAGTAGTTGATAAACATCAGGTGCTTAAAAGTTTAAAGCACTTATAGGTATTGAACCTGATTTTATAAATAAGTAGTTACATGTTTAGATAAAAGTGTTGAAGCTGATAATAAACAGTTAACGTGGTTGGTAAAAAGATGTTGGTAAGCACTTTTCTGTTAAAATGACTTAAATGTCCCAAAAGCTAATTATCAAAAACATAACTTTAGAAGTATTTTTACTTAAAAAGCATGAATGACGGAAATAGAATAGAGATATAATTAAACGTTATGTTTTAGGAGGAGTATTTTGGAGACTACAAAGATATTAAGAATAAAATCATAAAAGGCGTGGTTGAACCAGAAGTGCTTATAAGTTGTAAAATCATAAGATTTTGGCTTATAAATACCTTTGGGTTTTACCACACACAGATCAGCCAAAAAGTGCCTATAAGCTAGTCAAACTAGCTTATAAGTTTAGCCAAACACCCTCTAAGGTTCTTGGTCAACTCCTTGCTGCCAGGATAGGGCAATGTCCAACTTCAACTAAATAAAGAAGTGCATGATGAACTCAGTATGAATCAGCTACAACAAAGGAGCAAATTTATGTACTCACCCAATATCCACGAGGAACCTCTTCCCCACAAATTTGGTAATTTCCCAGTGCGCCCTTTTTGCTACAACTGTCAGCCTCCTCATTATTTGCTGACAATATCTTTGATGGACACAGATTATCAAAGTCAACCAGTATATCTGCACTTCCCTTCCGGCACCTAGAACAAATATCCAAATTTTACAAATCAACAAAAGACAAGATATGCTTTTACAATTCAGAGAACACTGAGATGTAGGAGCTAACCTCTTAGAAGGATGATGAGCCACCAAAAGTTGAAGGAATTTTATAAGTGAGGCCCGAGTCACTGATTTAATCATCTGCATTAAATGAGGATCAAAGCCATTGAAACTAAGTTGTGCAGACCAAGTTATCCATGAGAAAGAGAGTTAGCTATTTTACTTTGAGATCTAGAATGATGCCAAAGGCAGTAGATGTTGCCTCTTCAACGTCATATATAGCTCTGGCAATCTTCATAAGAAAAAAAATTACCTAAGTGAGAGACACACATAAAATGGACAGCTTAAATTTGCAAAACTAGAAATCAGAACAATATCATATGCTCTAATGACCTGGGCAGGATCCGAAGAGTTCCTCTGAAGATGCTCATTCTCATACTTCCCATCACCGAAGCCATATGAGCTGAAAGTTCAAAGTCAATGCAGGGGGGAGGGGGGGGGGGGGGAATAGCTGATTAGGCATAAAACTTGTGTAAGACACATGTGAAAGAAGTGAAATAGGATTCCATTATGTTATTAGCATACAACTGATGGACCATGTTAGAACACTTTTTGTTGCATTCATAAAGTCTGCCCAAGTTCTATGTGACACTTTCCAAATACTCCGCCTATATCTGACATCCACTTTCAACAATATATATTCTACACCTGGTACAACATTAACAAAAAGCCACATGGAAATATCTTTTATACTTTTCAAACAATCCTTTACCTTTTTATCCTTAAACCCAAAAGTAACTTATCAGACCTACAGGCTCTTCCATTAATTTCTATGGTTATCTCTATCTCATGTATTCAAGGAACCCTTCTTAGTTGACAAAATATTTCTATTATGTCAATGGCAATCACTATTAGAGATAAAACAATTTAAACGCCTCTTTTAACAACCATAATAGGTTAAGATAGAACACTCAATTTGTAACATCTGGATATAACTTAAATTCGTTAAATCATAAAGACCCAAAGGAAGGCAGCTCAAATGAATTATTGAGAAAGATAAATTATCTATTCTCAAAATTATTACTTTGTGACAGTAGCTTACCACAAGACACGATCAGCTTTAAACATCATAAGACAGCTAAATTTAGGACATGACTTCACCAATGACTACAAAACCTATGAAGGAGATTATATGTACCTTTCCAGTTGTTTGTTGATCCAGCCTAGCAAGATATCAGCTGTGCGTCCATTTTCAATTGAGCGTATTTCATCATTTTCTTGTTTTGGATCCCAACCACTACCAACAAACTTCCTAGGAGGCCCCCAGAGAAGCATCGGGTAATGCCTCACAGAGAACTTATCACAAAGATTTGAATTTATCTGTGCTGCCAAAAAGATGAATAAGAGGGAAAAATCAGTTAGGTATATGGTAAGAGAAATGCATTCAAAATGGTGAATAAGAGGGCAATAGAGAGCATAACCCATGGATAATAGTTGATTGAAACAACTACAAAGTTTGGAAAAAGAACATCAGAGAAAGATGAACACTTTTTTATGAATCCCAGTAACCACCAGAAAAAAGGGAAAATGTATCAAAATACGCTTACTGACCATTGACAAAAGCACATTAAAAAGAGGATATTATGTACATAATAGAGGATGAAGTAATTTTTGGAAGCATAAATAAAGCATAGAATAATACCGTCAATGCACAGTCTACCCTCGTCATTAATATAATTCCTGGATGACTGGCATCTGCTCCATTGAAGAGTCTTGCAACCTTTTCATATTGTGGCTGCAAATGTATTGCCTCATCATTTGAAATATCACAATGGAAGTTTTTTTTGGACGAAGTAAGAAGGTAATATCACAATGGAAGTTCATATAATAAATAGCAGATTGATACCTTATAATTTCTGCAAGCAGGGCACCTACAAGACCAATAAAAAGGCTTTAAGTGAGAATCACATGGCTGCAAACTCGGTTCAAAATAATATATTAAGAATTTAAGATGAACAACATGGAGAAGTTGATCAAACTATTGGTAAACACACGCCAATGAAACAAGTATAAGCAACATCTTGCTTTTCCTCAAAGTCATGTTAGGGCTAAATTTGCTCATCTTTTCCTACTTTTTTTAGAATGTTGCTATGAATTCCACAAGTGTACATATTACATAACCCACCAAAAAAAAAAAGAATTAGAATATACAATGAACAGTTATTTCCTGGATTACGCAAATACATTTCTTGGTGGAAAAAAAAAACATAACTAACTATTTACGAAACTAAAAATTAACCAAATGGACGGTTTCCAATGACCATCACAGGCTTCTCTTACTCGGGCCGAGAAAATGTTTTCCGTCTTTATGATGGCGAGGAAGGAGGCAAAGCTTGCGGTTACGGCGGCGAAAACGGCGGCTTTTGAACGCCTGTATGTGGAATTAGAGGAGAAAGGCGGGGATAGGAAGTGTACAGACTAGCCAAGGCGAGGGAGAAGAGGGCCCGTGACTTGGATAACATGAGGTGCATCAAGGACGACGATGGAAAAGTACTGGTGGATGACGAGCATATTAGGCAGGGGTGGCAGTCTTACTTCCATAAACTCTTGAACGAAAAAGGAGATAGAGACATTGTGTTGGGAGACCTACAGCAATATGGTAGGTATCGGGACTTTTGGTATTGTAGAAGCATTAAAGTAGTGGAGGTTAAGGGTGCGATGCACAGGGGACGAGCAATGAGATCCCAGTTGAATTTTGTAAGAGCACGGGCAGGGTAGGTTTGGAGTGACTGACTGAGTTGTTTAACGTCATTTTTAAGACGCCGAGAATGCCCGAAAAATGGAGGTGGAGTACAATGATCCCTTGGTACAAGAGCAAAGGTGATATCCAAAGTTGTAACAACTATAGGAGTATCAAGCTGCTAAGCCACACTATAAAAATTTGGGAGAGGGTTGTGGAGATGAGGGTGAGAAGAGGCGTGTCTATTTTCGAGAACTACTTTGGATTCATGTCGGGGCGTTCGACCACAGAAGTCATTCATCTTATTAAGAGGTTGGTGGAGCAATATAGAGGGAGGAAGAGATACTTATATATGGTTTTCATCGACCTCGAGAAGGCATATGACAAAGTTCCTAGGGAGGTTCTATGGAGATGTTTGGAGGTTAGAGGTGTACTTGTGGCGTACACTAGAGAGATCAAGGATATGTATGATGGAACCAAGACCAGGATACGGACAGTAGGAGGAGACACGGAGCACTTTTTAGTGATGATGGGGCTGCACCAGGATCAGCTCTTAGCTCATTCTTATTTGCCTTGGTGATGGATGGACTAACGTGACAAATCCAAGGGGAGGTGTCATGGTATATGTTATTCATAGACGGCATAGTCCTGATTGATGAGACTCGCAGCGGAGTGAATGCTAAGCTGGAGGTTTGAAGACATACTCTGAAATCTAAAGGGTTCAGGCTAAGGCTAAGTAGGATCAAGACAGAATACTTGGAGTGCAAATTCATAACGAGAGCGACCTTGAGACAGACGTGGAGGTGAGGCTTGGTACTCAGGTCATTCCAAAGAAAGGAAGCTTCAAGTACCTTGGGTCTATTATCCAAGAGGATGAAGAGATTGATGACGATGTCACACATCGTATTGGGGCAGGATGGATGAAATGGAGGCTCGCATATGGAATTTTATGCGACAAAAAGGTGCCACCAAAACTTAAAGGCAGGTTCTATATGGCGGTGGTTAGACCGACTATGTTGTATGGGGCGGAGTATTGGCCAGTCAAGACTTCGCACATCCAAAAGATGAAAGTTGCGGAGATGAAGATGCTGAGATGGATGTCTGGGCATACAAGGAGGGATAGAATTAGAAATGATGATATCCGGGACAGAGTGGGAGTGGCCTCGATGGAGGATAAGATGCGAGAAGCGAGGTTGAGATGGTTTGGGCATGTGCAGAGGAGAGACACAAACGCCCCAGTGCGAAGGTATGAGAGATTGGCTATGGACGGGTTCAGGAGGGGTAGAGGTAGGCCGAAGAAGTACTGGGAGAGGTGATTAGACGGGATATGGCGTAGCTGAAACTTACCGAGGACATGACCTTAGATAGGGGTTGTAGAGGACACGGATTAGGGTAGTGGGTAGTTGAGCGTAGTCCTACTTACGCTTGCAAACTGATAGTGGTAGTGTTATTATTGTAGGCCTGCTTAGCCTATCATATTAATATGCACAGTATTGCTTTATAGTCCCTTGTACTTGTCTTATGTGTCATTTAGTGTACTTTGTTTAGCTTATTTACCTGCGCTAGTTACTGCTTACTTTTTCGGAATGCGTTATCATGGATTATTCGCTTTTGATACCAGCATTTTCATACTGCTTTAAATTTTTTCTGACTGTTTCTCTTTCTTGCTTTACTCCTGTTTTGCTTTTGCTTTCGTTTTGTTGTGCTTATGCTCTGTTTTGAGCCAATGGTCTCTTGGAAACAGCCGCTCTACCTACCAAGGTAAGGTCTGCGTACACTCTACCCTCCCCAGACCCCACATTGTGGGATTTCACTGGGTATGTTGTTGTTGTTGTATGATTTCCATACTCAGAATACTCAAATTTGAGATGAAAAAACGAATCCAAAAAGCTACAATCTTTATAATCTCCTAAGAGTCCTCTATGTATACACGGTTCCCCAAACTTTAAAAAGATCCTTTTAACATGTCCAACAACCAAAACCAAGACAAGGAAGAAAGAAGTTTGCCCCACGAAATGAAATGGGTCATACCAGAACATTTCTTTTCCAAACAACCGTTGTAATTAAACATTTTTCTGTTCTTTGTATACATATAAACATGCTGAAACCACAGCAACAGAAATTTTCTCTCCGCCAATTAACAAGGTTTCTTTGGAATGAATAGGTGAAGAGTTAGATCCTCCAACTATGAATGTTTTTCACTTTTCAATTTGGATATTCACTGGTACTTTCAATAGCACCAAGGGGCATTTGAATGAAACGGACTCCATAAAGCAGGAATGGATATAGAGGTTTCAACCCAAAAACTATTGATATAGCTTACTCCAACCAGTTTGGGATTGAGGCAAAATTATAATTCTATGATCAACAAGGCTCTTTGGAATGAAATTGGTGTACCATAAAATGGCTGTTGGAATGAAATAGCCCCCATGGAGCTGAATGGATACAAGAAATTATATAGCAGACCCCAACTAGCTCTGGATTTAGGTGAACCTAATCATTTGATAACCAGAGTCATTTTTTGATAAATGATCACTATGAGTCAGACTCAATAGAATTCGATCAATCCTATTTTTTTGCCGTTAAGTGAAGAACTAAACGTCTGAACCAAGAATTCTCTTTCTTCATCATCAATCAAATTCGCGACCCATGATTCTATTTATCATCAACTAATTCCCCTTCACGTTCTTTCCTTTTGTTATAATGAGTACATCTCTTTATTTGGATGACTTAGATGTCTCTTAACAACAACAACAACATACCCGGTATAATCCCACAAGGTGAGGTCTGGAGAGGGTAGAGTGTACGCAGACCTTACTCCTACCTCGTGGAGATAGAGAGGTTGTTTCCAATAGACCTCGGCTCAAGCAATGCAGTTCGAAAAAGGAAATACGAAAATATCGGTGATATGACAACTAATAAGAAAAGCAGTACATAGCATACAGAAAAGGGACAATAACAACAACAAAATAATACGACAACCGAAGCACAAGAAACAAAGGCAATAGCAGAAATCGTTGAGCAAGAAACTATGGGAATGACTTAGATGTCTCTTATTTCTCGACAAAGGCCTAACGGACAATGAAGCCAAAATGAAAACCATGTGAGATAGAAGTTCAAATCCCTAATGGGACTGTGCCATGTCATGTGTAGTCACCTCTCCCCAGTATTTCTTCAACCTACCTCTAGCTCTTCTAAAACTATCCATAGTCAACCTCTCACACGTCCTCACTCTCATTGGGACATAGAATTGCTACAATTTTCTAGAATTCAACTTAAATTTTTCCGGAATTCAAAAGAACTCCTAAAAGCAATTTTCACTCCAAATCACTCACAAAAATTCAAAAACAACTCGAATTTGTATTCATGTCCAAACACAACTCCAATTTCAACTTGAAAACAACTACTACTACATTTCACAATTTTTATGTCCAAACGCCCACTAAGACGTAGCTAATTGACTAGGTTATAAAACAAACAACAAATAAGCTTCTAATTTGTCTAAAAATCAATGAGAAGAATGAGGTAAACTGACCAGTGTGCGAAGAATTCAACAATGGCATAAGGGGCAGGAGTGTCTTTGAGCACTGAATCGAAGTTGGTAGCGTTCAATTCAACACCAAAGTCCGGCTTCTCACCCATTTGTTTATTAATTACACGAAGAATTCCACGCTGAGATCCAGTCGAGACCGAAATAAATAGAGCAAAAAAAAGCATAATAAATATTGAACAAGACATGAGACCAAGATTAAAGGGTATATATATGTAGAAATGGATTTTCAGAAATGGTTAGATATGAGTTTTCGAAGTATCCTAGGTTTAAAGGGGGTGGACTTGAGAAATCTTGGATCTAGATTTTGGTAATTGGTCGGTCTTTTTAGATTTCGTTACAACGGATTACCTAACTCCTTACTGTCCTTTTCAATTGTTTTCCGCCATCTATTTTGTAGATAAATTTGGTACATAATCTATCATTACCGAAATCCAAGTTTAAATTACTATAATTACTATATACCGACCGAATTACTTTGGTTCGGTAATTGATAACTACTTGTCAATACCGAATATTCAATTACCAAAATCCAAGTATGAAATACCGAACCAAATACAGAATGCCCACCCTCCTACCCACATTGGTGTTGTTTCATGATGCCGAGGAAAATGTTTTTAGGAAAATAAATAAATTTCTTATTATTTTTATATTCGGTATGGAAATAAAAAACTAATGTCAATTTTTTAAATGGTCATTGAAACTATAGAAAAGTTTCACAAAAGTAACTTTTGTTTTTTTTTTTTATATAATAAGGTCATCAAATTATGTTCATGTTTCTTAAAAATAAAACAGTCCATTTTTAGACATAAGATCCCTTAATCCATTTTTAAATTATAAAATCTATTACCTAGGCATAATTTATAATTTTCTACAAGTTCAATGGTAATTTGAGGAATTAACTCAAAAATATTTGTATATAATCTAGATAAATAATATAGGAGGTGGGGTTATGGGTCATGTGGGTGATGGCGTTTACGAGGGTAGAGCGAAGATGGAGCGTATTAAAGGGTAGGTAGGATATAATCAATGTGGAATGTCACTTGTGGAGTTTGTTTGGATTAATTACGCTATATATTGGAAAATAATGCTACCAAATTAGGCCCAACTTTTAAAATCTTATAAAAACTGACCCACATTTCTTCCTCTATATTCATATCTATCTCGGCATCACCATTGCACATCCACCGATGAACCCAACCACCACTCTTTCTCCCTCTATGTTCATTTCTATCTTTCCTTCGATGAGATCACGCCGGAGCTCTTGTGAAAACCAACAGCTAAACCATTTCACTCATCACCACCAGATTTCAGTGGAATTTTGGGTGATCGAGGGGAGGCATGGTATTGCCACTAGCAGCATACTCACCACCACTAGATCTGAGTGGATTTTTCGGTGATCGGTTGGAGGTACGACGATTCGTCAACGTTATTGAAAGTTGTATGGTATGCCTCTATGTTTATATCCACTTATATATTTTTTGTATAATAGAGTATAATTGTGCATAAATATGTATAAGTACGATTTTCGTGTATAATTATATATATTTTTGTGTATATATCTACACATTATACATTTTTATACACTTACACACATAATGTACCTATCTTTGTATATACGTATATAACATTGTATAAAGTATATTTGGGCTATATTGCAATGTAAGTTATGTGTTATATTTTCGCAATGTAAGTTAGCAAATTGTACTTTTCTGAAATTTCCCCAAACTTATTTTTTCTATTTCCACCAGGGAAATCATTTTCCTTATTTATAAGGAACTTATTTTTAGAGAATTCATTTTTAAAGAACTCATTTTCCTAGAGAAAATATTTCCAAAAAAATTAACAATCAAATATGGGGAAATTAAAAAAAAAATCAAAAAATATTCTCCTCTATACCGAACACGCCCTAGTTTTTTTTAATAATTTAATATTTGGATCGGTTGTGTAAATCTAGAACAATTTTACAGGTAATGAAACATTGTGATGGTCCTCAATCCTTAATCATAAAGTTTCTAATTCCAACTTTGGAAATGAATTGCTTTAGATAGGGAGAGTTTAATTCAAGGCGAGACTTCCAAATTCAAATTAATCAAGCACCCCCCCCCCCAACACCAGGTGGGAATAAGAAGTAGGTTACTTGTAGTTTTTTTTTTTTTTTGGTTATAAATCATCTGCCTCTGGACTTGGAGTTGGGAAGAAGTAAGCTATTAGGTAACAAAGTCCTTTCTTTATTGTAATTTTGTTAAATGGACAAAATAATATTTTTCATTACTTTCAGAAATCAGACTTGAAAGGCAAGTTGATGGCCGAGAATTGAGAGCGCTACCCCCGAATGGACCCTACCCGATGCGAATCCGGATAAATCGAACTCCAATACAAATACTGGACACCGAATGAAAAACCAAAAAAAAATACACAATACTTGCATAATAGAAACAAGTTGGTGCCTTGTGGTTACAGTTTGAAAATAATAATAATAATTCATGGACTTTGGCATATAAGTTGTCATATAGAACATGAATGAGATGAAATTTTTCGTGGATCATCAGCTTTCGGATAAAATAAACAATACCTATTTGATCGAAAACTAAGAGTGATCAAAGTTATTGAAAGAATATAATCTCTTGATTATTTTCATTAATGAAGAGGTATATATATAATTTGCAATCTCCAAATACGGAAAATCTTATTCCTACTATACTACTAATATCCTAATTATATTTGTACAAGAATTCTACAACTATGGTAAGTTTGTACAATAAATTTAATTACAATTAGGCTTCTCGGATTCTCTCGGACAACTATGGGTAGTGTATATCATGGGTATATTGTTTTCACACCCCCGCAGTCACAGCGGGCGGTTGTCGTACGCTGAGACTGTCCCTAAAATCTTCAAATAGAACCAAGAGAAGACCCTTAGTAAAAATGTCTGCAATCTGGTATCTCGAAGGGACATGGAGGACGCGTACTTGTTCACGAGCTAACTTTTCTCGAACAAAGTGTATGTCCATCTCGATATGTTTAGTGCACTGATGTTAGACCGGATTTCCAGAAAGATAGACTGCACTCACATTATCACAGTAGACCAAGATAGCTTTCTGAATAGGAAAATGTAGCTCTAGTAGAATATTACGTAGCCAACATGACTCAGACACCACATTGGCTACCCCTCGATACTCGACCTCTGCACTGGATCGTGATAAAGTAGTCTGGAGTTTTGCCACCAAGAGACCAAGTTGTCCCCAAGGAACATACAATAACCAGATGTCGAACGTCTCGTATCTGGACAACTATCACAATCAACATTTGTATATGACACAAGAGTAGAGACGGAGGACGGATATAAATGCAACCCAAAATCAAATGTGTCATGTATGTATCGTATAATGCGGTTGAGCGCATGCATGTGCTCAATCCGCGGATCATGCATAAATAAATACATTTATTGTACTGCATAAGTAATATTTGGTCTCGTAAAAGTCAGTTACTAAAGAGCCCCTACAAGACTACTATAATGGGTGAGATCCTCATATGGTGTGCTAGAAGTAGCACTCAGCTTCGATTTGATATCCACCGGAGTCGAAGTGGACTTACAAGATGACATGTCAGCTCGCTCAATAATCTCGGCTGCAAACTTCTTCTGTGACAAAAATAGACCACATGCATGACAAGTGACAGTTATACCCAAAAAATAACTCAAGGGTCCCAAGTCTTTCATTGTGAATTTTGAACTGAAAAGGGAAATGATAGACTTGCGCAAATCATCCTAGGAGGCAGTCAAAATTATATTATCCACATATAACAGAATGTATGCAAGAGAAGTTCCATGACGATAAATGAACAGAGTATGACCAGACCTGCTATGAGAAAAACCAATAGTAGACACATAATCTGCAAACCTCTTATACCATGCTCGTGGAGCTTAATTAACCTCATACAAGGACTTCTTTAGCAAACAAACATGGTGAGGATAATTGGGGTCCCTAAAACCCAACGGTTGATGCATGTATATTGTCTCCTTTAGAGCACCGTGTAAGAAATCATTTTTCACATCCAGCTAATGAATGGACCACGAGAGAGCTAGACTAAGTACAGTGCAAATGGTTGCCGGTTTGACCACCGGACTAAATGTCTCTCCGCAATCGATACCAACCTACTATGTTTTACCATCACCTACAAGTCGGGCCTTATGTCTCTCAAAAGAACCATCAGAATTTTCTTTATGAGTAAAAATCCACATATATCGAATAATATTAACACCATGTGGACGGGGCACCAACTCCCACGTCTTATTTTCAATAAGAGCATTATATTGGTCATCCATGACCAATTTCCAATTCGGGTCATGAAGGGCAAACACTGGGTTACGTGGTAGGGGTGACTTAGTGACATTAGAATGGAGATTAAAATGTTTCTTTGGTTTTAAAATACCCCGTTGGCTACGAGTAATGGGCCCTTGACTCGAAATAGAATTGGAGGGGATTTGGGTAATTTATGGGTTAGTGACGGACTGGTCAGCAGGCAGTGGGCCTGCTGCCCTATCAGTTGGGCGTGAAACAGAAATCGAAATGGGATGTGTAATGGGTCGTGACTCTGGATCAGTACTGACACCGATACATGACCGAGACACTGGACCACTGCGGAGACTATTCTAGTCTGATGGAACGGTAATTTGTGGGCCAGCAGGCAGTGGACATGCTGGCGGATGTGGGTCATGCGACATTTCGGATAAACGGTGGATAATATATGGTGAGACCACATCATCCAAAAAATTATACGAACTAGACACGGAACTACACAATTTAGCAAACGGAAATTGGGTTTTATAAAAAAAGAACATGGCAACTAATTATGATTTTGTTAGCGGATAAATCAAAACATTTATAACCACGATGATTAGATGGATAACCCAAAAATACACAAGCGGTAGAACGAGCTTGTAGTTTGTTAATTGTAGTAGAAGAAAAAAGGAGATAGCATAAACACTCAAATACTCTAAGATGAGAATACGACAGATCTTTAGAGTAAAGAATTTTAAGAGGGGGATTGATATGCTAAGCTTTTGTTAGGGAAAATGTTAAGCAGATATGTAGTCATTTGTAATGCATGATGCCAAAAAGAATGAGGTAGTGAAGCATGAGCTAACAAGGTTCGGACAATATTATTAATGGTATGAATTTTTCTTTCGGCTTTTCCATTTTGTGAGGACGTATGTGGACAAGATAACCAAAACGAGATGTCATGATTGTCACAAAACTCTCGAAACGCCTCATTATCATATTCCCTACCATTATCACATTGAATGTTTTTAATTTTTCGTTCGAATTGGGTACGGATGAATGCTCTAACTTTTAAGAAGATAGAAAAAAATTGAGATTTTTTTGGATAAAGGAAAGTTCCACAAAAAACTAGAATAATCATAAAAAAATAACGATGACCCAAAGAACTTAAAACGGGAGATGTCCATAAATCACTATGAATAATATCAAAAGGCATAAATGTACGAGAAGTAGAGGATACAAATGGTAATCTAACATGTTTCCCTAATGGACAAGAAGGACAAAGTGGGGTACTACGCGTACCCTTACAATCAATAAATTTATTTTTATGCAAAGAAGAAATAATAGATGACCCCGGATGACTCAAACGTGCATCCCACAAGTAGACCTGTCCAAAAGTCTGGTCGGGCCGGGTCAGGGCCGGGTCGGGTAGCTTTTTTTTTCTGTTTGCCCGACCCTGACCCTATTTTTTTTAAAAAAATTCGACCCTGGCCCTGACCCTTCGGGGACCCTACGGGTCACGGGTCGGCCCTGACCCGTCGGAAATTTTTGGCTGGCCAGGGTCGGGTCTGGTCGGGTCGAAGAATTTTTTATTTTAAAAAAAATTGAATTTCCAAAACTGAAATTGGCATTCACCCCTACATTACCACGAAATTTCGAAGTTGAAATGTATTGTATATCGTGAGATCTGACTAAAGAAAAAGAAAATTAGAAACCGATTTGGGGAAAACACAAATTGATTGGGAAAACGGATGTTTTTCTAAAAATTGGTTGTGCCAAACCACCTTATGGCTGTTTGACCGGACCTGTCTCGAAAAAATACGTAAAATAATTTTTTTTGGGTAAAACGGACATTCGAGCGATGAGTTATGACCATTTAAAGTTTCACCAATTTACAACTACTTTCTCTCCCTACATTATGCTTCTGTGATATTAACAGAATGACTAATAATATAAATATTAATAATCAACTACTATTTTTATCCTATTTTATGTCGAGCTCAATGTAGATTAGAGCAATACATATAGTATAAAAACATGCAATATATCACTTATTAATGACAAAAATATATATAAATACAAAATAAATATTAATGAAGGAAAAATAATATTAAAAAAATATGCGGATCGGGGTCGGGTCGGGGTTGGGTCGGGGTCAGGTCGAGGTCGGGCCGGGTCAGACGGGTAAAATATTCTGACCCTGGCCTGACCCTAACCCTGGTCGGGTCCCCGCTTTTTTGGGTCAAGTGGCTCGCGGGTCAGCTATAAGCTGACCTTGGCCCTGGTTTTTCCGGGTTGAGTCGGGTCGGAGCCGGGCAGGTCCCCGACCCAGTGGACAGGTCTAGCCACAAGGAAGGAGCAAGAGTGACAAATGTATAGGGTGTGGCTTGACTCGTTGAGATGGTGGTGGTGGTGATTGGATAAAGCTCTCCCCTACTATTGCATCTCATTAGAGATATCCCCGTCTTGAAATCCTTCACAAAAAATCCAAAAGGATCAAAATCAACAAAGACCTAATAATCAGTGGTGAATTTTCGGACATACACCAATTTTTTAATTAAGTTAGGGGCATGAAGAACATTTTTTAAGACTAGAGGTGGATGTGGGGGAGACAAATTCGTATAACCATAACCGCGAATTGGAATTGAGTTGTCATTCCCAATAATAATGCAACGATTTTCGCTCAAATTAAAATAAGACGAGAGAGTACCTTGTGCAGACGTCATATGAGAAGTGGCGTCGGTGTCCATGTACCAATTTGCGTCCGGGGGAGTTAATCCTAGTGTATGCATTGCGACATCAATATCCATAGGTGTGGGGGTCGATGTGGGGCCGCAACATTGAAGGCCTGTTAAGGCAGAGGCCCAAGCAGGACAGCCTGCTACCACGGCCCAGTAGACCGTGATGTAGAGTTCTGGGCCTGTAAATTGGGCATGGAAGCAGACTGGAATGGAGCCCAGTTTCCAGGGTAAGGCGACGGGGGATACGAGTTGTTAGGCCACTAGCCAGTAGGCCCAAGGTTGTGGCCAGTTGGTTTGCGGCCCACTGTTCCGAGGACCACCGCCACTGTTTTATCCAGGTCCACCGTCGTTGTTACCGTCGCGATCGCCACCACGATTCTTGCCATTATTCTTACGATTTTGACCCTTTTTGCCACCATCGTAGGTACGGTTTTGGCTAGAATAATCCGAGAATGAGAGAGGGTCATTGGACGTGGCTATCATCATGACAAAATTAGTTCTTGTAGTCGTCTTCTTAGCAAAGCCATCTTCTTCTAATGTAAGCATGGAACAGACTTGGTAGAACGGTGGGAGAGGATTACTTTGACGAAGAAGCGTTCCAACGCCATTATAGGCCTCGGATAGGCTTGCAACCATCTGAAGAAAAAGACGATCATTGGTGATGGGCGCACCAACTTTGCAGAGTTGGTCCGCCAATTCCTTCATCCTTTTACAATAAGCTGAGACGTTCGGAAAATCTTCCATGTTAACATGAGAAAATTCATGCTCAAGAGTGACATCACGAGAATTTTTGTTATCTTGGAATATGTCACGCACCCTATTCCAAGTTTCCATCGTCGTAGCGTCGGGTTCAATAATCGTCTGCAAGAGGTCTGTAGAGATAGTGGAATAAATCCACTAGAGAACGGTAGCATCAAGTGTCTTCCATAACACAGGATCATCCTTGGGGGTAGGCACATTTTCCTTGCCAGTTACCGAGGGGATGATGTGATGAAGGACTTGAAGCGAGCGTGCGTGAACTTTGAATAATTTTGCCCACTTCGCGTATTGGACGTTTTCAATTTCAAGAACGATAAGGATGTGGTTCTTGATGTTTGAAACAGTAAGGGCAGAATGAGTTCTTTGAGGTAGACATAATGAGAGAACAAGAGGAGAATGAGGGATTTAGAAGAGAAAAATTAGGAGAAGAGAACACAGTTTCTGGCCGTCGACCGAGGTATATGTCTCGGTTTTCGAGAATCAAAGTAGGGCTGCGGAAGGTGTTTGGGAGAAGGTATGCTTGCCCTAGACTTCTGATACCATGAAATAATATAATCCCTTGATTATTTTCATTAATGAAGAGGTATATATACAATTTACAATCTCCAAATATGGAAAATCATATTCCTACTATAGTACTAATATCCTAATTATATTTGTACAAGAATTCTACAACTGTGGTAAGTTTGTACAATAAATTTGATTACAATTAGGATTCTAGATACCGTGATATATACGGTATACAACTATAAGCAGTATATACCATGTATATTATGGGTATATTATTTTGAGTTATGTATTAGAAAATGAACCTTTAGGCTAATGGTCATTTTAGTCATCTAAGGAAAAATGTTTTCCCGAACCTAACCCTATTCGGCTCCCCTCATTTCGAGGTTGCAGCTTTGAGCATCTTTAAAAGTTAAAACATATATTCAAAATTTAAAAATTATATAAGTTTAGCCTGTTTTGATAAATTTCAAATCACTCATGCCGATTCACACCTTTGGGTAAACTGGGTAAAAAATTAGGCTTTGTTGGAGCCTAAATTTAGACTTACGATCTGATAACAATATTATATTTTTCTACCGAGCCACCAACTGATATCACTATAATGTAGGGGAAGAGAGAATTGATTTTGAGAGAAGACTAATAGAATATTTCTCAATATTCTTTCACTAAGTGTATATCTTCTATTTTAAGTAGAATTATAATCCTTTTGCAATTAGGTTAATTAGTTACCTAGTTTTTATCAAAGTACATAGTTGCATTACTTATAGCTTCCTTGTTCGTAGACAAAGCGGATTCGGAAGTGTCTTTCATTCCAAGGCATAACTCGTATCCATGCGCTTCATATTCGCTCGGAGTTCGCTATATTCTTGTAACCTTATATATATTATAAATCATTCATCAATAAAGTCAAGGGACATATTCTTTTATGGTATCAGTAGCCTAAAACTACAAACCCTAACCTAGCAGTCGATACACCTTCTCGGCCGCCACCTTTTTTCCACGCCGGCACCTAGCCCATATCGGAACCCTAGTCGCCGACCTCTCTCGGCCGCCCCCAGCTTTTTCCCATGACGGAACCCTAGTTTTTCGGTCATTCTCCCTATCTCTTCCTCCTAAATTTCCTCTTCCATAGCTCACGAAACCAAATTACATCATGCACTTGCCATAAATAACATAAAACTTCATCCGTGTGACTCTTGAGAAGGAAAATGGTCAATACCCCACGTTTGGAGGCAACCGTCCTCCAGTGGATATACGATACGATATCTAATGATCTCTGGCACACCATCATTGAGACTGATGCCACTGCCCGCCAAACGTGGGAACATTTGGACAATATTTTCCACGACAACAAAACTCAACGATCATTATACATTGAAAATCAGTTCAAGGACGATTTTCCAAACGTGTCTGCCTATTGTCAAGAACTCAAGATGTTTGCCGACCAACTCTCCAACGTCGGTGTATCAGTCACTAATCAGTGATTGGTCATGCAACTTATTGCAGGTTTGAACGAATCCTATGATGGAGTTGCCACCATCATTCAGCAATGCACACCGTTACCTCCATTTTATGAGGCCCGTTCGAAGTTCATCCTTGAGTAAACCCAAAAAATCAAGCGCAGCACCACTCGGGCCAGCATTGCTGACGTCGCCCTCACCACCACCCTCGGGCCCTCCGCTGATGGTAGGGCCTATCGGTCAGGCAACCAGAACCATCGGTTAGAGGACCCACAACATTCCGCTTCCTCCTGTAACAACCGCTAGAGCAGGCAGTCCGGCAAGGGTCGCAACAGAAGAAATTTTGACAACAACAACAGCGTGAAGGGGCAGTCCCCGCCGGTCGAAAATAGTCAGCGGCGACCATGGCAGTGGTAGCAGCCTCCGTCGTGGGCCGCCTACCTGCCATAGGCCGTGTGGGCCCTACCATCTTAGGCCTCCCCTCCTTGCTCGAATACGACATCCTCGTGGACTCCACTTCAGAACCGACAAGCCCAACCTGGCATTCTTGGCCTACGTCTAAAACAGGCCTGCATAGCACATGCCCCCCCGCCATCGACTTATGCACCGACTGACATTGAGGCAGCTATGATCACAATGTCACTCAACACTCCAAATGAAAATTGGTATATGGACACATGCGCCACATCTTACATGACGACATCACAATGTACTTTCTCGTCTTATTCCAATTTGAGTAATTTAAATCGGAATATTATTGTTGGTAGTGGACAAGACATTCCCATCAGTGGTAATGGTCATTCCTCCCTATCCCCATCACATCCACCACTAATCTTAAAAAATATCCTTCATGCCCCTAAACTCATTAAGAATGTAATCTCCGTGCGACGTTTCACAACTGACAATTGAGTTTTCCTTGACTTTGATCCTTTTGATTTTACTGTAAAGGATTTTACGATAGGGAGATGAATCATGAGATGTGACAACACCGGAGATCTCTACTATATTTCAAACGCCGTCAACAATCTAGCCTCAGTTCCCTCAACCTTTGCTGCTCTTTCGTCTTCCTATTGACATTCTAGATTAGGACATCCGGGAGACTCTGTTTTAGGCTCCCTTAGAAAAAATAATTTTATTAATTGCAACCGTATTTCTAGGACCCCTATATGTGAATCTTGCATTTTTGGGAAACATGTCAAATTACTATTTTCTGCATCCACAAATTGTACTTTAATGCCTTTCGATATCACACACAGTGATTTATGTACATCCCCTATTTTGAGTACGACTGACCATCGATATTATGTGTCATTTTTGGATGATTATTCCAACTTTATTTGGATTTTTCCAATTGGAAATAAATCCTAGGTCTACCATAGTTTTTCATAATTTAGTGCTTTTGTAAAAACACAATTTGAAAAGAGCATTAAATGTTTTCAATGTGACAATGACAGAAAATTTGATAATGACCAATTAAAATAGTTTTGCTCCAAAAATGGCCTTACCTTTCATTTTTCCTGCCCTCACACATCCTCCCAAAATGGTAAAGCAGAATGGAAAATCCGAACCATACACAACCTCATTCGTGCCCTACTTGCTCACGCCTCAATTCCCCTTCAATTCTGGTATTACGCATTCTCTATGTCCACCGATCTCCTAAATATAATCCCAAATAAGTATCTAGCTCAACGGTCGCCCACCCAAGTTCTGTTTCGTAAGAATCCCTCCTACCAACACTTGCGTATTTTTGGATGTATTTGTTACCCTTTCCATCCGACCACTCACAAACTCCAACCCGATCTTCCCCGTGTGTGTTTCTGGGTTATCCTGTCAATCATCATGGCTACTCGTGCTATGACTTATCGAGCCGTAAAATTATTATTTCACGTCATGTCCTATTTGATGAGTCTCAATTTCCGTTTGCCTCTCTACACTCGCCACCTCGACATTCCTACGACTTTCTATATGATGGCCTAAACCCTCTTCTAATTCACCATTTACATAGTCCGCCGTCCTAGACCCCCGCACCCGCCACCACCTCAGCTAGTCTAGGACTAGCTGCCCACCCAGTTCTGTTGATGGTGGCCCGGAACAACCCGCCTCAGGGTGATTCCGCAGTCACCTCTCGGTAAACCGAGGTTCGGCCATCCAGTACTGTCACCCATACTCTTCCTTCTCTTTCCATTAGTCCCGCAACAAACCCCCCCTCCCATCCCGCGTCCCGAGACACACTCTCAGACCATGGAAACTCGTGCCATGCACAAAATACATAAACCTAAACGGTTGTTTAACCTTTCCATTTTAGTTGTCCCTTCCCTTGTCCCTCGTAACCCGAAGTATGCCTTGTCCGACCCTAATTGGAAAGCCACAATGATTGACGAATATAACACTCTTATTGATAATAAGACGTAGGACCTAGTACCCCGTCTACCTGATGCTAATATTATTCATTCTATGTATTTTTAGACATAAAAAGAAATAAGATGGTTCTTTTGAGAGGTACAAGACTCGTCTTGTAGGTGATGACAAGTCTCAACAGGTGGGAGTGGACTGTGATGAAATGTTCAGCCTGGTCGTAAAGCCCACAACCATCCAAACCGTCCTCAGCATTGCCATATCCAAGTCTTGGCCCATTCATCAGTTCGATCATTCTTTGTTCATATACAACAACGGTACATACATGACTTACCTATTATTATATGTTGATGACATCATCCTCACCACATCATCTGATGCTCCCCGCCGGCCCATTATGTCTCTCATTTCCTCTGAGTTTTCTATGAAAGATCTGGGCCTCCTGAGTTATTTCTTGGGCATCTCTGTCACTCGACATTCTGGCGGCCTATTTCTATGTTAGAAGAAGTACATCGAAGATATCATTGAACGTGCATGTATGACATCTTGCAAACCATCCCACACATCTATAGACACCAATTCCAAGCTCAGCGCTGATTCCGTCCCTTCATATTCAAATCTGACTCACTATCGTAGCCTGGTTGGGGCCTGCAGTACCTCACATTCACGAGACCAGACATATCCTATGCCGTTCAATACATCTGCTTGCACATGCACAGTACAAGCACACATGCATGCCCTCAAGCGTATTTTACGATACGTCCAAGGTACACTTCACTTCGGATTACATCTATACATGTCTTCGCTCACTGGTCTAACTGCTTATTCTGATGCCGACTGGGGTTGATATCCTAACACCCGACGCTCTACGTCTGGTTATTGCATTTTTCTCGGAGATAATCTATTATCTCGGTCTTTCAAAAGGCAACCTACACTATCCCGATCCAGTGCAGAAGTAGAATACAGAGGTGTTGCCAACGTCGTCTCCGAGTCTTGTTGGATCCGTAACCTTCTACTTGAGCTTCACTGTCCGATTCAAAATGCAACATTGGTCTACTGTGATAATATTAGCGCGATATATCTTTCCGGCAATCCCGTCCAACATCAGCGCACTAAACACATTGAGATGGACATTCATTTCGTTCGCAAAAAAATGGCTCGTGGTCAAGTTCGTGTCCTTCATGTTCCTTCCAAATATCAGATTGCCGACATCTTCACCAAAGGACTTCCGTGCATACTATTTGATGATTTTCAAGTCAGTCTCAATGTTCGAGAACCTCCCGCTTTGACTACGGGGGTGTAATAAAATATTTTTCATTAATTGTATATCTCCTATTTTAGGTAGAATTATAATCCTTTTGTAATTAGGTTAATTAGTTACCTAGTTTGTATTAAAGTAAATATTATTATAACTTTATATATAGTGTAAATCATTTATCAATAAAATCAAAAAACATATTACTTTAAATATCAATTAGTTCCAGTTCAACAAAATTGGGATCACTTTCAGTGTTGGAGGTTTGGAAGACCGACTTTAAAACAAAACAATTCAAGAGAATATTTAATTTGGATGAAATTAAAATTTGTATATTTCACATGAAACAATGATTGTTACACTCTGTATGCCTTCTACATTGGCAATCAAATTAAACTTGCCAACAACAGAGCAACTTTGTGTCTTTATTCCTCACAATTTGATTTCTTTACTAGAATTTTTTATAACCCCCTCTTTCGAGGAGCTACTCCTTTCTCAACCATCAAGTTGAAAGTTGAAAGACGTTTATCATGTGAACAAACGGTGGCTAAGAAGCTTGATCACTTTATTGAATAAAGCAAGTTGACGTGATGCTCGAATCTGGGTAAAGTGTCGTTACTTGGCCAGCGTTATCGAGAAAAGGTTTTGTTTCCTTAGTCTTTCTTGTGCACTTTTTTTAGTCTACTTAGAAACCACTCTTGTCAACCTATACTAGGGTGAAGTTATGTCAACTTTAGATAAAGCCTAACTAGACTTGTTTAAATTGAAATTCAAAACTAGATTATATAAGTTTGAAGTTAGGCGAGCAAAACTTAAACCCGTATGTCTGAAGTTTGATATTTTAGATCCAAAGTTTTCAACTTCAACCCGCAAATCTGAAATAGTTTTTAAAATGATTAGCTAATTTTTTCCAGTAATTTCGGCCCAACCCAATTCAACCCGTCTCCCAATTGGATCGTATATATAAGGTTCGGCTTACTTGAGGCGTCTGTTCTTCTTCTTTCGCTACCGATACTGAAACCAGCACTATTACTTTAATTCCAGGTTATTCCTCGATTACACACACACAAATATATATATATATATATATATATATATATATTCTCTTACGTCATTTACCTTAATATATGATTAGCTAAGTTTCTCCAGTAATTTCAATGTACTGTACGTATGAATGGATTATCAGGTTTTTTACTTGATTTCATCTACATTAAGGGAATTATGAATCTTTAGATAAATTAACAAATAACAACCCCTTTTGTTGTTGTTGTTGTTGAATTTAATATGCAATTTCTTGTGGGTTTGAAGTTAAATTGAAGTCTCATTGGACGTGCATTATCATTGTTGTTGTTGCTATTGTTGTTATTCTTTTTTCGGGGATTGAGCTTTTTTATTAGGTTATTTGCGATTATAGTGAGTTAATTGAAGAAATTCCAATTTCCATCCACCCTATATTGTACAGGCAAGACTGTTTTAAATGTTGTTCCTAAAACCTATGTTGCTCGGACTCTCCAAAAATGTTGCCGCACCCGTGTCATATTCTCCAAAAATGCACTACTTTTGGAGTATCCGACACGCACCCGTCATCATTTTTGAAAAGTCCGAACAACATAGCCTAAAACTTAACTCTTTGGACATTGTCTCTGAACTTTTTTCAAGCAAGAAGAACACTTTTAACATGGACACCCTAATATAGATAGGTGTTCTTGTACACAAAGTCTATCGAGTTATTGAAGAAGTTAAGTGGCCTTGTATGCAGTGGTGCAAACTGATGTCATTGTATGCTGTGTCTTTACTGCATTATTGCTGGTATTGTTGCTCTTGTTGTTATTCGTTTTTTTGGAGCTTGGGATCTTCATTACATTCTTTGTGATAATAGTGGGTTGATTGAAGAGCTCCAATTTCTAAACCTTCCTAAAACCTAACCGTTGGACATAGTTTCTAAACCTTTTTCAAGCAAGAAGAATACTTTTAACATTGAGAAGCATATCATGTAATATAAATAAGTGTTCTTGTATGCAGAGTGATCAAATTATTGAAGAAGTTAACTGACCTTATATGAAATAGTGCAAAGTGTTGTCATTGTGTGCCGCATCTTTACTGCCTTTGTTCTTGTGGCCACTAATTTTTCTTTCAATTCACAAATTTTCCCCAATTCAAAAGGAATTGGAAAATGCGGTTGCTTTTGATCAAATGTGTAACTTCATAATATTGGTGGAATATCATTGTGTTTGTTTTCTCTCACATAACAACAATTATAACTCAATCAGAAAAACTAGTTGGAGTCAGCTGAATTCCTAAAATGCTCATTTCACTCCATTTGGACCCGTAGCGTTCCAGTTTATTTTCTCTCCCCTTGCTTTAATTCTTTTTTCTTTTTCATTCTTGCAATTACAAATGACTTAAGAATTATCGAGCTGGAAATTATTTACTATCAACCTAGTCAGTGGGTCTTACATAACACCATTCCCTAGGATCTATCGAACAATTAACTTCATAAGGCACACTAAAGTTTGTGATTAGATTGCTGGTAGTCTTACTAAAGATGGACAAATTCTAAGCAAGGTCTGAGCTAGAAGCCCGGATACGGGTTCGGCGGAACCCAGAACAGTATATTTGTGTTAAGAAAATCATTAAATAAGTAAAATTATTAAAATTTGAACCCAGTATATTTGTCGTTCTAAAATTCAGAACCCATAAAGTTGAAATCTTGGCTTCACCTTTTGTTCTAAGCTTGGAGTATACTTCATTTTAATCTAAATTTTCTCTGTAGACAATACTATGAAGCATTCAAAGGATCCTTTTGAAGCTGCCATTGAGGAAGAGGAGGTTTCACCCCCTGAATCTCCTGTTGGCCTTGATGAGAATGAAACTGAAGACCAAACTGCATTTAATGTTAGTGCTCATGGAGGTGATGATGCTAATATCAATTCTGGTACTGAAAATCGTTTGACATCTAGGAATGTACCAATTTCTGCTGGTACTGCTGGTCCAAGTAGTAAAATCAAAGAGGAAGATGAGGAGGAAGAGGAAGAAAACATGGATATGCAGTTAGGAAAGTTCGCATCAAGCAGTGATCCTGATAAACTGTCGAAGATGCAGTAAGTCTTTCATTTTTTTCTTTTTATCAACGAGAAGTCAATCAGTTATAGTTCTGTGGCATGATGCTTTATGAATTTCATTCTCTGAACTACTTAATACAGTGTTATCGCTTACACACATTGGAAACTCTTTTTCTTAGCCCATTAACATTATTTTCTCCCTCTCCCATTTCTTTTCTGCTTGTCTTTTTGCTAAAGGAACTGCTAATGTCATTGGTATCTTTAGTATGTTGCTACACGCCTGTACCTTTAGGATATCAGCTTTATGAATTTCAGAATAATTATAAGTTTATAACCAGTTGGATTCTTGTATTAAGATCTGTTAGAAATTTGAGAAGGCATTTTGCTTATGATGCAAGTAAGTACCTATAGAAAGCAACCAACAAATAGGAAAAGCTCATTGCAGTTAATGCTCTTTTCTGATAAGATTTTGCCTTTTGACAGTGAGGGATGTCTAAAGAACTGCCAAACCGAGCCAAACCTCAAGACAACTGAAACTCATGGTTTAATATTTTTGCAAAATGATTGGTTTGATGTTTCCATGATTGCAAAATATCTACGTGAAGGTGTTTGACTGAGCATGGAGTTTAAGAATGAAAGGGAGACTTCTGAAACTTGTGGTGTAAAATAAGCCATAGATATTTGTGTGGCTATAAATCATCTCATTAAGGGTAAAATGGAAGTTTAAAGTTAAATTGTGACTAAATATAGAAATGCGTCATTCTATTTGAGACTGACTAAAAAGGAAAGAATCTCAAATAAATTGGGATGGAGGGAGTAATAGTTTCCATAGCCTCCACCTCGATTGCCTGCTTTTTTTATCATGAAAATCTTGAATATATCTAATCAGAAACTTACCCTCTCCACAGGCATTGACCTTACACCACAGCTACCTCAGTCCTTTTAGGTTCTTGCTGAGTATATACATTGTTATTTACTTATTAAAAAAAGAAATATTATTATCAGGATGCAGTTGTTTTCAATTTATTCTCTTTTTTGCAGGTCTATATTGTCCCAATTCACAGAGGAGCAAATGAGTAGGTACGAATCTTTCCGTAGGTCTGGATTTCAGAAATCTAACATGAAGAAGGTACTCTTGCTTTTTCTCCTCCTAGCCTCTTTTCTGCACATGTTACATATGATTTGTATTATCTCCCAAAAGTACCATAGATGATATACTGAGACTGTTTCTTGCCCTCTCTTAGCTTGTGAGCGTCTATGACCCCATTCATTTGTGTGTTGTTCTTTGTCTTGAGCTGGGAGAGGGGGTTTAGAAAAAATGGGCTATAGTGAGAATCAAATTGGGTAATTGTTCTTCGTCTTCTGTCGATTAATCTTTCTAATGTATGCTGAGGCTTTCTAAGTTAACACAAACAAATAAATATGTAATGGAAATAGAATAAGTAGAAAAGGGCTAGTCTCCTTTGCTAGAAGACTCTTATTTCCCTTTTCATTTCACCTCTAGTCTAATGCTAGTTCTGTTTCCATCTTTTGAGGTTGGAGGGCATTCTTATCTGATATTTTAACAGTCCCTTACATTTAGCAGATCAAAGCAACTGGTGTTAGGCTTGTCTTTCACTGAGAATATATAGTTTCAGAACCTCAAAATTGACGCCAAAATCTCGGGAATATCTTTGAGAACAATGATCTTTGCTACCGTACAAGGAAATTGTTCAGGCCCATAGGCCATTGAGATGTTTGTTTGTTCACTCTCATAATTTCTCATGCATGATTTTATTTATGTGTCATCACTTCGCCTATGTTGTCTATGCAGTTGTTGATCAGTATCACTGGAAATTCAAAGATATCTATCCCAATGACAATTGTGGTGTCTGGTATAGCAAAATTGTTTGTTGGTGAGCTTGTTGAAACAGGTTGGTAGACATTTACAAGTTTATATTAGATATCAAATAAAGCCAAAATATCTTTTTCAGTGAGGCGTAGTTGGTTCATTTATTAAAGGGTAAAATGTAGTAGCAGCCCCTAGAACTCTCCGCGAATGAGCATGTTGCTCACTTTAGCTCTTAAACTGACTACTAAAGAAATAGCGCTAAAATGGCTTCTATAGACAACTCATCAAAGTTCACACTGTAAATAAGGGCCTTTAGTGCATCAATCTTTCCCAAGTATTCACTATGCTGTATCTTTCTTGGAATTATTTTTTCCAGCTAGAATGGTGATGGCGGAGAGAAAGGATACAGGGCCTATCAGGCCGTGTCACATGAGAGAAGCATATAGAAGGCTAAAACTTGAAGGCAAGATTCCAAAAGGATCAGTGCCAAGGCTTTTCCGTTAGACAACCATGGAAGCTACTTGTGCTATTATGTCCGGTTTTCTTCATCCTCCTTTAGCTCACAGTATTCAACTTGAAAGATCATTCCCGTTTTGGATCATTATGATACTTTCCTTGCTCTTCATTTTCAGGCCATGTAAACATAGCTGGGATACAGAGCTTTGGAAGGTATGCAAATGCTTTTGGATTTCTTGTTAAATTTGCAGTGCCTGTTCATTATGTTCCTCTATCAGAAGTAAGTAATGCGACATTTGGAAAGGCAAGGATGTTTCCATATGCTCCTATTACTGAACCATAAAATGGGGAATGAGGAACAAATATTCTTGAACATCTTGGCTAAAACGTCACAGCATTGTTTTATCTTTTATATGCAGAATTTGCTGTGTGCGCGAATATAAGTGATGGTTAGCGCCTTGAGTGAAGCACACAATATCTCAAATGTTTCTATAGAGTCTTCGTCCTCTTGGTCTCTATAGTGCATAAATTACTTTTAGTTTGGATGTACAACCCCTTGGCATCACTAATCAATCGTATATTGAACTTTGATGCACTTGAGTGAAAAGAAACCATTGACACTAATGCATATTCATTCACTATGTTCATTGAGCCAGGTAAAATGAGCCAAATTTTTTTGTTGACTAGAAAAGAGATTCAACAAGTAATATGAGTGAGCAAATTGGGAACTGCCATAATTTGACAGCAGATTTCAAGTACCTAATTTCCTATCTTCAAAATTATTACGCTGAATGTAGCTTTTAGAATTAGGATTTATTTGCCGGTTTAAGGTTTGCTTATTTGTCCCTACTTTGCTCACAGTTGCTAGTGATTCTAGGGTTGAACCATATATTAAGAAATTCAGATATTTCAATCACTTAATCTAGCAAGTTTCATGTTCAAACTAGTGGGAACTAGCTATATGAATCAACTAATATAGTCAGAGCTATTCATTTCAATAGTGTAAGTGATTTATTTTTCTAGGGCAAATTAGGGGGTTGGTTAAATCTCACATAGTCCTAATGGTGGCTGTAAGAATAGAAATTAAGCTTTATTTAATGTATTTTCTTAACAGTGGCGAACCTAAGTGTGGTAGGGGGTTTAATTGAATCCCTTTGGTCGGACCAAAACCTTTTTTCTAGAGTGAAATAAAAATGTCACAAGGGAGAAAACGTGTTTTCCAGATTCGATCTACATAATTGGCTAAATAAAGAAAAACGAAAAAAAGAATTTAAAATAGTTTAGTAGATTGTAACAACCAGTGAGATAGTATTATTTAGCTAATAGGAAAAGGTACATATTAATTTTACCCTCATACGTCGAACTATCTTTATACATGACAAGAAACGACATTTTTGTAATTACCCTTGAGCAAGGCTGGCTCCAGGCCAAAGGGCACACATGATTTTTTCAGGCCACTCATTACATTATGTCCCATTAATTTAATGGGTTAAATTTGCCTAAAAGAAATTTATTCAATTAATTTTTACTTTGTCCTTTCTAGGAGAGTTATTTAATAAATGATCCTCTTTCTATTTTTCTTGCAATTTAAGTACCTTTTAGATCACGGTTTAAAAATTCCTTTTGAGCACATTAAAAATTTTAGATCATAGTTTAAATTTTTTAAGTTATTGCAAACGTCAGACGATAGTCTAATATCTTGTCTGTATTGGGCAAACATATGACTCGAATATGTCCTGAAGGGTAATTTTCAAGAGATATATTTTCATAACTATTTAAAATAGGGATAAATTTTAAATGATGGTCTAAATAAGGGACCCATGTATAAATCAACAACTACTTTTAAAGACGAAATTGGTACATTGGTTCACAAGTGATAGAATTTAAAAAGGTATTTCATAAGGTCATACAATCAAATAATCCAAAGCGAGCTTGTACATAGTCTCAAAAATTTATCTGAACTTCATCTATACTATTGTTTTTACTTTATGTTATCTTCTTTTAATCCAAGATTTTCACAATTTAATTTTTTTTCTTCATAAATTTCTATATCATTTTTTGTTATTTATGAGAATTTTAATATGTCAATTGAAAATATAAATATGATTATTCAAAACTCAAAATATATTAGAAATTACGTTGAATCTTAAAAACCTAGAAAAATAAGATTTAAATAAATTTAAATCCTCTTATTAAAGTTTTGCTTTAGGCCACAAAAGTTTTTGAACCGCCCCTGCCCTTTAGTCATCACAAGACACAAAAAGATCGCATAATAGCTTATTTGGCTGTCTGAGTAAAAGATCGTCAAACAAGAGCGTTCTAGTGTGTTGTAGATTCTTATCCAAAACTTGTATCATTGATTATGTCATGTGAATTGCCGGCCCCAATCGGCACCACTGAATCACTAAGGCCGACTTTCGTACTTGCTTGATGATAATGATTATATATGTAAGTCGACACATAATGTAACACTTTAGCGATGACTACATAGGTCTCCATAGAAAGTAACATTTTAGCGAGGACTACATAGGTCGTCACAGTAAGTAGAACTTAGCTATCACTATAATGAAGGAGATAACTGAGATCCACTTGATCCAAGAGGGTTCAAGCAACAAGCCAATACCATTGTGCTTATTGTAATGGTGCTTATTAGATAAATGACAAGGAGTTCAAATTTCCAAGTTCACTTCTCGTGTTTTTTCTTCCCATTTCATAGATGGTACGTGCAATTATGTGAAAGAATTTCGGAACTGGGACTATCCAAAGGCTGTGTTTGCCACCCATGTTTGATCAACAAAATGTGTACTCGAATCTCTACGATATAAAACGCAACCAAAACCATAGAGGTGAACTATGATGGATCTTGTTTTTTCTGGTGATGATGTGAAAACAACAGAGCTACAAATGATGAGCAATAACTTATCTCTAATGTACCGTCAAATGGTGACCGATGTTCCATGTTGTGTTGGGGATAATCCAGAACCAGGGATGGGAACCATTGAGAATATACCTCATACTAATATAGGACATATGGATACAACCAATTTAGCATATGCAAAGAACTGAGAAATATACACAAGATCATTAATAGCCATAAAAAGTCAGATACTGAACATTCCAAGAACAAAGAAATATAATGTAGTATAAACTAGTCTGAGCCAAGAAGCAGATAAGTGACAGGTTAACTTAAATGAAATTGAAAAGTAACACCAAAATACTTTGAAAATTCTGGTGAAAAGCAAGTCTATCTTGTGATATGCGTGATAAAAGAATTCAACTCTATTCGAGAAGCACCCCTTTTCTCTGTGGAACGCCTTACTGCTTCATCCAATTCTTTTGCTCTTTTCCTAATTACATCACCTTCTTCTGATGCCATCAACTTCCTCACGACATTCTCAATGGTAGATGCACTCACCAACTCCTCGCGTTTCTCCCACTCCCTGACGAGCAGGCCTATTTTAAACATTTCCGTCACCAAGAAACCATTTCTCGGTTGGTCAGATTACGCATCAGCTTCGGCACATGTCTGACCTTTGTGATCTTCCACAAGTTTCCATTTGACATCTGAAAGAAATAATCCCCTTGATTATTTTCATTAATTGAAAGGTATTTATACAAGTTACAAAATAGGAGAATCCTATTCTTATTCTATTCCTAGAACCTTATTCTACCATAATTTTAACTATACAATTATGGTAGGTGTATCATCCTAATTTAGGTAACAAATACACTACAATATACATCACATATATATACCATATATACAAGATTACATAAATGTAATCTGCCCGTGATGGGCTGATTTGCTGGGCTTCCGTGACTGATGGCCCAAGACTGGCTCCGTGACTGCTGTGCTACTGCTTTGGGTATTCCCGTGATATACACCTCTGTATATCACGTGTATATCACGGGTATATATACCTTGTTTAACACACCCCCGCAGTCATAGCGGGCGGTCTTTATGCGAAATTGGTAGATAGCAAGGATGATGTGGAGAAGTGGACGAATAGAGAACTATATAAGATGGCGAGGAAGGAGGCAAAGATAACGGTCACGGCGACAAAAATGATGGCTTTTGAACGCCTATATATGGAATTAGAGGAAAAAAGAGGGGATAAAAAGTTGTACAGACTAGCCAAGACGAGGGAGAAGAGGGCTTGTGACTTGGATCACGTGAGGTGCATCAAGGATGAGGACGACAAAGTACTGGTGGACGACGTGCATATTAGGCGGAGGTGGCAGTCTTACTTCCATAAACTCTTGAACGAAAAATGAGATAGAGACATTGTGCTGGGAGACCTGGAGCAATCCGGTAGGTACCAGGGTTTTGGGTATTGTAGAAGCATTAATGTTGAGGAGGTTAATGGTGATGTTCGCATGATGCGCAAGGGACGAGCGACCGGGCCCGATGAGATCCAGTCGAATTTTGGAAGAGTGCAGGTAGGGCAGGTTTGGAGTGGATGACTGAGTTGTTTAAAGTCATTTTTAAGATGGCGAGAATGCCCGAAGAATGGAGGTGGAGTACAATGATTTCTTTGTACAAGAATAAAGGTGATATCCAGAGTTGCAACAACTATATGGGTATCAATCTGCTGAGACACACTATGAAAGTCTGGGAAAGAGTCATGAAGATGAAGGTGAGAAGAGGCGTGTCTATTTCCGAGAACCAATTTGAATTCATGCTTGGGGTATTTAAATTTCAGTCAGGCACCCACCTCCTAATGCGGGTATTTTAATTTCAGTCAGGCGCCCACCTCATAATGCGGGTATTTTAATTTCTGTCAGGCGCCCACCTCCTAATGCGGGTATTTCATTTCAGTCAGGCACCCACCTCCTAATGCGGGTATTTAAATTTCAGTCAGGCGCCCACCTCCTAATGCGGGTATTTAAATTTGATCAGCGCCCACCTCCTAACGCGGGTATTTAAATTTCAACAGCGCCCACCTCCTAACGCGGGTATTTCAATTTCGGCCAGGCACCCACCTCCTAACGCGGGTATTTAAATTTCAATCAGTGCCCACCTCCTAACGCGGTATTTCAATTTCACCAGCACCCACCTCCTAACGCGGGTATTTCATTTCACCAGACATCCACCTCCTAACGCGGTATTTAAATTTCACCAGCGCCCACCTCCTAACGCGGTATTTCATTTTAGTCAGCACCCACCTCCTAACGCGGTATTTCATTTTCAACAGCGCCCACCTCCTAACGCGGTATTTTAATTTCACCAGGCACCCACCTCCTAACGCGTATTTCAAATTGCCGACGCCCACCTCCTAACGCGGGTATTTCAAGTCAGCGCCCACCTCCTAACGCCGTATTGCATTTTCAACAGCGCCCACCTCCTAACGCGGGTATTTCAATTTATGTCGCACCCACCTCCTAACGCGTATTTCATTTTGATCAGCGCCCACCTCCTAACGCGGTATTTCAAATTTCACCAGCGCCCACCTCCTAACGCGGGTATTTTATTTTCAATCAGGCACCCACCTCCTAACGCGGGTATTTAAATTTACATCAGCGCCCACCTCCTAATGCAGTATTTTAATTTGATCAGGCACCCACCTTCCAACGCGGTATTTCAATTTCATTCAGGCACCCACCTTCTAACGGGTATTTTAATTTCGATTAGGCGCCCACCTTCTAACGCGGGTATCTTAATTTCAATCACGCCAAAGGCGACGTCGCCATCCGCATAACGCCTAAGCCGACGACGCCACCTCATCCCGCCTATGCTACATCATCATCCGCATCGGGAAGTACTTGAACATCGTTCAGCCCTTCCCCCAGTATCTCGCCACATCTGCAACCGGTGTCATCATAAGTCAACAATGGGGAATTATTTCTTGAATCTGCACCATTTTTTGCAACTTCTCTTCCCCTCGGGATTCAATTTCTTCCCACGCATCCTTAACCTTCCCTCAATGATCAGGACAAAATTGGCTACTCAGTCAACTTCTTTGGCCGAAAACTCTTTCATCGTCTCCGACCAAAGAGGGGCATCTGTTGACACCCAATTTTGTCCCATCATTTATGATTTTATTTGCAATTTTTAATATTTTTGACACTTTAAAACAATTTTTCAATATAGGCATATATGTGTATATATATCATTATTATTATTATTATTTACATTCTTTACTGTAATTTGCATTTTATATCACAATCATACTTTTATCCTAATATTATATGTTATTTTATTTTCGCAAAACCGCATTGCATTTTTATTTTTATTTAAGCATCAAGCATTTCACAAATATTATATTTTATCATATTTTCATCTTTACAATTTATAAATTTTGCAAAGCTTTCTTTTATATAATAAAATCTCTTTTTATATTTTTAAACCCATAACCCTTTTCATTTCCCCAAAAACAACTTGTACTCTACTCAACCCAAAACAATTCCTACCCAACCCAAACTAAAACCCATTTTCGCCCAAGCCCAACCCATCACCCATTTTATTTCCCCAACCCAAAAACAAATACCCAGGCCCAATCGAAAGCTCCACCCGGATCGCCCAATACCCAATTCCCTTTCCCTTTATTCCCCCAACTCATAACCCTAAAAACATTTTCTCATTCCACACCCTTAACTCTCTCTCTCCATCACCGCACACACCCTCAAGATACCCACACCGGCGACCCCACGCCGCCGGCCACCTCGCCAACACCCTAACACCACGACGCCAACACCACCACACCACCAGCCACTCTACCCCACTCCACGCCGGCCACAACACCCTCACCACTACCATACCCACGCCGACGACCCCATACCCGTGACCCCCACACGGCCACTGCCCGACACCAACCTACGCCAGACACGCTACACCACCCACACCACCGTTGATTTTGGGGGTTTTTGAGGTCCTAAGTCCGAAAATGAGGGTTCCGATTTACTCTTGTTGGTGGTTTCCGGTTTGCTTTTGTTGGTGGTTTTGGTACTTTTGTTGGTGGTATCGGGTTTGATTCGTTGGTGGTTTTCGATCTGTTTTGGTGGTTTTATTTTCGATAGGGTCACAATCCGGGTCGGGTCACCCCATGTCGGACGAAAATCTCCAGGTTTATGTTTTACTTTGTTGTTGGTGTATCTGGAATTTGGAGAAAATCGATTCGGGTTGAAAAACATCCGATTCGGGTCGGGTCGACCCGGTTCGGTTAATTTCCAGATTTTTGTATGTTTATATTGTGTTGTTGGTTAGCTGTAATTTGGAGAAAATCTATTCGGGTTGAAAAACATCCGATTCGGGTCGGGTCACTGACCCGGTTCAGTTATTTTTCAGATTTTTGTATGTTTATATTGTGTTGTTGGTTATCTGTAATTTGGAGAAAATCAATTCGGGTTGAAAACACATCCGATTCTGTCGGTCACCGACTTGCCCGGTTAATTTCCAAATTTTTGTATGTTTACATTGTGTTGGTTATCTGTAATTTCGAGAAAATCGATTCGGGTTGAAAAACATTCGATTCGGGTCGGGTCACTGACCCGGATCGGTTAATTTCCAGATTTTGTATGTTTATATTGTGCTGTTGGTTACCTGAAAATTTGGAAAGAATTTGATTCGGGTTGAAGTATCCGATGCGGGTCGGGTCATTGTTCCGGGTCGGGTCGACCCAGTTCGAATAAATTTCCGGATTTTGTGTTTTAATATCTTGTTGTTTATTATCTGAAAATTCAAGAAAGAAATGTGTGATTCCGGGTCGGGTCAACCCGAAATCCGGCCGAATCACTGCTCGTGATCCGGCCCGTAAATTTGAATTCGGCCTGGACGCTTTAATTGTGAATCGCCGCTTTTTTTTTTTGGCATTTTAAACATACATTTACACAACTATCTTGTTGTTTTCCTGTTTTATCATTTTAACTAATAGTGCTTTTAGGACGCTGAAATTAATTTCGAGGCCGCGCTTTTTTTATTTGTTTCTCTGTTTTCTGTTTACCGTTTTAAACATCCGTGCAAATGAGATATTTCTTGCTTTCTTGTCTTCTTGTTTTAAACTAAATATCGCGTCCTTCCGGATATTATTTCTCAATTTCGCTTTTTCTTTCTTTGCTGACACCATTTTACCGATTTGAATATTATACTACATAGGCCGATGAAATTAAATTCGAGGCCGCACTTTTCGTTCGTTTCTCGCTTATCGCTTTTCTTTAACATCCGTGCGACGGATATCTTTTTGTTTTACTGTTTTACTGTTTTATTTTCTTAACTAATATTGCACTTGTGCCTATGAAAATAAATTCGAGGTCGCGTCCTTCTGGACATCATTTCTCAATTTCTATTTTTTCTTTGTTTCGATACAAATTTTACTGATTGGAATTAAATACTACACTTGGCCGATGAAAAATATCCGTCGATTTTGAGGCCTCCACAGTTGCAAAGACGGAAATATAACTTCTGGGCAATGATGAGGCTTAAACCTTTTTCACCCGAGAGACCAACATGTTCGATAGGCAAGGCAAATAAAATGACCAACGAGTCATATGTTCGCAACCACGACGTGAATGGAATGATCTTTTCAAAATTTAAGTCTGAACCCTCCGTAATAAAAACATTTATTGTTTTGGATACGGATTCGAAGTTATGTATATTTAATTATTTCTAACCGTTTATTCTTGACAGCTTGCAAAGATAAAGTCAAAGAAGGCAAATAACCCCTCGGAGATTATTTATTTTGTTGTTGTCATTTACTTTCTTAATTCAGCTTTATTTCATTCTGTATTGTAATATTATTGTACTCGTGAAATTATTGAAATGTTTAGAATAGGCAAACATAGAATTAATTAATAAGGTAGTCTAAAACTTGAAACCCATTGCTAGTTCATTTATTTTTAGGCTCGGTTAGTTTTAAAATTGTTAATCGCTAGTTTATCTATTTTTAGGCCCGTCGCCCATAAGAAATCACATTGCATACATCTTTATCAATTTTCATACGAATGCATATTCATAGTCTTTTTTAGCTTTACAGGTATATTATTGTCATACAAATGCATAATTTCATTAAATACTTGCAACATTATTTTTATATTTGTAAAACATGCACTTTTAACATAATAATTAACCTGAGTTTGATCGGATAACCGCAAGTTAGCGGATCTTAAAGGATGCCTAACCTCTTTCCTTTAGGATAATAAAGAACTCTTACATAGAATCTCATTAGTTATGTAGATCATAAAATTGGAGTTATTTTACAGCTTTTAGTTAGTATTTAGGTGCCCTAATTCACCTTTGAATAATTAGGTGGCAACTCCTCAAAGCAAGCATTTTATTCAATCCAGAGGGAATCGACGCCATAGCGTCGCGAAGCTCGTAGGTCAAAATCGGGCGCGACAAAAGGAAGCTTCAAATACCCCGGGTCTATTGTCCAAGAAAATAGAGAGATTGATGACGACGTCACACATCGTATTAGGGCAGGGTGGAGGAAATTGAGGCTTGCATCTGAAGTCTTGTGCGATAAAAAAGTGTCACCAAAACTTAAAGACAAGTTCTATAGTGTGGTGGTTAGAGCGACTATGTTGTATGTGGCGGAGTGTTGGCCAGTCAAGACTTCGCATATCCAAAAGAAGAGAGTAGCGAAGATGAGGATGCTGAGATGGATGTGTGGGCATAAAAGGAGGAATAATGTTAGAAATGATGATATCCGGGATGTAGTGGGAGTGGCTTCGGTGGAGGTTAAGATGCGGGAAGCGAGGTTGAGATGGTTTGGGCATGTGCAGAGGAAACATGAATGACCCAGTGCGGAGGTGTGAGAGGTTGGCTATGGACGGATTCAGGAGGGATAGATGTAGGCCGAAGAAATATTGGACAGAGGTGATTAGACGGGATATGGCGCAACCGTAACTTACTGAGGACATGACCTTAGATAGGGGGTTGTGGAGGGCACAAATTAGGGTATAAGGGTAGTGGGTAGTCGAGCGTATTCCTACTTACGTTTACAAATTGGTTGTTGTAGTGGTATTACTGTAGGCTCGATTAGCATATCATACTAATAGGCGCAATAGTGCTTTATAGTCCCATGTAGTGTGACTTCTGCTGCTATGTGTTCTTTAGTGTACTTTGTTTATCTTATTTACATGCGTTAGTTACGAATAGGCGCAATAGTGCCTTATCTTATTTATAAGGCAGGTGATTTTGTATCTGTTGGTAACACATAGACCTGGTGGACTGATCTACTATGGATACCAGCTGATGTTGGAAACATACAAAATACTCTTCAGTGCTATCTCCATAATTCCTATGGGAAGTGAGTATGTTGATAGCTGGACCTAATGATGTAATTCAATGTGCAGGTTTCAACATGTTTTTCTTGAGGAAGATCATATTTGTTCTATGTAGAGTCAAGCTATCAGTATGTGGTATTAGAACTTTGTGCTCATTCATCTGATGGTAAGACAATAACCAAGAAACATACAATAACCAGATGTGGAGCGTCTGGTATCTGGACAACCACCCAATCAACATCTGTATACGAGTCAAGTGTAGAGGCCGTCGAAGGATATAGATGCAAGCCATAGTCAAGTGTTCCCTGGATGTATCGGATAATGCGTTTGAGCGCATTCATGTGCTCAACCCTAGGATCATGCATAAACAAACACACCTGATATACGACATACGTAATATCTGGTCTCGTAATGTAAGATACTGAAGAGCCCCAAAAAGACTGCGATAGTGGGTAGGATCCTCGTAAGGTGAGCCAACCGCATCACCCAGCTTGGGTTTAGGATCAACTGGAGTGTAAGTAGACATACACGATGACATACCATCTCACTTAATTATCTCAGCGGCATACTTTCGTTGGGATAAGAATAACCCACCTTCATGACGAGTGACAACAATCCCCAAGAAGTATCTCAAGGGGCCCAAGTCCTTCATAGCAAACTCAGAACTGAGTAGTGTCATGATAGACTTGCATAAATCATCAGAAGAAGCAGTCAAGATAATATCATCCACATATAATAGAATATATGCCAAGGAAGTACCACGCTGATAAATGAACAGAGAATTATCAGACCTGCTGTGAGAAACCCAATAGTAGATACATAGTCTGCAAAGTGATTATACCAAGCCCGGGGGACTTCTTCAATAAACATACATGATTCGGATATTTGGGGTGTCAAAAACCCAAGGGCTAATGCATGTAGACTGTCTCCTTAAGATCACCATGTAAGAAAGCATTCTTGACATCTAGCTGATGAACAGTGCGAATGGTAGCCGATTTGACCACCGGACTAAAAGTCTCACCACAGTCCACGCCAACCTGTTGAGCCTTACCATCACCTACAAGACGAGACTTAAGTCTCGCAAAAGAACTATTAGAATTATCTTTATGAGTAAAAATCCACATAGACCGAATAATATTAATGCTAGAAGGGTGGGGCACCAACTCCCACGTCTTTATTTTAATAAGAGCATTATATTTATCATGCATAGCCAATTTCCAATTCGGGTCATTTAATGCAGACATTGGATTACGGGGTAGTGGGGATTTAAGAACATTAGAATTAAGATTAAAATATCTTTTTAGTGTAAAAATACCCTGTTGACTACGAGTAACAGGTCGGTGACTTGGGGGAGAATTGGGTGGATTTTGGGAAAAATTCGGATGGGGGATGGATTGGCCAGCAGGCAGTGGGCCTGCTGGCTCAACACTGGAATCTGGACCTGGAACTGGAACAGAAACATGGTTGGATGAGTGGCCCTATTGCTGGACCTGTAATGGGATAGGCTGTGGGTGTTGGCGGGGCAGTAGGCCTGCTGGCGTTCCTGGGGTACTGGATTGGCCCAATAAGTGGTGCATAATGTACGGTGACACTTCGTCATTTAAAAAATTATACGAACTAGGCACGGGACTACTCACTTTAGCTCATAAAAAATAACATGACGACTAATTATGATTTTATTAGATGATAAATCAAAATATTTGTAACCACGATGATTAGATGGATACCTTAAAAACACACAAGCGGTAGAACCTTCTTGAAGTTTGGTAAGTGTAGTTGACATAAATAGTGGATAACATAACCACACAAAGACCCTAAGATGTGAATACGAAAGATTCTTATTATAGAGGATTTGAAAAGGGGATGAATATGTCAATCCTTTGGTAGGAAGTATGTTAAGGAGATAAATAGTCATTTGTAGAGCATGATGCCAAAAGGAGGGGGTACGAAAGCATGGACTAATAAAGTTCGGACAATATTATTAATGGTATGAATTTTTCATTCGGCTTTACCATTTTGTGAGGACGTATGAGGACAAGAAAAATGAAAAATTATGCCATTAGTATCACAAAATTCCCGAAACAGTCCATTATCATATTCTTTGCCATTATCACACTGAATATTTTTTATTTTCCGTTCAAATTGGGTACGGATGAATGCTCTAAATTTTAAGAATGTGAAAAAAACATGATATTTCTTTGGTAACGGAAAGGTACATAAAAAATAGAATAATCATCCAAAAGTAGAACATAATAACGATGGCCCATAGAACTTAGAACGGGAGAAGTCCATAAATCGCTATGTATAATGTCAAACGGCATCAAAGTACGATAAGTAGAGGCTACAAATGGTAATCTAACATGTTTCATAACAGACAGTAATGACATATTGGAGTACTACGCGTACCCTTACAAGAAATAAAATTGTTTTTATGCAAACCCAAACGTGCATGCCACAAGGAAGGAGCTAGAGCTGCAAATGTCGATGACATGGCTTGACTTGAGAAACTGGACGCGGGCGGGATTGGATAAAAGTCTCCCTTACTATTGCATCTCATGAGAGGTATCCTTGTTTTGAAATCCTTCACAAAAAATCTAGAAGGATCAAAATTAACAGAAACTCAATTATCAGTGGTGAATTTTCGGACAGATATCAAATTTTTAATTAAGTTAGGGCATTTTTTAAGACAAGAGGTGGATGTAGGGAAGACAAAGTTGTATTACCGTAACCACGAATTGGAATTGTATTGTCATTGCCAACAATAATGCCATGAGTATTGCTCAAATTGGAATAAGATGAGAGAGTACCTTGGTCGGACGTCATGTGAGAAGTGGCGTCGGTGTCCATGTACTAATTCGCGTCTGGAGAATTTAATCCATGTGTATGCATGGCGGCCTCAATATCCGTGGATGTCGGCATCGAATTCGGGCCCACAGTATTGAAGGCCTGTTGGGGCCGAGGCCCAAGCACACCGTGGTCTGAAACTCGGAACGCTGCTGGTAAGAACCCGAGTAATTGGGCCTGTTATGGGGCTGTACCGGGGACCAATGTGGCTTGAAATAATTAGAAGGAGGGCAGTAGGCGGGATTGGGTCACTGGTCCAGGCCCACTGCCAAGGGGCCCAAGGCTAGGACTAGGCGGGCTGGGGCCCAGAACCCCGAGGCCCACCTCCGGTGTAATTATTATTCCCACCGGTGTTGCCACTATTCCGACCGTCGATGTTGTTGCCGCCACGATTATTGCCATTATTTTTATAGTTTTGACCCTTCTTGCCACCATCGTTGTTGCGGTTTTGGCCTGAATTATCAAAAAACCCGTGAGAGTTATTGGATGAAGTCATCATCGCCACGGAACTGCCGCCTGTAGCCGCCTTTTTTGCCAAGCTAGCTTCTTCTAACGTGAGCATCGAACGAGTATGATAAAAAAGGGGAAGCAAATTACTTTGACGGAGGAGAGTCCCAACGCCATTATAGGTCTCAGATAGGCCTGCAACCATTTGTATAACAAGACAATTATTAGTAACAGGCGCACCAACATTACAGAGTTGGTCTGCCAATTCCTTGAGCCGCTTACAATAGGCTGAAACATTCAGAAAATCTTCTATGCGGACTTGTGAAAATTCTTGCTCCCAATTCGGGAATGTTGGTTATCCTAGAATATATCATGCAATCTATTCCAGGTAGCCATAGCCATAGTGTCTAGTTCAATGATTGTCTGTAAAAGGTCGGTAGAAATAGTGGAGTAAATCCACTGAAGGACGGTAGCATCAAGAGTGATCCATAACTGAGGATCCTCCGCGGGTGTAGGGACATCGGGAGGAATTACGTGATGGAGGACTTGATGTGTGATCGCGTGAATTTTGAACAACTCTGCGCACGTCGCATATTGGACGTTTTCCATCTCAAGAACTATAGTGATGTTGTTCTTGATGTTAGAAACAGTAAGGACATGATGAAACAGGTTCTTTGACGTCGACATAACGAAAGAATAAAGGGATCTAGAAGAAAATTTGGGAAGAGAGAAGGTAAGATTGGCACAGAATCCGAGATGAGATGCGAATTCAGAGGCAACGGAAGAGAGGAAAAATTGAGAAGTAAGTTTAGACCTAGACTTCTGATACCATGAAAGAAATAATCTTTTGATTATTTTCATTAATGAATGAGTATATATACAATTTACAAATTCCACAATATTGCTATTCTACTCCCAAAACCCTATTTTATTTGTACAAGAATTCTATAATTATGGTAAGTGTACAATGCTAATTAAATACAAATAATATGTTACCAAATATACTCCAAAACGTGATATACTTGGCATGTATATCACATGCTATTTTGTCTTGTGTGTTCGGTATATACACGGTATACACAAGACATTGTATATGTCGTGTATATTGTGTATATCACGGTATACTTTCAGTAATGAACAGTAAGAGAAGAAGAGAATTATTATGTAGTATTATTTATCATATTTCATTTTGGAGGAGGTATTCTATTTATAATACAAAGTGCATTTTGAAGTCTGTTGGAAACAGACCTAACCTTTTTCAATAGGTACCTCTTAAAATACCAATAGAAAATTTTGGATGCCATAGTGACCGCATGGCACCCGCCTTAGCACTTAAATTGGGTGCCAAAACGGTCGTGTTGCGCTAGGCATCACGCTCATTTGGGTGCTATAGTGGGGACAACGCATTGGCCACCACTCTCAGTTGAGCGCTATACCAAGGGCGTCGTGTCAGCCTCTCCTCGCTTAAAAAATTATTCTCTCAATTACTCCCACTAACTATTCCAACACTTTGTTCATACTGTTGTGGTTTTATGAATTGGTGTGAATTGAAAATGAACCATTGCACATTTTCACTCCTCCATCTTGTAAGCTATAAATATTGTATTCTCCAGATTTTTCCTTACAAAAAAATTCTGCAATCTCCCATCTTTCTTAATCATATTTTTTGCACAAACAGAAAACTTCTAAGTGTGATTCGACAATTTCTTTGCGTTCGCAATACACCGGCATTTGACGTACCACTACACCAGTCCCTATAATCCATTCTATTTTGTGAGAAAATAATCCATAACCTCAGGTAGTTGGGGGGATTAAGTTCCTTAAGGAAACACTATGAATTCAGTGGGCTCGAATTTGTTCATCGTTTTTTTGCTTCTTCTCTATTTTTATTTTACTTTGGTTGAATACTTTTCTGGAATATAATTTTGAATACAGATTAACAACAAGCTTAAGGAACTTAATAATATTTTATATTCTGTTAATTTTGAGGGGGAAAAAGTACTTGTTTTCAGAAAACAAGTATTTTTTTCAAAAGTAAAAAGTACTATTTTTAGAACAAAAGGAAAAAAAATCTTTTTGGATACTAAAATATTTGAATTTTCTACTTCGATTTTGAGATTAAAGTTTCATAACTTTCTACTCATTTGGTTACTTGATTTGAAGATATAAAAACTTCATCGAGTAAATAACGTTTGGTTTTCAGTTTGAAAAAATAAAATCTTCACTGATTCTCATTGTTGTTCATTCGGCTTATAGAAAATAATTTTTTTTACCGATTTAGTGATTTTGACTGGTTTGAAGAAATAAAATCTTCACTGGTTCTCCTTGTTGTTTATTCGGTTTGAAGATATAAAAACTTCACCGATTTATTAATTATGTTTGTGTTCGTCGAACAGAAATGGGAGATCCAACTAAACACATTAATGTTATTGGTTCTGGCACAACAACCCCAACCATTGGCTCTATGAGCAATGTTGCTTTGTCCAGTTGTTATGCACCGACCCCGCATCGACTCCGGCAGAAAAGTCCAAAAAGTTCTGGAATTGATTTTAAGTTATGGCAACAGAAAATATTTTTCTATTTGACTACTTGAAGTTCACAAAATTTATTAAGGAGGACATTTCGGTTCTGCCGAAATCAACCCCCAAAAATGAATGATTTATTGTGACGGAGGCATGAAAGCACTCAGATTTATTGTGCAAGAATTATATCTTTAGTGGACTGAAGGATGATCTGTACAATGTTTATAGCAATATGCAGTCTTTGAAAGAACTTTGGAATGCATTGAAAAATAACTACAAAACAGAAGATGCCGGGTTGAAAATTTTATAGGCGCAAAATTCCTGAACTACAAAATGGTAAAAAACAAGTCTATCATTACCCAAGTCCAAGAATTGCAAGTTATTATCCATGATTTCCATGCTGAAGGTTTGGTTATTAATGACACATTTCAAGTTGCACCATTTAATTGAGAAGTTACCTCCTTTATGAAAGGACTTTAAAAATTATTTAAAACACAAACGAAAGGAGATGACGCTCAAAGATCTCATCGTTCGATTGAGGATTTGGGAGGATAACAAATCAACTGAAAAGAAGGCTAGAGGAAATTCAACAATTATGGAAGCAAATATTATTGAGGATGCCTCAACTAATTCGAAAAAAAGGAAGAAACCTTCTGGATCAAAGAATTATCCCAAGAAAAAGTTCAAGGAAAATTGTTATAATTATGAAAAAGCTGGACATAAGTTTATAAATTGTCGTGCTCCAAGAAAGGATAAAAAAAGGGAAAGCAAACATGGTCGAAACAAATGAGAATATGGAAGACTTGTGTTTCATGCTATCTGAGTGCACTTTGGTGGAAAATCTCAAAGAGTGGTGGATTGACTTTAGAGACACTCACCATGTTTGTGCGGTTAGATAAGCATTTGTTTCATATGCTCCAGCCGTAACTGAAGAAAAACTCTCAATGAGAAATTCTGGAACGACCAAGATTGAAGGCTCTGGGAAGATAAAATTGAAGATGATTTCCGACAAAGTGGTGACTCTGAACAACGTGATGCATGTTCCTGAGATGAGGAAAAATCTCGTCTCTACTGCACTTCTTGTCAAGAATGGATTTAAGTGTATTTTTGTATCTAACAAAGTTGTCATAATTAAGAACGAAATATTTGTAGGAAAATGCTACCTTACAGAGGGACTTTTCAAACTTCATGTAATGATCGTTGTAAATAATAATAAAAGCTCAGTTTCTTCTTACTTGCTTGAGTCAAATGATTTATGACATGAACGTTTGGGACATGTAAATTACAAATCCTTGTGGAAAATGATTAATTTAGAAATTTTGCCTAAGTTTGAATGCAATAAATTTAAGTGTCAAATATGTGTTGAGACAAAATACACTAAACATCCTTACAAACCAATTGAAGGAGTTCTGAACCTTTATACTTAATACATACAATATATGTATACATACGATATATGTGATATGAAGTCAATATCATCTCACGGTGAAAATAAGTATTTTATTACCTTTATTGATGATAGCACTTGATATTGCTATGTTTACTTACTTACTAATAAAGATGAAGCAATAGATGCATTTAGGAAATACAAAAATGAAGTTGAAACACAACTTAACAAAAAAAATCAAAATGATAAGAAGTGATAGGGGTGGTGAATACGAATCTCCTTTTGAACAAATATGTTTAGAATCTGGCATTATTCATTAAACAACTACCACATACACGCCCCAATTCAATGGGATTGCAGAAAGAAAGAATCGATCTTTAAAGGAGATGATAAATGCTTTGTTAATAAGTGTGTGTACCTCAGAACTTGTGGGGGGAAGCTGTCCTTACAGCTAATCGAATATTAAATCGAGTTTCCCATAGTAAAACATACTTTATTTCATATGAAAAATGGAAAGGAAGAAAACCTAACTTGAATTACTTCATAGTGTGGGGGTGTTTGGAAAAAGTGCAGGTTTCTAAACCCAAAAGGGTGAAGATAGGACCAAAGACAGTTGATTGTATCTTCACTGGATATGCTACCAATATTAAAGCATATTGAATTCTGATTTACAAATCAGAAAATCTTGATATTCATGTTAATACGGTAATGGGATCAGATAGTGTTGAATTTTTTAAAAATATATATCCCTATATATTTGAATATGAGTCGATTGACAAAGGATCCAAACAACCTCGGGATAGAATGGAAGAAAGCACATATAGTGAAGAAGATCCAAGACGTAGTTAACACCAAAGAAGGTCGACTTCATTTGGACCAAATTTTGTGACTTTCTTGTTGGAAAATGACCCTCGAACATTCAAAGAAGCTATGTCGTCTTCAGAATCACTATTTTGAAAAGAGGCGGTCAATAGTGAAATAGAATTCATATTGAATAACCATACTTGGGAATTATTGATCTTCCTCCTAGAAATAAACTGTTAGGCTCCAAATGGATTTTTAAAAGAAAAATGAAAGGTGATGACACTATTGACAAGTATAATGCTAGACTTGTTGTCAAAGGTTATAGACAACAAGAAGGAATTTACTATTTTGACACATACTCACCTGTTACGAGAATTACGTCTATACAGATGTAAGTCGCGTTAGTTGTTGTATATAATCTCGAAATTCACCAAATGGATGCTAAGACGGTTTTCTTAAATGGAGATTTAGAGGAAGAAATTTACATAAAACAACCCGAAGGGTTTGTGGTTCCGGGCAAAAAAAAAAAGGTATGAAGACATGTTAAGTCTCTTTATGGACAAAAAAAACACCCAAGCAATTGCATGCAAAATTTGACCATACAATATTGTCAAATGATTTTGAGATTAATGAATGTGTCAAATGTGTGCATTAAAAATACACCAAATCACATAGTCATTGTTTTCTTATATGTGGATGATATGCTGATAATAAGTAATGACATTGCCAACATAAATTCTACTAAGCGTATGCTAACTAGCAAGTTTGATAAGAAAGATTTAGGAGTTGCCGATTTAATCTTGGGCATTAAAATCCATAAGACTCCTCAAGATTTGGCGCTGTCACAATCTCACTGCATCAAAACAGTACTTGACAAGTTTAAGTACTTGGATTTCAAAGTTGCAAAGACTCCAATTGATATATATCTTTCACTTGTAAAGAATAAAGGTCAAAGCATATCTCAATTTGATTATGCCGTGTATTGAGATATTTAATGTATATCGTGAATTGTACACAACCCGACATAGCTTATGCTATAAGCAAACTGAGTCGGTACACGAACAATCCAGGCCAATCACATTGGATGGTAATGAGATGAATTTTGGGATATTTAAAACATACCCAAGACTTTGTTTTGCACTACAGTAAGTATCCCGCAGTTATTGAGCTGGACCCTTCACCCGTCCCGACCCGACCCCGTCAAACCCGGCCCACTGGCCAGCTCTAGTGTGGGCTAACAGATGACAGTAAACTTCAGTTTATACATGAGCTGGACCAATTCGGATAACAACTTAAAATATTGGCCCAATTTAGTTGTAATGTTGGCCAAGTAATACACGAAGTAATTATTCCTTTTTCCAATATATTCATAAAATAGCGTGAACATTTTTTTAGAAAATTAGTGTTTTGAAAGTAATGGGGGTAAAGTGAAACCCCTTTAGACGCATATCCTACTTGTCTATGCATCATAATTACTTTATTCTGGTTTGATCATAAGTTTTGAAGTTGAAATTTGAATGTTGAAAATTTAAGTTTTTGAAGTTGTGATTTTTAAAATTTAAAATTGTGTTTGAATATGCATTTTATTGGAAAAAAAATTGAAGTATTATGAGTGGAAATGAAAAAGCTTGAAAATATATCGAAGATACATTTTCAAAATTTGATTAGATTTCATGGTCTAACAGATATTTAAAGATAAAATTTTTAAAATTTAATCCAAAATCTATGATAAAACGCTAGCTATCATGAATCGATCAAGCTCCAAAGATTAGATTTCAAAAACTTATCACAAAGATGGATTTTGAATGAAAGAGTAATTTATCAATGATAGGACTAGAGGAAATTGAGAATAGTGTAAGTGGATAACTCTTTCTCCATTTCTTTGAGCAATATCTAAGTTCTCAAATAATTTAATTCATTCATCCCATTAAATATAGCCACATCATATTGTATAATCCTACACTTCGTTTGTATAGCACTCCACATATTTTGGACAAAGCAAATGTGGCAAATAATTCTTCTTACTTTTTATTTCTTTACACATTTTTGTGTTTGATAGATGACTTGTACAGTTGTACTTAGATGTATTGTACTTAGATGTCTTGCAATTAAGCAGACAAAAGTGGGGTAATAAGTTTTTTATTTACAGGAATGTCACATCTGTTAGTAATGATGAAAGTGGCATATGGACATGAAGATTTTGCAACTATATATGAAAATTCATAGCAGCTATTTCTACATTAAAATAATGCAAAATGATAGGTCCAGGTCATTGATTGTATAAACATCTTCAAGTCCAGTGTATACTAAAATCAACAATCTCAATCACTACTAGTGAATAGCAACTATACAAATTAGAACTGACTTAACATAGAAGAAAACAAACACTTGGCACTTGGGAGTTGGGTGTGAATAGGGATGCCTAGAAGATTTCATGTATTTAGCAGCTTTCTTGTACGATTAATAGAAACTTTACCTGTTCAATTTATTTATAGGTAGCTCTTTTAAACATAAAGTAGATTTTAATATTGAAGATTGACCAGAAAAAAAAAGAAATTCACAATGAAGAGAATGAAAATTATAAATATTAAAGTTCAATTTTGGCAAAGATGAAATACTCTAGGTGATTTCTTCCCATCCGTCTAAATTTTGATGCATAAAGTTACCTAATATATGTGGTGGTCTGACAAATATACGATAGAATAGTTGAGTTATGAGAAAATTGGCCTGAACCCCACGGTTGCTTATAAAACAATGGACCTAAGAAAAATTAGTAGGAAACAGAAAAGAAAATATTCTTTTGTTTGACTTGGATTTATGAAATTCATTGTCTCGACTAATAAATTTTGCGTTGCCAGTAGAATATGGTGACTAAAAAAGAAAATAGTTCATATTAGGAATTTTTCATTCTCAAAACTGACTCAAACCCTAATAGGCTAGACGTGTTAAGGATGAAAAAATTTCATCTATTTCACAGCAAGCTCCTTGTGTGGAGGTATCACTAATAAGAAAATCATTGCTACATAATTTTTTACAACCATCATAGGCCGAGTTAGCCTAAATGCGTTGGTCCTGGACAGAGGATAGTAATGATCACATGAATGAATTATGAATGAGTTTACTGATTAATTCGTTATAAGTCAAAAAGTTCAGATTAGTACTTGACATTAATGGTTAATGTGTATGTTTGAACAAAAAAATCAAAATAATCATGTATAATTTATAAGATACGCAACAAAGGGAAAAAACATTAAACAAAGAAAATTGCAATATCTGTTAGCTGAGTATGTTAAGTTTGTATTCCTGTCTCAATTTATGTAATATTCTCTTTTTATATATAATTATCAGTTTTAAGGAAGAATGAATTTTTTATATATTAATTAATAAAAATTTAATTTTATATTTTATATTTTATTCTTAATGAGATAATTTATAATTGAAATTTCTATAGTTTTTATTTAAATCACAAGTTTCAAACATAAAATTCTTTTAAACTCACTACTAAAAAATCTCTATTCTCTCACTGAAAAATGTTCAGTGGCTATTTCTCAATGTCGGTGAAAAAAAACTTAAATAGTAGTGTTTTCACACGAAAAAATTATGAAATTTTCCAGCGTTTCAATGTGAACTTATTTTCCACCATGTGTTTTTCTAGTGAGCTGGTTCGGTGGAAAATCATGTTTTATAACATAAATTTCTCACTGAATGTCGGTGGGAAAGACATTTCTTTCTAGTAGTGACTCTATGCTCAGGTTAGTCAAATGTCTTCACATAAATTGAGATCGAGGGAGTACCAATTTTCTAAAAATAAACAAAAATTAATTAACTTAGCTAGCAGTCCGTTTTTGTTATTGATTAATTTGGGTCCAAGCAAAACCTCCCAATTTGCCTAGTTGTGCAAGTTAGCTTGATATTTTTTTTGATTATGCTATGATAGCCGACATAAGTCACTTTCTCAAGTTTAAAATAATTTCTTCAAAAAACAGCTTGTTGACAACTCCTCAAGTGTTTTTTTCATAACTTAAGTGTTATAAATACTGGCATTTTCAGCCAAGTTTCCTAAATAATACCTCAAGCTTTATAAATTCTTGAACATTACCTCTCTTTCATGCCTTTAATTTATTATCTTCTCTCATACGAGAAATTTTTTTTTTAAAAGAAAAAATGGGTATCATTGATCACATATCAGATATGTTTGAGGTTACAAGTACAAGGAAGAGCAAACGTAAATCCATGCAGGTAAATTTGCATGCTAATAATTTTTTTTTTGCTTATTTTCTTCTAAATACTCCCTCTGTCCCTGGTTGTATGAGGGTTGACCAGTTGTGAGAGTCAAACAACTCTTTATTTGACTCAATTTCAAAATATAAAATTTTCAAGTATTTTATACTAATAAAATTTACATATTTGAAAACTACATAAAAAATATTATGAAAAGAGTTGGAGAAAATTGTAGTCAAAGAAAGAGTTGTTTGACTCTCCAAACTGGTCAACCCTCGTACAACTCGGGACGGAGGGAGTAATATTTTGAGGCTTGGTTTGATGGTCTATTATGAAACTTATGATGTCTTTTTCATTTCAGACGGTTGAAATCAAGGTGAAAATGGATTGTGATGGCTGTGAAAGGAGGGTTACTAATGCAGTTTCCTCTATCAAAGGTTCATTTCAGACTAATCTTGGCTTTTACATAGTACTCGTATTTCTTTTCTTATTACAGAATATGATTAAAGAAATATATGTTCAAACTTTTACATAAACTCTTATGTTCTCATGTCTTTCTATCATCTCCATCCACTCTTTACTACTACTATGATACTGCTGGATATATCATATATAGAATTTATCATATTAATGCAACTGGAATTCCCAACAAACGAAATATATACATGTTCAATTTAAAAAGTCCCTTATATATATAGTCGCAAACAATGGCCAAAAAAGCAGAAAATTCACTAAGGGGCCGGGGTCCAGTTATATGTATAATTTCTTATATATACACTATACTTTTCTATATATAAATTATAATTTTCTGACCCTTCATCCTATGTAACTCCACCGCTAATCGCAAAACCGCTTTTCAATATTTATTGTACACCACTTTGCATGATTGCTACACATCAAAATAGTCTATATAGTAATTTACACTATCAATTCAATTTTATTTTATTAGTGTAAACACCTATTGTACTAATCTCATTTATGGATAACTATTTATAATTATATTTTAGGTGATCTGATAGTATAAAAATCCTTTTAATTTACACCGTCACATTAAGAGAAGTTAAACTCTATAATAGTAACTTGATTCATTGTATTGAGTTTAATCGTTTTGTCGTTCAATTGTTTGTTTTAGGTGTAAAATCAGTGGAGGTAAGCAGAAAGCAAAGTCGAGTAACGGTGAGTGGTTATATTGAACCAAACAAGGTGTTAAAGAAGGTGCAGAGCACTGGAAAGAAAGCAGAATTGTGGCCATATGTAGAATACAATTTGGTGTCATATCCATATGCCCCAGGGGCCTATGACAAGAAGGCACCCTCTGGCTATGTGAGGGATGTTCCTCAAGCTTTTCAAACACCAAATACTCCTACTGAGAGATTCACCTCAATGTTTAGTGATGAAAATCCTAATGCTTGTTCAATCATGTAAGGAGATGCATTAGAATTTTGTGTGTTGGAAGTGTGACAATACTAAAGTTTTGGTCTTAGACTAGTTTTTTTTTTCTAAGAAAAAAGATTGTGTTTAGTTGTTGAGTTGTATTAGACACGCTAGGGGAAAAGTCATGGGGTGTACAAGGGTTTTATGGATGAAGGGTGTGTAAAAGAAATTTGGGAGATAAACTATGTATTAAGCAACAAAAAAAAAATACTTCGTAGCAAGTACTTAGCATTGAGTTCTTATAGGCAACTCAAATTGGGCCATATATGTTTGTCATGTGCAAAGACACAAATTTACTGTACTTGCTTCTCGGCTCAATTTTCATGTGCACACAAACGAACTCTTTTATTAGTTCTTTGTTAACTTACACGTTGATTGATTATTGTTTGTCGTTTATTCCTTTCGGAAAGAAATAATCTCTTGATTATTTTCATTGATTGAAAGACTATATATACAAGTTACATATTTTCATAATAGGAGAATCATATTCCTATTGTACTCCTAAAACCTTATTATACTTGGATACTAACTATACAATTATGGTAATACACATATTATGGTAAGTGTACAATACTAATTACATTACAACGTTACCTAAACTAGGATACTAAAAGACTACCTAATTTACACGGTACAAGGGTCCAACCGAGAGCCTAATATACACAATATACACATGTATATTGTGTATATTTAACACACCCCCGCAGTCATAGCGGAAGGTCTTCGAACGTTGAGACTGTCCCTAAAATCTTCAAAAAGGACTGAGGGAAGACCCTTTGTAAAGATGTCGGCAATTTGATATCTTGACGGGACATGGCAGACGCGTACCGGACCACGAGCAACCTTTTCGCGGATAAAGTAAATGTCCATCTCGATATGTTTAGTGCGCTGGTGCTGAACCGGATTACCAGAAAGGTAGATGGAACTAATATTATCGCAATAAACCAAGGTTGCTTTCTGAATAGGCGAATGAGGCTCCAATAGCAAATTACGTAACCAACATGATTCCGAGACCACATTAGTTACCCCTCGATACTCGATCTCAGCACTGGATCGGGACAATGTCGACTGACGTTTGGCGGACCATGAGACCAGGTTATTGCCAAGAAACATACAATAGCCAGACGTATACCGTCTGGTGTCTGGACAGTCACCCCAATCAGCATTCGTATACGAGACAAGTGTGGACGTCGAGGAAGGATATAAATGTAACCCATAGTCAAGTGTACCTTGAATATACCGAATGATGCGTTTGAGTACATTCATGTGCTCAACTATGGGATCATGCATGAACAAACACACCTGCTGGACAGCATACGTAATATATGGTCTCGTAAATGTAAGATACTGAAGGGCCCTTGCAAGACTGCGATAGCGGGTCGGATCCTCGTATGGTACGCCGACACGGCACTAAGCTTGGGCTTAGTATCAACTGGAGTGGAAGTGGACTTACAAGATGACATCCCATCCCTTTCAATGATCTCAGCTGCATACTTCCTTTGAGATAAGAACAACCCATCTGAATGACAAGTGATAGCAATCCCCAAAAAGTAACTCAAGGGCCCCAAGTCTTTCATAGCAAACTCAGAGCTGAGCATGGTCATGATAGACTGGCGTAAGGCATCGGAAGAGGTAGCAAAATAATACCATCCACATATAACAGAATATAGGCCAAGGACGAACCACGACGGTAGATGAACAAGGAATTATCCAACCTGCTGTGAGTGAACCCAATAGTCAAAACATAGTCTGCAAACCTCGTATATCATGCCCGGGGAGACTGCTTAAGCCCATATAATGACTTCTTCAACAAACAGACATGATGAGGATGTTTGGGATCCCTGAATCCCAAAGGCTGATACATATAGACTGTTTCCTTGAGATCCCCGTGTAGGAAAATATTCTTTACATCTAACTGATGAATAGGCCATGACTTCGAAAGAGCCAAGCTAAGCACAACGCGAATGGTAGCTGGCTTGACCACCGGACTAAACGTCTCATCACAATCTACACCAACCTGCTGAGTCTTACCATCACCCACAAGCCGCGCCTTATGTCGAACAAATGAACCATCTAAATTCTCCTTATGAGCAAAAATCCACATAGACCTGATAATATTAATACCAGATGGACGTGGCACCAACTCCTACGTCTTATTATCAATAGGAGCATTATATTCATCGATCATAGCAATTTTTTAATTCGGGTCATTTAAGGAAGACACAGGATTATGGGGTAAGGGGGATTTAGGGACATTAGAATGCAAATTAAAATGTCTTTTTAGTTTAAAAATATCTCATTGACTACGAGTGACCAGTCTATGACTCGAGGAAGAATTGGGCGGATTTCGAGAATTTGCTGGGCTCGGGATGGATCGGCCCAGGCGGTGGGCTCTTGGCCCAACTTCGATAAGCAGGAGGCGGAGGCTGGACCAGGTTCGAGTGGGCTGGGCCCAGCTGAATCGGCGCCCGATGCGTCTTGGGGCTGGCGATGGGTGACGGACAGTGGGACCCGGGGCAATGGGCCATTGGAGAATTTTGGTGCGGGATACGTTCGAAAAATGGTGAATAATATACGAGGTTATACTATCATCTAAAAAATTATACGAACTAGGCACATGAGTATTAACTTTAGCAAATGGAAATTGGGATTCATAAAAAATTACATGGCGATTAATGATGATTTTATTAGAGGATAAATCAAAGCATTTGTAGCAACGATGATTAGACGGAAAACCCAAAAACACACACGGAGTAGACCAGGCCTGAAGTTTGTTAATTGTGGGAGACGGGAATAACAGATAACACAAACACCCAAAAATCCGAAGATGTGAATATGAAGTAATTTTATTATATAAAATTTGAAGGGGGAAGAATATGTCAAACCTTTGGAAGGAATTATGTTAAGGAGATAGATAGCCATTTGTAGAGCATGATGCCAAAAAGATTGGGGGTACGGAAGCATGAATTAATAAAGTTCGGACAATGTTATTTATGGAACGAATTTCGAGTTCGGCTTTCCCATTTTGTGAAGACGTATGAGGACAAGAAAAATGAAAATTGATCCCATTATTAGCACAGAATTTCCGAAACTAATAAAATCATCATTAATCGCCATATAATTTTTTATGAATCCCAATTTTCATTTGCTAAGGTTAATACTCTCGTGCCTAGTTCGTATAATTCTTTGGATGATAGTATATCCCCGTATATTATTCACTATTTTTCGGATGTATACCGCACCCAAAATTCTCCAATGCCCATCGCTCACTGGTCCCATCGTCCGTCACCCATCGCCACCCCAAGATCGCCATCGGGTCAGTTCAGCGATTGGGCTACCAGTTCAATTCGAATCGGTCCAGTTCCTCGCCATGTTTATCGAGTTGGGCAGCAAGGGCTCACCGCCATCGCGTGCCGTCCGAGCCCAAAGAAATTCCTAAAATTTGCCCAATTCTTCCTCGAGTCATAGACCGGTCACTCGTAGTCAACGGGATATTTTTAAACTAAAAAGATATTTTAATTTACATTCTAATGTCCCTAAATCCCCCTTACCCCGTAATCCTGTGTCTGCCTTAAATGACCCGAATTCGAAAATTGCTATGACCGAAGAATATAATGATCCTATTGATAATAAGACGTGGGAGTTGGTGTCACGTCCATCTGGTATTAAAATTATCAGGTCTATGTGGATTTTTGCTCATAAGGAGAATTTAGATGGTTTATTTGTTCGACATAAGGCGCGTCTTGTGGGTGATGGTAAGACTCCGCAGGTTGGTGTAAATTGTGGTGAGACGTTTAGTCCGGTGGTCAAGCCAGCTACCATTCGCGTTGTGCTTAGCTTGGTTCTTTCGAAGGCATGGCCTATTCATCAGTTAGATGTATAGAATGTTTTCCTACACGGGGATCTCAAGGAAACAATCTATATGCATCACCCTTTGGGATTCAGGGATCCCAGGATCAAACATCCTCATCATATCTGTTTGTTGAAGAAGTCTTTATATGGGCTTAAGCAGTCTCTCCGGGCCTGGTATACGAGGTTTGCAGACTATGTTTCGACTATTGGGTTCACTCACAGCAGGTTGGATAATTCTTTGTTCATCTACCGTCGTAGTTCGTCCTTGGCCTATATTCTGTTATATGTGGATGGTATTATTTTTTTACCTCTTCCGATGCCTTACGCCAGTCTATCATGACCATGCTCATCTCTGAGTTTGCTATGAAAGACTTGGGGCCCTTGAATTACTTTTTGGGGATTGTTGTCACTCATCATTCAGATGGATTGTTCTTATCTCAAAGGAAGTATGCAGCTGAGATCATTGAGAGGGCTGGGATGTCATCCTGTAAGTCTACTTTCACTCTAGTTGATACTAAGCCCAAGCTTAGTGCCGCAGCCGGCGTACCATATGAGGATCCGACCCGCTATTGCAGTCTTGCAGGGGGCCTTCAGTATCTTACATTTACGAGACCAGATATTACGTATGCTGTCCAGCATGTGTGTTTGTTCATGCATGATCCCAAAGTTATGCACATGAATGCACTCAAAACGCATCATTCGGTATATTCAAGGTACACTTAACTATGGGTAATATTTATATCCTTCCTCGACGTCCACACTTGTCTCGTATACGGATGCTGATTGGGGTGGTTGTCCAGACACCAGACGGTCTACGTCTGGCTATTGTATGTTTCTTGGCAATAACCTGGTCTCATGGTATGCCAAACGTCAGTCGACATTGTCCCGATCCAGTGTCGAGGTCGAGTATCGAGGGGTAACTAATGTGGTCTTGGAATCATGTTGGTTACGCAATTTGCTTTTGGAGCTTCATTGCGATAATGTTAGTTCCATCTACCTTTCTGGTAATCCGGTTCAGCACCAGCGCACTAAGCATATCGAGATGGACATTCACTTTGTCCGAGAAAAGGTTGCTCGTGGTCAGGTACGCGTCTGCCGTGTCCCGTCAAGATATCAAATTGCCGACATCTTTACAAAGGGTCTTCCCTCGGTCCTTTTTGAAGATTTTAAGGACAGTCTCAGCGTTCGAAGACCGCCCGCTATGACTGCGGGGGTGTGTTAAATATACATAATATACACACAATATACATGTGTATATTGTGTGTATTGGGGCTCTCGGTGCTCTCGGCCCAGCCCTTGTACCGTGTAATATTTTAGTATTAGTTTAGGTAATGTTGTAATGTAATTAGTATTGTACACTTACCATAATATTTGTATTACCATAATTGTATAGTTAGTATCCAAGTAAAATAAGGTTTTAGGAGTAGAATAGGAATAAGATTCTCCTATTATGGAAATATGTAACTTGTATATATAGCCTTTCAATCATTGAAAATAATCAAGGGATTATTTCTTTCACTTGCTAACATATTTTTTTGTTAATCCGTTGCTAAATAGGATTAACGACGGATTTTGCTACTTAGCTGTAGAATTTGTCCGTCGCCAATCCATCGATAAATTGCTCGTAGCTAACATAATTTTTGATAACTGTGATGAATTTTGTTATTTAGCTACAGAATTTTTCTGTTGCTAATTCCTGTTTTTTTTCTAATAGTGAAGGTAAATGGAAATATTGGTGCTGGCAAGAATGTAATTGATCCCAACACAATGGCAGCCTTGAAAATGAACATGTTGAATGGTGCACAATTAGGGGGTGGTCCAAATGTCAATCTTGGTGAAGCAGGACATATGGGAAATGGTATAATCCTAATATGATGACTTTTGCTGGTTTTCATGGGAATGGGTCTAACAATGTTGTTGCAAATTCCAACTTAATGGGAATTAGATTATTTCAGGTTCATCCAAACAATGGCATACAAGGATCTTCAGGTCATGTTAATCCTTCTATGCTTATGAACATGAACAATGGTGGGCATCAGCAGTACAATCCAACAACATCAATGCTGATGAATTTGCAGAACAGGCATGCTATGCATCAACCTCAGATGATGTACAATTGGTCTCCTTTAGTCCCTCCGGTTACCGGTTATTACTACAATTATGGCCAAGTCCCATACATTTCCTCTTCTGTTGATCCTAGTTTTGCCTCTGCTGATCACTCTGTTACTGCCAATATGTTTAGTGATGACAACACTAGTATAGTAGTAGCTGTTCAGTTATGTAATGAATTTGTGGGAATTTAGTGTGGGGGGGGGGGGTACGGGTGATCTATAGTATTTTGTGCTTATGTATTTTCTTGCTAGCTACTATAGTTCTTGCTGTATAACTGTCTCTCTTTAAGCCCTGACAGCTGAGATTATTGTCTCTCTATCCATTAGTTGTTAGTAATCTGTATTCCAAAAATTCAGTAAACAATAAACACTGAAAATAAACAGAATCAGTGTTGCAAAAATAAGAATAATTTTCAGAATATAATCGAGCCCACTTAGTTCAAAGTGTGTCCTTAAGGAAATTATTCCCCTCACAGTACTCGAGGTTGATGGAATATCCCCTCCCAGGATAGAACGATTATCTTACCAGAATAGTAGTACTCCAAACTCTGGTAGCGGCGAACCACTCAACAAAGAGTATATCACACGTAATTTATTCGTGCGTAAGAAGAAGAAGATTTTGTAGTTCAGAAAATTAGTAAGTAAAATTACGAAGAATCAAATGAATTTATAGCCATGGAAGTATCTTGTTTACGAAGGTTTGCAACCCTTCGAACAATCACTAAAACTGGTGGGAAATTTAAATGCGGAAAGAAACCGGGTCGCGGGTCAGAAGCGGATCCGGCCGGGTCGCGGGTCAGGGTCACTAACGGGTAGGATTGGATAAGTTAATTAATTTAATTAAATAATAATTAATTAAATAATTAAAATTAAAGAAAATTTGGTCCAAAAGATTATCAATCAATCGGATCATTTGACCAAATCCAAATCCAAATCCAAATCCAAACCGCCGAATCCGGCCGGCCGGCCGGGCCGAGCCGAGCCGAGCCGAGCCGGAAAGCCGAGCCGAGCCGAGCGAAGCGAGCGACGACGACGGCGCGAGGGTCCTTGCCCCTCAACCCTTTATCGACAAGAAGGAGTAATTCTACTTATAAGTAGAAGAACTTTCCTTTCCACTACCGATGTGGGACAACTCCCACTTTTCTTTCCACTACCGATGTGGGACAACTCCCACTTTTATTTCCACTACCGATGTGGGACAACTCCCACTTTTATTTCCACTACCGATGTGGGACAAATGATTATTTTATAGAGCAAGAGGGAACTCCCTCCATTTCCCATTCAATCTATCATTTAATCCCAACAATCCCCCACATGAATGGGGAATGGCTATAAGATAAAGGAATGCACTGACAAGTGTGATATACAAGCGAGAATTGACTGCATCTGGATAAGTAGGTTTCCCTTTGAACTTTCCGTAGTGAACTTATATCGGATATACTCGATCAATCGGTAGATTTGATATCTTTGAACCGTCGAACTTTGTTGTATACCTAGACAACATAAGTCACACAATCAACCCTCAACCGTTTATGATTCTCACGGTTGTGTTCGTTTCAGCCATGAACACCTCCTGGTTTCATGAGTGTGTAGAGAATGGGCCTTTCTTGTCATTCCCTTTAAAGCGGCTTACACTTAACACTCACATAGGTGATTTCTAAACATGTGGTCCTATATCCACATTATCACGGTCATACACGCTTGATTTAGATAATCATTAAAGAACCTTAATGCTTTATTAACTCATTAACAAGCCATAAGGTTTTATCCTTATTTCTGAACATTGTCTTCATCTGAAAATGGGTTGAGTTATTTGACAATGTTGAACCGTCAGTCACAACTTTGTTTGATCTCCTTGAACCTAGCTCTTGGGATCTCCAGTCTGCTAGGTGGAGTTACCGCCATGATGACTTGTCCTCGGCCTTAACCCCATTCCCATTGATGATCTATTAACTCCCTCTCTAGATAAGCCTTTTGTAAGCGGATCCGCCACGTTATCTCTTGACTTTACATAGTCAATCGTGATAACGCCACTAGAGAGGAGTTGCCTAACGGTATTGTGTCTTCGTCGTATGTGACGAGATTTTCCGTTATACATTACGCTCCCTGCCCTACCTATTGCTGCTTGACTATCACAATGTATACATATAGGAGCCAAAGGTTTGGGCCAGAATGGAATATCTTCTAAGAAATGCCGGAGCCACTCAGCTTCTTCACCGGCCTTGTCTAAAGCTATAAATTCAGATTCCATTGTAGAGCGGGCGATGCATGTCTGTTTTGATGATTTCCAAGACACTGATCCACCCCCAATTGTGAAAACATAACCACTCGTGGATTTAACTTCAAATGCCCCGGTGATCCAATTTGCATCACTATATCCTTCGATCACGGCGGGATATTTGTTATAATGCAAAGCATAGTCTTGGGTGTGTTTTAAATACCCCAAGACTCGTTTCATTGCCATCCAATGAGTTTGATTGGGATTACTCGTGAATCGACTCAACTTGCTTATAGCACATGCTATATCTGGTCGTGTACAATTCATAATATACATCAAACTTCCCAAAACTCGTGCATAGTCCAATTGTGAGTCACTTTCACCTTTATTCTTTTGAAGTGCAAAACTTACATTAATTGGAGTTTTTACAACATTGAAATTTAAATACTTAAACTTGTCAAGTACTCTTTCAATATAATGAGACTGCGATAATGCTAGACCTTGTGGAGTTTTATGAATTACGATGCCTAAGATCAAATCGGCAACTCCTAAGTCTTTCATATCAAATTTGCTAGCCTTGACATACGCCGTAGCATTTATATTGGTAATATCTCTACTCATTATCAACATGTCATCAACATATAAACAAACAATGACTTCATGATTTGGAGTATTTTTAATGTAAACACATTTGTCACACTCATTAATCTTAAATCCATTTGCCAACATTGTTTGGTCAAATTTCGCATGCCATTGTTTGGGTGCTTGTTTAAGTCCATAAAGTGACTTAACAAGTTTGCACACTTTCCTTTCTTTACCAGGAACCACAAAGCCCTCGGGTTGTTCCATGTAAATTTCTTCCTCCAATTCTCCATTTAAGAAAGCTGTCTTGACATCCATTTGATGGATTTCAAGACTATATACTGACGCTTGATGCTACTAACACCCGAATAGATGTTATTCTTGTTACCAAGCAGTATGTGTCAAAGTAATCAAGACCTTCTTTTTTTGTCTATAACCTTTGACCACAAGTCTTGCCTTATATTTGTCAATAGTGCCATCAACTTTCATTTTCCTTTTAAAAATCCATTTTGATCCTAAAGGTTTATTTCAGGAGGAAGATCAACCAATTCCCATGTATGGTTGTTCAAAATTGATTCAATCTCACTATTGACTGCCTCTTTCCAAAATGCTGAATCAGAAGAAGACATCGCTGCTTTAAATGTTTGAGGCTCATTTTCAAGCAAGAATGTCACAAAATCTGGTCCAAAGGAAGTAGATGTCCTTTGACGTTTGCTACGCCTTGCATCCGCTTTACTTGGTGTATTTTCCTTTGGTTCTTCCCGCGGTCGTTTAGCTCTTTCACTTGACGACTCACGTTCAGTTTTATACGGATAAATATTTTCAAAGAATTCAGCATTATCTGATTCAATTACCGTATTTATATGAATTTCGGGATTGTCCGATTTGTGAACCAAAAACCGACAAGCTTTGTTGTTTGTAGCATAACCAATAAAAACACAATCCACAGTTTTTGGTCCGATTTTTACCCTTTTGGGCAAAGGAACTTGGACCTTTGCTAAACACCCCCACACTTTGAAATATTTCAAGTTGGGTTTTCTTCCTTTCCATAATTCATATGGAATAGATTGTGTTTTGCTGTGGGGCACCCTGTTGAGTATTCGGTTAGCTGTAAGGATAGCTTCCCCCCACAAGCTTTGCGGTAAACCGGAACTTATTAGTAAGGCATTCATCATTTCCTTTAATGTTCGGGTTTTCCTTTCCGCAATTCCATTTGATTGTGGTGTGTAAGGGGCAGTAGTTTGATGAATAATTCCATATTCTAAACATATCTCTGCAAAAGGAGATTCGTACTCTCCTCCCCTATCACTTCTAATCATTTTTATCTTTTTATTCAATTGATTTTCCACTTCATTTTTGTATTGCTTAAATGCATCAATTGCTTCATCCTTACTATTAAGCAAATACACATAACAATATCGAGTGCAATCATCAATAAAAGTTATAAAATACTTTTTCCCACCGCGAGATGGTATTGACTTCATATCACATATATCTGTGTGAATTAAGTCTAAAGGATTTGAATTTCTATCAATAGACTTATATGGATGTTTAACAAATTTAGATTCGACATGATTTCACATTTAGATTTATTACACTCGAATTTAGGCAATACTTCTAAATTAATCAATTTCATAAGGTTTTGTAGTTGACATGTCCTAAACGAACATGCCATAAATTATTTGACTCCAATAAGTAAGACGGTGAATTCTTATTAATACTGTCAACAACCATTACATTGAGTTTGAAAAGGCCCTCGGTGAGGTAGCCATTTCCTATGAACAAATCATTCTTACTTATTACAATTTTCTCACTAACCAACACACATTTAAACCCGTTTTTGACGAGTAGTCAAATTTGAAACTAAATTCTTCCGAATTGTTGGAACGTGCATAACATTGTTGAGAGTCAGGACCTTGCCGGAAGTCATCTTCAGAAGTATCTTCCCATATCCTTCAACCTTGGCTGTTGCAGTATTTCCCATAAACAGTACCTCTTCGGGTCCAGCAGGAGCATAGGTTGCAAATGCTTCTTTTGTAGCGCAAACATGTCGAGTGGCACCAGAATCAAGCCACCACTCCTTTGGGTTTCCAACCAAATTGCACTCCGATAGCATTGCACACAGATCATCCATATCATCATTCTTTTCCACCATATTGGCTTGTCCTTTTCCCTTGTTCTTTTTCGGGAGACGACAATCACAGGGCTTTGTGGCCGCCTTTCCCACAATTAAAGCAGCTGTTCTTGAACTTTTTCTTGTTGGAATCGTTCTCCTTTCCAGAAGGCCTCTTCCTTTTCTTGTTCTTTTTCAGAGAAGCATCTTCAACGATGTTTGCCCCTTCAATTGGTGAAGTCTTACGGTACCTCTTCTCAGCGGTTTTGTTATCTTCCTCGATCTTGAGACGAATCACAAGATCTTCCAACTTCATTTCCTTTCTTTTGTGCTTAAGATAATTCTTGAAATCTTTCCATGAGGGCGCAACTTCTCAATCATTGCAGCCACTTGAACGCTTCATTTACTACCATACCTTCAGAATAAGGTCATGGAAGATAAGTTGAAGCTCTTGAACTTGGGTTCCAACGGTTTTCCATCCACCATTTTGTAGTCTAGGAATTTGGCAACCACAAACTTCTTCAAGCAAGCATCTTCGCTTTGTACTTCTTTTCAAGTGCACTCCATAGTTCTTTGGAAGTCTCTCTTTGACTGTAGACGTTGTACAAGTCATCTTCTAAGGCACTCAAAAGGTAGCCTTTGGACAAAAAGTCAGCCTGTTTCCAAGCCTCAGTAAACATGAACTTTTGGTTGGCAGGCATGTCGGCGGCGAACGCAGGAGGTCCTCATTGGTGAACTTTTGCATACCAAGGGTGGTAAGCCAAAGAACATTCTTTCTTTGCCATCCTTTAAAGTTGGCAGGTGAACTTCGCAGGTTTCTCAGTGTGGCACAAATGTACGAGTCGTAGGAGTAATCGCTGGTGCAGTAATTGCAGAGGTAGATCCAGTCTCAATTGCCATTATTCGTTTGTCACTGTCAAATTGACAAACTGTTTTAGTTAATAAAACCAGAATAGCAATTCAATCACAGACTTAAACGATGAAGATTTTATTTCTTCAAATTGCCGGTATAATTATGAAACTTTAGTATTCCAACGAAGTTTTTATATCTTCAGTCGAATACTAATATTCATATGGAGTAGAAAGCTGCACAAGTTTTAATCTCCAAACGAGAATACAACAACGATGAAGTTTTTATGTTCTTCAAATCGTTGTACAAGTATGAACTTTAATATTCCAACGAAGTTTGTATGTCTTCAAGTCGAATATGAAATTTCACACTGAGTAGAAAACCACACAGGTTTTAGTCTCCAAAACAAAATCTGATTAATCTAAAAATATAATTTCCTTAAGATTGTTATTAATCTGTATTCCAAAAATCGATAAACAATAAACACTGAAAATAAATGAATCGGTGTTGAAAAAATAAGAATAATTTTGAGAATATAATCGAGCCCACTTAGTTCAAAGTGTGTCCTTAAGGAAATTATTCCCTCACAAGATTTTCGAGGTTGATGGAATATCCCTCCCAGGATAGAACGATTATCTTACCGTAATAGTAGTACTCCAAACTCGGTAGCGGCGAACCACTCAACAAAGTAGTATATCACATGTAATTTATTCTGAGTCGAGTCGGAGCCGAGCCGAGCCGAGCCGAGCCGAGCCGAGCCGGGCCGGCCGAGCCGAGCGGCGAGCGACGACGACGGCGCGAGGGGTCCTTGCCCCCTCAACCCTTTTACTGACAAGAAGGAGTAATTCTACTTATAAGTAGAAGAACTTTCCTTTCCACTACCGATGTGGGACAACTCCCACTTTTCTTTCCACTACCGATGTGGGACAACTCCCACTTTTATTTCCACTACCGATGTGGGACAAATGATTATTTTATAGAGCAAGAGGGAACTCCCTCCATTTCCCATTCAATCTATCATTTAATCCCAACATTAGTATCTATAATTTGGAATGGGAAATTATATTAAATACTCTAAGGTTTTGCTTTGCAGTTTGAACTTTGAAGAGCGTGATCAACTTGATGTTATTTTTAGTTTAGAATTAGTTGAACTGACAATTTTTGCATGGTGCAGTTCAAGGGTACAGATCATAGAAAGGAGTGTAGTTAGATTGTTGAGATTTCTCATTTTCGATCTTGGTACTGAAGTGTCTTGCTAGGGAGCGTTTTAATCTTTCAGTGGTTGATATTTCTCATTTTCACTCTTGTATTGAAGAATGTCCGGTTAGGAAGCGTTTTAATCTTTTCGTGGTTGAATATTTTTCATTCTTGACCTGTGTTGAAGAATGTCTTGTTAGGCAGCGTTTTGATCTTTTCCTGGTTGAATTATTTCTCATTTTTTACCTTGATGTTGAAGATTGTCTCATTTAGGGAGCATTTTAATCTTTTCATGGTTGAATATTTCTCATTTCCGACCTTGGTATTGAAGAATGTCTCATCAGGGAGCATTTTAATCTTTTTGTTTTGAATATTTCTCATTTTCTACCTTGGTATTGAAGAATGTCTTGTTAGGGAGCGTTTTTAATCTTTTCGTGGTTGAATATTTCACATTTTCGACATGGGTAACGAGAAATATCTTGATAGGATGCATCTTTATTCTTGTACTCAGCCTATCCCCTGCCAATTTATAGGATAATAATAACAATATCAACTATACCTCAATCCTACATACCGTATTATGAAAATTCATCATGAATTGATAAGTTTTTCCGGCCAGTTGCCACCCTACTACAATCATGCTCTTTTATTCGGGTTTGAGATCATCAATGTAAGCAAACTCACACATGCAATGTTATAGAACGTTAAAAGAAACAATTATAATGTACAAGGAGACAAAATAACATACTGCCGTAAGGTAATAATGGGAACTATTGTGTTTGACATGGTGATGTTTAAGTAATTTTTGTTCTGTACATAAACATGGGAAGGATGCAAAGGAGGTGTGCTTTGTGAATGTGATTACTGTATAATTTTATAACCTAACGGTCCACCAAAGGTACAAAGTGGGATTCCATTCACGTTAAGCCCTCCCAACATTCACACAACAAAGAAACACCAAAGACCCCAAGGTCAACATACATCTTTGATTCCGAAGGAATTTCACTAAAGACATTCAAAATTAAATAGTTTTAAATTTATATAATTCGTATAATTTTCTATATATACAGTATTGTGGTCAATTGACCGCCCTTCACTATATTCGCTTTTGCCACTGACTTTGAGCACCAAAAACATTGATTTGTTGCAAAAAAGAATGGATTAAATTGTTATAGTTTCGAAAAACAATGATCCTGAAAGGCCCAACTAATTTAAATCTTAAATAAAGTGTGTAATCACCAAGTAAAGTTTACAGTAAAAAGGTCTATTGCAAAGTCTAGTTCTTATGGCAAAGTAACTTTATACGACAATTATCGCAATAACAGCCTACTTTAGGTTTTTAACCTTTTTTCTATTTCTTTCCAATTTATGAACTTCTATCTGTTTGGTTATCCTTTTAGTGCCTTTTTAAAAATTCTTTATGATGTTAGCAATTACTTCCTTCGTTCCAAAAAAACTGTCTTAGTTTGACTTGACACTGAATTTAAGAAATAAAGCAAGATTTTTGAAATGTATGATCCAAAACAAACATTAAATATTTATGTAGTTCTAAATCATCTCATGAAGTTAAATTGTTTCTAAATATAAAAATGTGCCAATTTTTTTGGGACAAACTAATAATAAAAGTAAGACAATTTTTTTTGGTAAAAAGGGAATATGAGTTTGTCGTTGGAGAAAAGATCTTCATCTACAAAAATTACAGTCCACATAAACCTATATGAAATTTATGATAATCAAATTTGTTCATTTTTTCTGCGAATATTTTTTGTCAATTATTCCGAAAATTAGAAGGAAAAAAAAGAAGAGAGAACTGAAGCAATTTGACCCATTAGCTGGGCCTAATGTTTTGCCCTTAACAAGCTAGGCCTGGTTTCTTTGGCTTGTTAGGGAGCCCAAAGTCCAATAATGATGATGGAGTCACAACGGATGAAAAGCGTTCACCGATCACTTTTCAGTAATGTTTTTGAAAGAATTATTATTATTATGAAGTTTTCAATTTCTATGGTGAATTTCATGACAATATTCTATAAATTTACTTATAAAAGTGTTTATTTTTTTAATAAGATTGACAAGTAACTATTTGTGAATTTTACTCGGAACTAACAAGGTGAAATGTGAGAGCTCACCAAGGGAGTTGGCTCTCAATGTCAAGAGCAGCACTACACTTCACTCCCACTCATAAAATCATTACCTAACAGCCTATAATTGATCAAAAAAATGAATTGTGGAACTCTTCTTTTTATGTATAAATATATATAGCTCAAGGGAGAGAATAAATTTATTAGCCTAGCCTAAAGTAGAAATCGCAGAATTGTCTTTGAAAAATACTCACATGTCAATTGATTCTTAGATATATCAGAGAGTGACACGTAAAAGTATAGTAAAAGATACCAGAACGCAATGTTTTCTTTGCAAACAATACTTGGGAAAGTCTAACTTAATTAGAGAGAAGTGAGATCAAAGAAATCACAAAAAATTATGATACCTATCATTGGATTACAAGAGGCAGCCCGATGCACTAAGCTTCCGCTATGCGTAAGATCCGGAAAAGGCCGGATCACAGGATCGATGCGGATATTATTGAGCTACAAGGATGACACTTTATCAAATAAAATATTCAACTCTGAGTGCTCTATTTAAAATTACGTTTATCGTACTTATACATAGATCTGAGTAACTTTTTGCATGTGTATAATAACTAGTATTTTCTATGTCGCCACGAAATTAGCACGATTATTACACATATAATACCATAACTTATTGATTGACAAAGCTAATGTTACAGAAATTGACTTAACCTCAAATTCAAATTTTTGTTTAAAGGGTAATAATAATATGTTCGAAAGCCTCTTTAATTAAATGGTTTCTTGCATATAAAAGATGGTACGTAATTGCTTAATCTCAAGGAACAACCTAAAATGGTACGTATATTGTATCTTAACTACCTTGATATTTAAAGATGATTTTATACAAAATTCACTTATCTCACTATTAGCCACAAAATTAGAATAATGCAAAATATCTGAAATCAATAAGCAAATTAAGTAAAATAATTTTAATTAATTCATTATGTCAGTATAACTCATTTTATCTTCTTATTATTGTCTCAGTCATTTTCATTCATTCAAAAGTTGAAGTGACGTCTTTTTAGAACAAAAGACGAGTTACTTGTCATGTGTTGAAGTCATAAGAAATTTTCAACAACACTTCACACTTGGGATTGATATTGAGGACTTCTTTTTTCAAGCTCTTGTTACTACAATATATGTCAAAAAAAAAATTGGAGAGCCAATGATCTTATGCTTTTTACTGCTTCCATTAGCTAGAGATATGCCTTCCAATGAGATATATGAACCCTTTGATCTTTGTACAAGCATGAGTTAGGATTGGATTGCTCAACCCCTATTGACAAAATACATTGCTTAGACATAGTATTTTACGAGAGACAAAAAAAGACCAATTTTGTATTAGATATGCACAATAGAACCTTTTGTTAATTTGTCTTACTTTTCTATCCTTTTCCATTCGACACAAGCAGGGGTTTGTATTTATCCTTATTTTTATCTTTTTCTTTGGATATAAGGATTAATTTGACTTATATGAAGAAAAAAAACATAGTACCATCGGATCCAGGCCACTAGTCCTGAACTTTAACAGGCCATCACTTCGAGTTGAGGTCTCAAGCGTTGTCTACCTGTTCTAGTACCAGTTGTTATAGATTAAATAGGAACCTAGCACTAAAAGATTCATTTATTCGGCAAGAGAGCTCATTTAACTTATTCACTTATTATAATGTTTCATTTTAACCAATGTGGAATAATTGACACACAACATATATATTGTAAACAAATTTGTATTAGAAAAATGCACTATAAATCCTTTTCTTTATATATCCTACTTTTCCATCCTTTTCCCATTCGACACAAACATATACATAAGCTTGTATTTATCTTATTTCTTTGGAGATAAGGGTTAATTTGACTTATATGAAAAAGAAAAAACTAACATAAGTTGTTGGACTTGCATAGTTTCTTTGAAATGGTCCCAAAGAAAGCTATTAACATCCACAAATTCCGCCATGACCAATGGCCGTCCATAGTTGCTATTTGCTGGCAAGTTTGTCGATGCCACGTTTTGAATTTCTTATTACGTACAGGTATACTACCAGAAATAAATCCTGCCAAACTTGAAATCCTAACAAACTTTTATAGTTGAAAATAAAATAAAATTCAATTAGTAAAAAAAAAACTACATTATATACTGTCTTTATACCAAAAAGAAGAACCAAAGAGAATTGACCAACAACTTATGCCAAAATATATCCAGACTGTCAACATTATCATGCTAGAATGTAACTCAAGAATAAGTCATCTGACCAAAAGAAATTTAACAAAAGAAAAAAATATTAGTTCTCTGCCTCTATTTGGTTTATAAGCTATATCTATTGGAAAAAAAGGGCACAGAGAAGTGGTCCTCTAACTAATTAATTAGGGAGAGACTATCTGAAAATATAAAAAAAATGGTTCGCACCACACATCCACCCACGCCCATAAGCTTGCCTACCCATATCCAAGTAGGGTTGTCCAGTGGGCCGGGTCGGCCCGGTGGCGCCCCAACACCGCCAAGGTCCCGCCCCGAACCCAAGTAGTTAAAAAAAATAAATTGCGGTATCGGGACTCGAACCGGGACGGGACAATGTCTCATCCCGACCCGCCCCAATCCCGCCTGTCCCGGCCCGATCCCACCCCGGTCCCGACCCGATCCCGCTCGAAATCCCCCTTTTGCAAAATAGTTGTTGCACCAACGACCATTTTACATTTTGACCGTTGTGCAACGATCATTTTTGGCCTCCCCCTCCTCCAACCCCCCTACCTCCTTAATATTTATTTTTAACCCATAAATTATTATATTTACACTTTAATCCAATTTTTCAACTATAAATACCTCATTTTCTCTTCATCTTTCTCACAAATCTTCCTACAATCTCTCTAATCTCTCAATCTATCTCTCTACAAGTTTACATTGTCTACTAAATATTCAATTTTATTTATTCATTTGAAAATTGGGAGTGAAGTTGGCAACTAGCTTGAGGATCTTCCATCGAGCAAAGTTCCAATTTTCAATCTTTCGATTACACGTCGACGTTACGTCGGCGTTTGATACATTCGTTCCTTCATTAAATTATTATTGTATGTTTATTTTATTTAGCGCACTTAATTTCATTTACTTTAATTATTTATTAGTATAATTATAAATTTATAATGGAATGATTTAAACGTATGCTTACGGGTAGGGGTCAGGCTTCTTCTAGTTGGGGCAACAAGGGCAAGGGTACTTCTTCTAGTCATCTTATTCCTACACAGGATGATTTTGTTGATACTGAACATTTTTCTACAATACCATTAGATTTAGACGATGAGCTATTTTCTGGAACTCAAGAAGACTTTAATTTAGACGATAATCTAGATGATATACCCACTAATGTTGATGACAACACACCCACTAGTGCACCTTCAACTGAAATGCCTCATATTCCCCCTAGTATGAGACGAGGTCCAGCAAAACGACCATTAAAATCAGATGCATGGATATTTTTTTGATAGGGACGTAGAGAATCAAGTAGCTAGATGTAAAATTTGTAAAGATGTTTTAAAATTTAAAACTGGAAAAGGTCACAGTGGGACGGGGGGTTTAATGAGACACGTAGTAAGGGCTCATCCAGCTAGGTATGCCCAATACGAGGCTTCAAAATCGGGTGCGCAAATGCCCGCTCCATCGGGACAAGGTTCACATACTGATACTGTTCCGGATCAAGTACATGGTCAAATTAACTCTATGACGGGGGGAATTGTAGGCCCTAAATACAATAAACATAGAGATAGGGAAGCAATAGCAAAATTAGTTACTGTGGAGGGTTTGCCTTTTTTATTTCCTTCATCTCCCGGTTTTATTCATTACATTAGCGATTTGTATAATCCTGCTTTTAATGGTTTAACTAGATCAACTGTTAAGAGAGATGTATTTAAATTTGCACATGAATATCAACAGTATTTACGTTATTCATTATATCATTTTAATGGCAAAGTGGCTATCACTTCTGATATAGGCCGTAGTACTAACGACCATGATTATTTAACGGTAACTTGTCATTGAATAGATTATAAATGGTCTATGCAAAAATGTATCTTAGCGTATAGATATATAAATGATAGGCACATTGGTAATTTTATTACAGAAAATATTTATCAAGTGTGCGATTATTACGGAATAACCGATAAAATTATGACTATTACATTAGATAACGCTTCTTCTAACAATTACGCTATTACAATTTAAAAAAATAGTTTAACTCCATCTTTTCCAGATCATTTTCATATAAAATGCGCATGCCATATATATAACTTAATTGTAAAGGATGGTCTATTACTTTTTGAAGACATTCTTAGTAAAATACAATTTGCTATAAACTTTATTTTTAAAAATAATAGAATACAACGAAGAAAAGAATATAAAAAAACTTGTCACGATTGCCAACTACCTTATAGAAAAATTCGAGAAGAAGTACCCACTAGGTGGAATTCTTTATACGAGCAACTACTTGTTGCTTATGACTATAGAAAACCTATAACTTTATTTTCTAACTCTCATAATCAAAATTCAGCTTATATGGTTGTAGATAACGATTGGGTAAAAATTTCTGAACTTATTGTATTTTTAGAGAAAATTTTTTCAAGCAACAAAAGAATTTTCCGGTATATATTATCCTATTATTTCAACTATGTTGTTTTATATAGCTCTAATATTTTATTACTTACTCAATATATAGAAAAATCAGCTTACATGGCAGATATTAAAAAAATATTTATCAAAATTAAAAAATATTTTATTCCTATTCCCACTATTTATATTATTGGTGTTGTATTAAATCCGACTATTAAAATAGACGGTACTAAATCACTTATTGAAACTATTTACGATTGTATAGAAGTACTACCACCTCCAAGTCCCAAAAATCCAAATCACCCACCACCCATTGAACAAACTACAGAAGAAGTGTTGTCTAGCGTAGAAGACCAATGCAAAAAAGTATAGAGGTTTTACCAACAAGAAAGTGCTAGTAACCTACCGGCTTCCATACCATCTTTTTCTTCTTCAACACAACCTCACAAAAGACATGTTGTTTCTGCGGCTAGTATTGAAAGCCTCATAAATAGAATGTGCGGTCGTACCGCTACTAACCAAATTAGCGAGTTTGATATTTTTGTTATGCAGGGGTCTGTACAGTACCAAGCAGTTCTCAATGAAGAAGGACGTGAAGACTTGCTGAAATACTGGAGGTTGAATGAGAAGACCTTTTCGACACTTTCAATGATGGCCCGAGATATTTTGAACATTCAAGCGTCATCAACTGCGTATGAAAGCGCTTTTTCTGCAAGCAGATATCAAATAGGAGACCACAGACACTCATTAGCCGAAGACAGCTTAGAGATTGTAGTATTATTCAGAGATTGAATACGAGCGGAACGGAGAATGTGCGGTCAACCGGAGATCAATGAAGAAGAAGATGAAAACTACAACGAAATCTTATCCGAAGGTGGTGGAAGCGACGTGGATCAATTTGACCAACAAATATCAATTTCAACCGAAGAACCACAAGAAGTTATCAAGAAACTAGAACAGGTTTTTTTAAGAATGTAATTTTTTTAATTGCAATTTTATTATGTAATTTTTGGACAACACCACAAAGTTGCAATTTCGACAATTGTATTTGTATTACAAAAAGTTCATATGTCTATTAAATAATATAAGAGGCACAAAAATAGCTTTGTGATGTTTTTATTACACTATCTTGTCTAGTTTAATTATTGAATTTTTTATACATATGTTAATAAAAAAAAACCGTCCGGATCCCGATCCCGATCCCGCTCCCGACCCGATCCCGCACCGACCCGATCCCGACGGGAGCGGGATCGGGATGGGACTTCGGCAAATCCCGCCAAACCCTATCCCGCCAGCCCCGACCCCGCCCCCTTCACCCGTCTCGCCCCGCCCCAACTCCGCCAGTCCCGAGCCCGGCCCACTGGCCAGCTCTATATCCAAGTAACTATTACATAATTAAGGTAGGAGTATAATGAGAATTGAACTTACAACTAGGGTGTGTTTAGTGGTACCAAGGAAATGTTTTCTTAAAAAATGTTTACACAAAAATAAGTGGATTTCTTACTTATTTTTTGTGTTTGGTAGTCGATACATAAGAAAAAAAATATTATTCTAAAAGTATTTTTATATAATCTAGATAAATACGATGGGAGGTGGGGTAAGAGGGGTAGGGGTGTGGGGATGGGGGCTACGGGGGTGGGCTTGGTAACTCAATAAAAATAGCTCTTTATGAAATATCTAGATCGTTAGGAGTTGTGTTAGAGAATGGAGAGGATATAATCAATGTGGAATATCACTTGTAGAACTTGTTTTAAAAAATATATATTTTTCAAAAAATTTGATCAACTGAACATGAAAAAATATTTTCTTCCATACCAAACACACCCTTATTGTACAAAAAACTCTCGCCGATACTATTAATTAAGTTACAAGTTTTAGTGGTCACCCAACCCAATTAACATTTTCTTTTCTTTTTTGGGTAAATCAATTAACATTTTCTTGGTTGAAGTAGTTTAGGTTCTTCTTCTTTTTTTCATTCTTCTCCTGCGCTTTATCAGAAAAAGAAATTATTGGTTTCTTGTAGTAACATGTATAATATATTTGATAGAATATTTCCATATATGGTATATTATCATTACTAGAATATTATTATATTTTGTATATCTTTTATATTAGGTAAATTTATATTCCAATTGTAATTAGGAAGATTTAGTTACCTAGTTTGTAGTCATGTAACAATATATATATTATACATAATAATCAATGAAAGACAAGGAATATATTCCTACATGGTATCAGAAGTCAAACCCTATTTTTTTCTCCCCAAGTCGTTGCCCAATCTCTCGGCCGACCTCCATCCGTCCTCCCCCCCTCTTTTTCTTCCAATTCTCGAAAATTCTCCTCCCCTCTTCTTTCCCAATTTTCAATGGCTGAACAACCCAAATTCCATCCTACTCTTGCAGTCAACAACATCAAGAATTTCATTCACATAACTTTTGATATGAAAAAAGTTCAGTATTCCTCTAGAACGGAACTATTTAAGATCCATTGTCGTGTATACAAAGTCATCGATCACATCATCCCTCCAAAATCCAAACCTATTGCCGAACCCCTGGAGAGACATGATGACGAACTTTGGTCACATTTAGATGTTGTTGTTCTACAACGGATCTACGACACATTCTCGAATGATATATTGTATACAATCGTTGAAATCGACGCTATTGCACAACAAACTTGGGAGCGGTTGGAAAGTATCTTTCACGATAACAAGACACAATGTGCCTTGTATTTGGAAAATCAATTCAAGTATATTCAGCAGGATGATTTTCCCAATGCATCGACCTATTGCCAAGAGCTTAAGATGCTTGCCGATCAACTCTCTAACGATGGTGCACATGTCACCAATCAACGATTGGTGATGCAACTCATTGCAGGTTTGAATGAATCGTATGACGGCGTCACTACCATCCTCTAAAATAGTATGGCATTGCATCCATTCTATGAGGCCCGTTCGAGACTCATCCATGAAGAAACACGGAAAATCAAGCGAGTTGCGGCCAATGCAATCACCGCCGATGTCGCCCTCGTGACCACCGACGGCCAAATTTCCGACCTGAGGGGCTTGGCCTCCGCCCCGCCATACCAACAATCCAACGATAAAAAATGTGGCTCACAATACCGGACCAACAACAAAGGGCGAAATTCCAGCCGAAGTCACGGTGGCCGAATCGGAAACAATGGCAGTGGCGGAAGAGGGCAGCCTCCGGCTTGGGTTACTCCATCGTGTCCCTATCCGACGTCATCTTGGGCCCCACCTTCCATCCGACAGCCTCCAACTAGGCATCATTGGTGCACGTTTGCAGCAGGCATACAATGCACAAGTCTCTCCTCATTCAACCTACGCACCAACGGATATTGAGGCAGCTATGAACACGACGTCTCGCAATGCACCAGACGACGGTTGGTACATAGATACTGGCGCCACATCTCATATGACGGCACCCCAAGGTACTCTTGCGTCTTATTTCAATATGATCAATTTAAATCAAAATATTATTATTGGTAGTGGACAAGACATTCCCATTCGAGGTTATGGATAATCATCCCTCTCCCCACCACATCCACCGCTAGTCTTAAACAATGTCCTTCATGACCCGAAACTCATCAAAAATCTAATCTTTGTGCATCATTTCACAGCCGATAATAATGTTTCTATTGAACTTGATTCTTTTGGTTTTTCTGTGCAGGACCTTATAAAAAGGACGTGAATAATGAGATGTGACAGCATTGGGGACCTCTGTCCTATCACCACCACTGTCGGTCATCTAGCCTCCTCTCCATCAACCTTTGTAGCTCTTTTATCTTGTTTATGTCATAATAAATTAGGACATCCGGAAGATTCTGTTTTATGCTCCCTTAGCAAAAATAAATTTATTCAGTGCAAACATGTCTCTACTACTCCTGTCTGTGAATCTTGCATTTTTGGGAAACATGTCAAATTGTCATTTTATTCTTCATCCACTTGTACTTTAATGCCATTTGATATAATACATAGTGATTTATGGACTTCTCCCATTTTAAGCACATCCAAAAATAGATATTATGTGTTATTTTTGGATGATTATTCCAACTTTCTTTGGACTTTCCCATTGGTAATAAGCCTCACGTCTATTCTATTTTTTCTTCCTTTAGTGCTTTCATAAAGACACAATATGAAAAGATTATCAATTGTTTTCAATGTGACAATGGAATAAAATTAGATAATCAACAATTCAAACTGTTCTGCGACAAACACGGCCTTATTTTTCATTTTTCCCGTCCACACACCTTTTCACAAAATGGAAAAGCCGAACGGAAAATTAGAACCATAAACAGCTTAATTCATGCCCTCATTGCCCACACCTCTATCCCCCTATTTTTGGCATTACATACTCTCAATGGCAACCTATCTCTTGAACATTCTCCCAAACAAGTCTCTCAAACACAAGTCACCCACTCAAGTTCTCTATCTCCGGGATCCTTCCTATAAGCATTTATGAACTTTCATATGTCTATGCTACCACGTCCATCCATCCACTCAAATCAAGAAGTTGCAACCTCGGTCATCCCCATGTGTCTCCATGTGTCTTTCTTGGTTACTCCCCCCCCCCTCAATCATAGAGGTTACAATTGTTACGACTTGTCAAGCCAAAAAAAAATCGTTTCTAGGCATGTCATATTCGATGAGTCTCACTTCCCCTTTGTCAAACTCAATTATCCACCTCCAAATTCCTATGACTTTCTAAGTGATGGTCTAAATCCCCTTCTAATCCATCACTTGCAAAATCAATCATCACCATCACCAGCAATCGTCCCCACCACTACCGTCTCGAGGCAGGCAGTCCACCAGACCTGTAACGGGAGCTTCAGAACAACTCTTCACGGCCTTTTATCTCGGCTAGCCGAGGCTCAGAACAGCCTGTCACGACCTTCCGTCTCAGCTGCCTCTTGGCCAGTCACTACTCTTCCCGACACCACTGCCCCATCTCAACAACACCCCCAACTCTTGGTCATATTCCCAGTCCCGCTGTCACGTCTCAACCACCACATCCAAATCTCATTCAACCATCAGCGGTACCCCAACGGACAATGGAAATCTGTGTTATACACGGCATTACCAAACCCAAACGACTATTTAACTTGTCCACTTCGGTTGCCCTTTCCCATGTCCCTCGTAATATGAAAGATGCCCTGTCCGATCTAAATTGAAAAAATGCAATGATTGACGAATATAATGTTCTTATTGAAAATAAGAGGTAGGATCTAGTACCTCGTTCTCCTGATGTTAATATTATTCGTTTTATGTGGATTTTTTGACATAAAAAGAAATCTGATGGTTCTTTTGAGAGGCACAAGGTCCGTCTTGTAAGGTGATGGCAGGTCTCAACATGTGGGAGTTGATTGTGTTGAAACTTTTAGCCATGTAGTGAAACCAACGACTATTCGGACCGTTCTCAATATTTCTTTATCCAAATCTTGACTCATTCATCAACTTGACGTCAAAAATATTTTATTGCATGGGGACCTTCACGAAACCGTATATATGCATCAGCCTATGTGATTCAGGGATCCAATTCATCCAGATTATATGTGTCTTTTGAAGAAATCACTCTGTGGACTGAAACAGGCTTCTCGTGCATGGTACCAACGGTTTGCTGACTTTGTATCCTCTATCAGTTTTTCACATAGCAGATCTGATCATTCATTGTTCATTTATAGCAAGGGTAATGACATGGTATACATCCTACTATATGTTGATAGTATCATCGTCACTACATCTTCTAATGCACTTCGCCTATCCATCATGTCACTCCTTGCCTCTGAGTTTTCTATGAAAGATTTAGGCCCCCTACGCTATTTTTTGGGCATTGCTGTTACGAGACATGCAGATGGCTTATTTCTTTGTCAAATGAAGTACGCCAAAGATATCCTTGACAGAGCAGGCATGACATCTTGCAAACCGGTCCACACACCGGTGGACACTAATTCCAAACTTAGTGTCTCTTGGGGTTCCTTGTATGTCGACCCGACTCACTATCGCAGTTTAGCAGGAGTATTACAATATCTCACTTTCACGAGACTAGATATATCCTATGTCGTGCAACAAATATGATTACATATGCACATCCCGACGGATGCACATCCCGACGGATGCACATATGAATGCGCTCAAACGTATTTTGCGCTATATACAAGGTACTCTTCACTTCGGCCTCCACCTGTACAAGTCCACACTTTGTGGTCTCACCACCTCTTATTCTGACGTTGACTGGGTGGCTGTCCGGACACTCGTCACTTCACATCAGGTTACTGTATTTTCCTCAGAGATAGTTTGCTTTCTTGGTCTTCTAAAAGACAACCTACTCTGTCTCGATCCAATGTCGAAGCCGAGTACAAAGGAGTCGCGAATGTTGTCTTTGAGTCTTGTTGAATACGCAACCTTATGTTGAAACTTCAATGTCCAATCCGCAAGGCTACATTGGTCTACTGTGATAATGTCAGTGCGATATATTTCTCTGAAAATCCCGTTCAAAATCAGCGCACTAAACACATTGAGATGGATATCCATTTTGTACGTGAAAAAGTGGCTTGTGGCCAAGTTCGTTTCCTTCATATTTCTTCTAGCTATCGGATTGCTGATATATTCACTAAAGGACTTCCGCGCATACTTTTTGATGATTTCCGAGTCAGTCTCAGCGTACGGGAGCCTCCCGCTTCAACTGCGGGGTGTGATAAAATATTTCCATATATTGTATATTACTGTTGCTAGAATATTACCATATTTTCTATATCTTTTATTTCTATATCTTTTATATTAGGTAAATTTATATTCCAGTTGTAATTAAGAAAATTTAGTTACCTAGTTTGTAGCCATGTAACACTATATATATTGTACATAATAATCATCGAAAGGAAAGCTCTTATTCTCAAACAAATAGTTTAGTCTCCATAGTATGCAGAAAAATTAAATTAAACTGCAACGTTGATGGTAATGTGAAGATGCAATCTAGAGATATTTTTATAGGGATTTTCAAAAAATGATCAACGAAGACGTTGTGATATTTGGGTAAGTGAAACTTACTTTAAGCCACGTTACAAAATTATAGAAGTGGAAACTGTCTTCTCGCAGTCAAGCATATCCATGAGTACATACAATATCATCCCTGAAAGTTATTATTGAAGATTACATATATTTGTTGAAAGCTACCTGGATGCAATTAGATTTATCCGGAAGAAGGCAAAATAATGTACCAATTTTCTGACAAATAAAAGGCACAAACACACACAAAAAAAAACTTACTAATCTGGAAAGATGTGATTTGAGGCACCTATTTACATGGGAAAAAGCCACAAAATCTAAAAATTAATTATTAGTTGTCTTATGGAGTATAACTATTTGGAGTCTTCTTTGTAGGAGTGGGCGTATATCGGTTCGATTAGGTTTTGTATTAAAAAAATATGTATCGAATAAAATTTGGTTTTTTAAAATAAAAACCGAATCAAACTTTAAAAAAAAATGATACATCGGTTTATATCGCCGAACGTATCGGTTTATATCAATTTTTTCAATTCAAATATAAAGTCCAAATGGTTTCTATTTTTTTAAACATCAACATCAAATTTTAGCAGGAATTTTAGCAACAACAATAGCAAATTTCAGCAGGAATTTCAGCAACATCAAATTTCAGCAACAGAACAGGAATTTCAGTAAATTTCAGCATCAGAAACAACGTTTCAGCACCCATAAATAAACTTTCATCAGCAATTGGTTTCTATTTTTTTAAATAGTAACAACAAATTTTAACAGCAAATTTCAGCAGGAATTTCAACAACAGCAACAACAAATTTCAGCATCAGCAACAACAAATTTCAGCATCAGCAACAACAACAACAACAACGTTTCAGCAGCCAAAAATAAACTTTCATCAGCAGTCAAAAATAAACTAAGACCGCTATGAGTCAAATGCAGATAGATACTAACAACAAAAACTAATTTGAAGGAATGTAGATTTGAGAACTTTACCATTATGACGCCAATATCAATCCATTGTCAAGTCTTCAACTGCTTGTGGTTGTTCTACTTGTTGTGATTGTGGTACGATTAAAAGTTTCTCAAAGTCTACATACAATTTGCCAAAGCATCAATATAATAAATAAAATGTTAAAGTATAATCATTTTATTAAAAACAATGTATAAAAAACAGTATTGTTACCCAATTCAACTTCTTCATAAAACTCAGTTTCTTCTTCGGTTGGTTGCACAATTTATTCTCCTATAAGAGTTGAGCGAAGCCAATTCTGTGTGCAAATTAATGCATCAAATGTCTTATGAGTTAATGTACTCCGAAAAGGGTCAACAATCCCCCTCCCCCGGTGCTAAATGTCGATTCGGAAGCCACGGTAGACACAGTAATTGCCAAAATATCTTTGGCAATCTTTGACAAAGTCGGATACCTAGACGAATAAATCTTCCACCAACTCAAAAGATCAAAATTCGGATCATTAGGGCTTTCATTCTGCTTTGATAAATATTTCTCAACATCATTCTACACCCCAAAATCATCATTTTCATTTGCTTTCATCTTTTTAAACAGTTGAAAAAGGATCAATTGATTCTATTCTATTGCTGCCACTATCACAAACTTCACTTAACTGAACATGTGAACTAATACCCACACCACTATTTGAGTCATCATCATTATAACTTTCAAATAACCGTAACAACAACTCTCTGATATCAGCTTTAATTTCACCAACCTTCCTACTATCAAATATACTTCCAAAACACCATTTTATAAATTCAAATTAACACCTAGGATCAAGCACATTTGCTAAAATTAATAGCTTGTTCACCTTTTCTAAATAAGTACCCCAATATTTCACAAACTTATCTCTCATGCCATTAACAATTTTTTTCATCAACAAATCATTAGATTCCAATAGTGAGCTAAGATGAAGATAAACCTTCCACAACTCATTCAAAAAATCACTAGAAGTCACATATTTGTGCTGCTGAATTTTAATGTCACATCATAAAAAAACTAATAAAAATGTACTAATCTCTTAGCATTATCCCAATCCACAAAAATTGGTGGCCCAACCCTTTTTCTTCCATTCTCATCTTTGTCAAACCAACTTTTGTAGTGGACATCGTCCTCCTTTAACCTATCAAACGTTTTTTCAAATATCATCATTTTTTCCAACATTAAGTATGTCGAATTTCATCTGGTTGGCACATCCAAAATCATATGTCCTTTGCTATATGTGCAACACACCTCACATGCATATGATTACCATTTAAAATCATCGCATTAGGACTCCAATTTGTTAGTTTCTTCTTCACATAAGCAATTGCAACTTGATTAGCACTTGCGTTGTTCACAATAATTGTAAATAGCCTATCAATACCCCAATCCAATAAATATTTCTCTATAATATTTCCAATATCATCTCCTTTATGGTTAGAAATTGGTGTAAAAATAAGTATATTTTTATGCAACACTCATTCAAAGTCAATAAAATGCCTAGTTATTACCATGTAGCTACTCATTTGAATTGATGTCCATGTGTCTGTTGTAATACAAATCCTCTGCTGGTTTGAGTTCATGATTCTTTTAATAAAAGCCTTCTCAGTCTGATGCAACTGGAGAATATCCCGTGCAATCGTTCTTCGTGAAGGCACCTCAAATCTGGGACAACAAACCCTCATATACTCCACAAAGTTCTGACTCTCCACAAATCTAAAAGCTAACTCATCCTTAATAATCAATTTCACAAGTGCGGCTCTACAAGTATCTTTATTAAACCCCACAAATATAACTTTACCATTGTTCTTACCCTTATCTCGAGTTAATACTTTTTTATTCTTATTCTCTTCAAGCTTCGATTTCTTGTACACTTTGCATCTACCCAAGTGGTTCCTTAATTTAGTTGTCCCAACTAACGAGCTATCGCAATCATAATTTTTTCGGCAAAAATGACATTTGGCTTTCTTTCCTCCATGTAGCTTAGTAAAGAAAATCCAAAATTTTTATCTCAATTTTTCCTCGTCGGTTCGTTTCACCTCTTCTGTTCCATCATCCAAAATGTCTTCCATTCTACAATATTAGAGAGTTCATGAGCATTTTTTCAAATACACAGTGAATACAAAACATCAGACATCAGTGAATACAAACATGGTTCAAACATAGCATGAAACATATGAGAAATTAGAATTTTAAATAATGCACAACCAAAAATGACCTTAAACTTAGAGCAACGAACAATCGAACATGACTTTAACAACATCAGTGAATATAAAACGCCTAATTCATAGCTTCTCCATAATGTTTTGACAAACACGGTTCAAACATAGCATGAAACGGATGAGAAATCAGAACGAGAGAAAGAAATGAGTAAAGGGATTGGATTACCTTTTGTGGTGGCACTGGCAGTAACAGGACGTCGGGTCGGGGCTTGATTAACCTTGAAGCTCAAAACGATTTGATTAAAGCCTTGAAGCTCGAGAGAAAGAAACGAGTAAGGGATTGGATTACCTTTTGTGGTGGCACTGGTAGTAACGGGACGTCGGGTCGGGGCTTGATTAAAGCCTTGAAGCTTGAAGATTTATGGATTATGGCTTGAAGATTTATGGGTCGGGGCTTGAAGATTTATGGGTTAGGGCTTTTTCTATGCACATTGAGCAGAAGAGAAAAAAGCAAAATGATTTAGGAATTAGGGGTTAGTCGGTTAGGGCTTTAATTTATATTGGATATAGTTAATTATAAATATGCCCCGGTTTTTCGGTCCGGTGCATCAATAAATTAAAGGAACCGAACCGAATCAATTACAAATTTAGATTCGGTTTTTTACTAAAACCGGTTTTTTTATTTTGTTTTAACCGAACTGAATCGTGGGTTCGGTTCGATTTTTTCGGTTCTCCGGATTTTTTGCCCAACCCTACATCTTCGTTTTAAATCTACCATCTTGTCTTTTTTTTCCCGGTTTTCACTCAATGTCCGGTATTTGTATTGGAGCCTGACTATATCTGGATTCGTGCCACGTAGGGCCTATTTCTGGGAGAAACGCTCCTAACAAGGATTTTTCTATACCCAAGACTTGAACACGAGACCTGGTTAAGGGATGAGCAGCCCCATCTACTGCACCAAATCATTTGATGGTAAATGTACCATCTCGTCTCCGTCTCAACATGATATGTTTTCTTTGTTTTACGAAAATTACGACTACATGATGTTTTCTATTTTCCTGATCTTTGAATTAGAATGTAACACTAAAAGCAAATAGTAAACTCTGTTGAAGATTGTGTATTTTACAATATTTAAAAGTGACGAGACTCAATTCATATATAGCACTTTTAATTTACCTTAAAAATCATAAAGTATGTTGTAACCTAAAGATAACTTGAACCAGATCAATTGCTTATACTAGAATACAATAACAACAATAATATACCCAGTGAAATCCTACATCATGAGGTGGAAGGATAGAGTGTACACATACCTTATCTTCACATTCATTATTTTTTGCTATAAAAAAAAATTCTCCCAATCTAAAAATTGAATCATTTCTTCCCTTATTTGCTACTGAATATTAAACCCACAATCCTTGTCTAATTAGAATAATTGGCATATATAGCTGAAGGACAATTTTGATTATATTCCTTAATTAGCTATAGACACATTCACTTTGTCTTTACAACATTTTTTTTTTGGACCTACCATTAGAAATTCTGTTTTGCTTAAATTAGGACCCCAATTATTAAATTGACAAATGAGAGGTGGACGATGACTGACTTCTCCAGCTATCTTCCAATTCGCCCATTGTGTTATTACCCCCAGATTCCACGAGGAGAAAGGCCTTTTTTTAAAAAAAAAAAATTATATCTCACTCGGTGTTCGATTCTCGCCTTGAAGCTGATTATATTCGAATTCCCGCCATATAGGGCCGGTTTGAGGGAAGTGTTGTCTACCAAAAAATTTTCATATCCAAGGCTCGAATCCGAGATCTCTGATGAAGGGAGGAGCAGCCTCATCCACTACACCGTCTATCGGGAAAAAGATTATAATAGAAAACCAAAGACTTCCAATCCCCAAAATATTTATATTATATAAAAATAAAGTTGGATCAATCATTAGCTTAAAATGATTTAATAAATAGAGTTTTGGTTTTATCTTTACAGCTTCTTATGAGCTAACATTGAACCATCAAATATTCCACTTCCAACTGTATTCTTTTGTTTTTTCCTCTACCTCCACAAATACTCTCTTTATCTCTCCACCACTTGCTTTACAACTTACAACAATAACAACATACCCAGTAAAATCCACAACGTGGGGTCTGGAAAGGATAGAGTGTACGCAGACTTTACCTCCATCTTAGTAGGTAGAGCGGTTGATTCCGAGAGACCCTCATCTCAAGACAAAGCATAATCACAAGCAAAACAAGCAAGGCAAAGCAAAGCAAGAGAAACTGTCAGACTCAGACAGGGAATTAAAGCAATATGGATAATATGAACATACTGATAACACAATCGAAATACGCCATGGTAATGCATTGTAGCAACATGAAGCAGTAACTAACACAACTAAATAAGATAAATAAAGTACACTAAAGAACACATAGCAGCAAAATCAAACTACAGGGGACTATAAAACAATATTGCGTCTATAAGTGTGATAGGCTAATCGGCCTACAATAATAACACTATAGCTATCATTTTGCAAGTGTAAGTAGGACTATGCTTGCCTACCTGCTATCCTTATACCCTAATATGTGTCCTCCACTACCCCCTATCTAAGGTTATGTCCTTAGTAAGTTGCATCTGCACCGTATCCCGTCTAATCACCTCTCCCCAATACTTCTCCGGCTTACCTCTGTGTCTCTCCTCTGCACAAGCCTGAACCATCTCAACCTCGCTTCCCGCATCTTATCCTCCACTGAGGTCACTCTCACTTTAGCCCGAATATCATCATTTCTAATCCTATCTCTCCTTGTATGCTCACACATCCATCTCAGCATCCTCATCTCTGCAACTTTCATCTTGTGTATGTGCGAAGTCTTGACTGGCCAACACTCTGCCCTGTTGACACCCAATTTTGTCCCATCTTTTATGATTTTATTTGTAATTTTTAATATTTTTACACTTTTAAAATAATTTTAAAACATAGGCATATATGTGTATATCCTCTTATTATTATTATTATTCGCATTTTATATCATTTGCATTTTTATCATAATCATAAGTTTTATCCGAAAATTCTATGTTATTTTATTTTCGCAAAATTGCATCGCATTTCCCTTTTATTAAGCATTAAACATTTTCACAAATATTATATTGTTATCACGTCGTTATGTTATTTTAAATAATTCACATCTTTTACAAAAAATATATATATATAATATATTTTAATATTAAACCCCTCTTTTATATTTTTAAATCCATAACCCATTTTTTTTTATTTCCTAACCCAAAACAATTCCTACCCAACCCAAACTAAAACCCATTTTCGTCCAAGCCCAACCCATAACATCTTTTATTTCCTAACCCAAAACAATTCCTACCCAACCCAAACTAAAACCCATTTTTCATCCAAGCCCAATCCCCAAGTTAAATTCACACAAGCCCAATCCCAAAATAAATTCCCCACTGTCACTAACTGAAACCCCCTGACTGCCCAAATTTCTGACCCGACTCCACACCGGCCCACCCGACCCAGAACTCCACCAGCCCAAAACTCCCTTTTAATTCCCCAAAAAAACCAAAACCTAAAACAAAAATCAAAAACTCAAACCCTACTCCCCCAAACCGGCCAAGACACCCCACGCCGACCCCACTCACGGCCACCTCGCCCGCCACCACCGACCCACGACACCACCAACCCCTGCATACGCCGACACCCACAAAATCCGCGACCCATACCCACAAAATCAGAAATCTTTACCTTTATTTTGAATTTCAAACTCGATTCTTGGGGGGGGAATCCACCTATAAATACCCCATGATTGTTCTTCATTTAAGGAGGAGATTTTCGGAGAAGAAAAAATAGATTTTGGAAGGATTTTCGGAAGATTATTCCATATATACATAAATATTTTGTTGTGTTCTTGAGTTTAAAGCATTTGGCTTATTTGTTGTTTCAAGAATCAAGTCCGAAAAGAAATTCAGCATTCCAAAAATCAGAAAAGCAGCATTCCAAAATCAGAAATTCAGCATCCAAAATCAGAATTTCGAAATCGCAAAAATCAGAATTCCGATATAACGTCTCCGAGCGGATTCGACGATTCGAAACACGCCTCGCTTCCCGGAGAAGGTCCGTAAACTCACCTCCTCTCAAGTTTATATTTCTGCATTTATGTGTTTTTGTGTTAATTATGTAGTAGTTTTTATGTCGTTGTGTTCATTAATGTAAATATATCGGATTTGTTAGCCTGTTTAGTTAACTATTAATGTTTAGGTCATACGATGTTGGTCTAAGAAACATGTTTAACCTCTTAAAGACTCTGTGTAGCCAATCCATGACTCTGTGTGTATGTCTTACCTAAATGACCTTGTATATATGAGTCACCTGTGATTGATGGTTTAGCTCATTTTGTGTGCCTCAAAGGTTACTGAATTAGTTATAAGGCTTGTATTACCTGCTCAAGTGCTAAAATACCTACACCTTAGCATGTAAATCCTCTTAAGTCACCTTGTGCCATTGTAATATCTAGTGAGTTTCACCTGGACCATGTCTATGTTGTCTCTTGAATCATCTTGTGTCTGATACGAGTATATGTATATATACCAGCCTAATCATGTTGTGTCTCGTTTTGGAGTGTCACTATGACTAATATTACAATATGAGCATGATCGTATCTGTTTAGTTTGACTATTAATAGTTCTTCCTATCTAAAGTGTTACTTCCAAAGAGTAATCTAGCTATTTCTATGTGTCATATATGTCTACTACTTTTACATGTTACCTCACATATCGGAATGTTAAATTGTCTCCAATTCAGCATGCAAAATCTCCTGAGTCAATATGACACCTCTTTCTTAATTGATTAATTGTGTGTCTAGTTAGGCCTAGCCAACCAACTGTATTTGAAGATTGACATGTTTAGATGCTCACATGTCCAGTGTGATCCTCAAATTAGTCATGTAATGTTACTTGCCTCAATGCCTCTTAAGTTTCATAATGCAGCAGGAATATGGTCTGGTATACTCAGTTTGTCTCAGATGATTCTGCATATTTGAAATGTGGCATTCTACTTGGTTTGTTAGGTTGAGTATGCATTTGTTCTGCCTATTGTCACTATGGTAATGCCTTCATGACTGCATGAGAAATCTCCTAAGATAGCCAATGTTATACCTTGTGGGCTTGTTGTCTGTGTATCAATCTGCCTTTTTTACCAGACACTAGCCTGATTTTATGTGTGTGTTTAGTCTAGTTTTGAATTAGTCTCTGTTTGTAACTTCATGAGTTTAATTTTCCCCTCTCATTTAGGTATTTGTATGGCTTCATAATCCTATTTTGGACTACTGAGAAATGTCAGGCTCACTCTTTTAAACCATGCAGTATACCATCAAAGATTTCTCCCTTCTTTACGCCTCTTCATATGACCTGCTTTGCCTCTTATGTTGATATCTCAAGCCCAAAACTGAACTTGGTCATCTGCTTATCTTTATTGTTTATATTGAAAATGTTAGGTATCCTCCTTTGTGTGTTGGCATCTTATTATTTCATCATGGCTTATTTGCTCATCATTTATTTTGGAATACATAGAAATGATCCCATTCTTCACCTTTCTTTTCTTTGCATGATTTGGAGGGGAGTTCTCCAATCCTAAATGGTGAATGAAATTTGGTATCATGTTTTGTCGAATACTACACATGAGCTATCCCAATGAGATTGCTTCATCTTGAGATGAACTGATGACCTACTCTGATGTATTGAAAGCATAACTGCTGTATTCAATATGAACTGATACTACATTTGTGTTTCTGCTGTGTTCTCAAGCCTATTTCTTTGTGTTTTTAAGCGCACTTCTGCTACATTTTAAAAATGGGTTCATGGTCATATTGCTGCTCCATTTTGAGCTATTGTTATGTTTCGGCTGCTGTACTTCTAATCGTCTGCTGATTTGAACAGATCTTGTGCTTGAAATTGAATTCGAGGCCGCGCTTTTTTTTCGTTTCGTTTCTCTGTTTTCAAGATCTTGTTTAAGCATCCGTGCAGAGATATCTTCTCGCTTTCTTGTTTTATTATTTTTACTAATATCGCGTTTAGGTCGATGAAATTGAATTCGAGGCCGCACTTTTCGTTTCTCTGTTTTCAGTTTACTGTTTTAAACATCCGTGCAACGGACATCTTACTGCTTTCGCTTGTTTCTTGTTTCTCGCTTTTGAACCAAATACCGCATTTAGGCCAATGAAATTGAATTGAGGCCGCACCTTTCGGCATTGCTTTCTGTTCCAAATCGCTTTCAAAGATTCAAATTACCGTTCTCTTGCTTTTAAACTAGACACCGCGTCATTTTCGAGCTTTTTTTTCCTCTGCCTCGCTTTTTGCTCGCACATCGCTATCGCTCTGCCGCTGTTCTGTTCCGATTTAAAATTTTACTGATTTGAACACGATACTACACTGGCCGATGAAAAATATCCGTCGATTTTGAGGCCTCCACAGTTGCAAAGACGGAAATATAACTTCTGGGCAATGATGAAGACTTAAACCTTTTTATCCGAGATCAACATGTTTAGTAGGCGATGTGACTAAAATAACCAACAAGTTATATATTCGCAGCCACGACGTGATTATAGTGATCTTTTCTATTTCACCCGAGAGACCGACACGTTTAGTAGGCGAGGCAATCAAAATAAACTACATTAGTCATATGTTTGCAGCCACGACGTGATTGGAATGTTCTTTTCAAAATTTAAGTCTGAGCCCTCCGCGATCAAAACATTCACTGTTTTGAATACGGATATGAAGTTATTTGTATTTAACTGTTTCTAACCGTTTGTTCTTGACAGCTTGCAGGGACTAAAGTAAATAAAGGCAATTATTCCTCGGAGTTTATTTTTTTTTTTTTCTTTAATTCAGCTTTTATCCCGCTTTGTATTGTAAATTATTTATCGCACTTATGTAACTATTGAAATGCTTAGAATAGGCAAACTTAGGATTAATTCATAGGGTAGTTTAAGATTTGAAACCCGTCGCTAGCTTATTTATTTGTAGGCTCGGTTGAATTCAAACTTAGAAACCCTTCGCTAGTTATTTAGTTTAGGCTCGTCACGCGTATTCAAGATTTTCAAAAACAACTTTTGTCAT